>JAQFVV010006251.1:6719863-7319863 GCA_028023455.1 Epiperipatus broadwayi
TACATTCACGCTCACAGAGAATCATAATTAAACATAGCACAATGTGAACATCGGAATAAAGTTCCTTTCTATTTGAGAAAATATATTATCTTTCCTTAGATTCACTTAAGTTCAAAGTTCATGTTTACAAAGTTCTATGGCTAAGATAAGTTATCATCACGAGGAAAGTTTTAAGATTTGTTTATGCAAGTTTATGTTGGTTAATTACGAGATTTCCTCACGAGTTTATAAAGTGAGTGAGTGAACATAATATAAAACATTTACCTAGGATTTGATTTGGTTTCCGCAGCTGGAGTGGTTCGCTTGCTTACAATGAGTATCGGACGGTCTGGACGAGTTTGGGTTTCTTGGAACATGATTTTTTTTATTGGGAGCATTAACTTCACACGACGATGTTATTGTAATTTCATACTTTGAGACAATGTAGCGCGCCGATCAGTCACTGAAGGGTTTATTAGCCCCTCATGACAGTCGACGCTCTTAATATTAATTTCTAGTGATCATCTTGAATGTTGAAGAATAATATCACGTTATTTCAGAACAATATCTTGATAAAATAAAAAGCATAAGCATTTGGATAAAAATAAGCTAGGGGTGGTTCAGAAGAAAAAAGAACAGCTCAAAGTTGAACTACAATAATAATAATAACCAGATTGGCTTTTTTTGAATAGTTTTTAACTGATATTTATACCGGGTGATCCTTATCGGAGGATCCAATCTACCCCCAGAGTTCCGTGTTCCTGGAGCTGCCGCTCAGGTCCGTGTTTGAGGTAACTGTTTCTCAATCCTTGTGCTAAAGGCAATATTTCTTTCGAGACAATCTTTTGTTGCAATCTTACTCAACCAACCTTACTTCTTCACACCTCGAGTGCATGCGTGTGTGCGTGTGTTTTACAAGAACAATACAAGCTGTATTAAATTTAGAAGTCGAGCATTTAATCTTTTCCTCAAATCTTTTCTATAAGTTTTACTTTAGTTAACATTATAATTCTAACATAAACATATTTAATTACCCCGTGGCGTCTTCGAATGACAATCATCTTTTATTATTTTAGGAGAGCAAATTATATTTATTATTTCAAAGAGTAAATTATATTTCTTTTATTATTTCTTCGCGAAGGCTATTTTATTAAATTTTATTACCTGACAGCTATAATCCTTTACTTGGACGTTTACTATCTATATTTTGTAAATGTATTTTATGAGAGGAAAAAAAACTATTACAGGTTACGAAAACAAATTACGAGTGCTTTAGGTTGCTTGCTGGGGTGTGTGTGTTTATCGACTTGTCCCGTTCTGATATATGTTTCCTGGGTTTAATACCGATGTAACGCTATCTCGTTACAGTATATATAAACTTGTGGGTTAAAAGAACATTTTTTTTTACATTATTTTAGTTAAGATGTTCTTAAATTTCATGTAGTAAATTTTTTTTTTAAAAAAAATATTGTAGTTAAATTAATTAGTTGAAAGTCCTGTTTAAGAATAAATCTACACAAGTAAAGTAATTTTAATTTGTCACAAATTTTATTCAAACTAAAGGCTACATATATGAAAATCTAATTTTATAATGTGAGCCTAGATTTAGTTATGTTCAACAGATATAAAAAGATTAATCCTTTGTATATCCATAATGCTATGTGAGGCTAATTAAAACCATGTAGCATTAATTAGATAGATTCAAAGTTCATTTAGTTTTATTGTAATGATTTATTTCTTCATAAATCAAATTGCATAATGTAAATTAAAAATGATTAAATACCTATTTATTAACTGCTATTGGATAGCCAGTTAAATCGTTTATGATCCGGTTACCTCATTAGAAATTTGTGATCTGTCTGAAAAAATTTCCATTTTGTTACATTGCATGCTAACATACTAATTATTGCAGGGTTGCCTTTTAAAATACAGTGGATATATTAATGTTGGTTGATATTTTCTTTATCTCAACCTCCCTTTTTGCAAACACAGTCATGTTATCTGTATGTAGTGAATCATTCAATGTATGATACATTTTTTTAATCTCTAAAGATAATCTTTTTATAATCATTACATTACAGGGCTATTGAATTTAAACTTCTTTATTTTTTGAAAAAATTTATATCAGTTAATATTACATCACAAAAGTATTTACAAATCATCATATAACTTACATATCAATGAAAAAGTTGAATAGTTAGAAAACCTGATTAATATGCGTTTATCTGTATACAATATGGATACATGTAATATACTAAATTGTGTATAACAATGAACTAAAAATGTACTATTTTATGTTAAAATTTCAATTTCAAAACATGGTGACAAGGTTTCCAATGTAGGACACTATTTTAAAATATGTAGTCAGAGTATAATATCTACACTATACTCTTTTATGAAGTAAAAAATATATATTTATTCATAATAATATATTACAGCCAAAATGAAAACTTTTATGATCCTATGTTAAAAGATGCTCTTCTGATGGATATAGAAAAAAACCTCCCTGGAATTTTCCTTCCCTCTCTCAATAAAAACTTCAATGTATTTGCATATATAGATGACATCATGGTTGTTCTTCCCACCATTAAATACCTTCCCCATCTCATGAACATCTTAAACAGAAATACAGCGAAACTTGGCCTACAAATAAACTTTAACAAATCTTCCATCTGGAAGATTATGTCTGGTAAACAAATTAACTCTCCCTTTTCTGCAAAACCCCAACTGCAATGGCAAGAGAGATTCAAGATGCAATCCTCCATTCAACTGAAGCCATCACCACATCACTCTCTAGAGTATACCTTTCATTATATGGAAAGGTTGGCCTCCTCAACATGATCATAATGCCAAAAATCTCATATTACCTTCCATTCGTAAAAAAATGTCTAAACAATTTCAAAATAAAATCAACCGATTATGTACCAAACTTCTTTGGAGAGGAAGGACAGTTGCTATTAGCTTGCGAGACATCCAACGACCACGCAGGTTCAATGGACTGTCATTCCACTCAATACAAGCAATAATTTTACAGAAAACCCACAACACTCTACATAATCTGATCCTCTCCTGTGGATACTCCAACATTATTAAAAAAATTACACCGACAGATCGTCCTCCGCCCTCTGCCAGTTCATGGATAGCCTCCCTAATAGACCACCTACAACTTTATAACCCAATAATGCCCTTTAACCTTAACAAAAAAATCACCTTATGGGAAGCATACAATATAATCAACTATAATCAACAACCCATAAAAACCAGCCTAAAAGTAACCAACCAAAGACTCATTTCACACTTTAAAAGCTGGAGTCTGGAACCCAAATTCCTTGACTTCATCATTAAAATAAATCTCAATGCGCTTCCCACGAATTGGTTCCTTTATCACCAAAGAGGTTTTGCCAGCATTGACCCTATATGTGGTCTGTGTGCTCGTGAAGATGAAACCATAGACCATATTATACACCGGTGCCCAAGACTTAAAACACTGAAAGATATAATTATAATCAATTCCAACATAAGACCTGATATGATTTTCTCACTTGAAAATGCCATTCATAATGGGTTTTTTTCAATAATAAGGCTTTCTACCTTTGTCCTATATTCCATATGGATAGTGAGATGCAAAACTCTCATGGAATTACCCCCGCCACAAATCATACCATTATTTTATCAAACACTCAAAAAAATCAAGAAACGTGACCAGCTCCTGGCCTCCAGTAAAGTCTTTGATGACACCTGGTCTTTAACTGCACTTTCCTTTTCCTGATTATCAACTCCCACCTACCCAGCATTATAGAATAGGAAATTCTAAAAGAAAATATTCATGTTTATATTAAAAATGCTTATTCCATTAATCAAGTTATTAGAATCTCATCACTATACCTAACCACATAAGAGTATAACAATTGTACTCTCATAACAAAATCTAGCCAGATAACAAATAGAACATTATACAATCATATTATTGTACAATTTATTCATTTATCTATCCTTTATTAGTATGTAATCACTATTTATTGTTAATAAAATTTTTGTTGAAATGAAGATTGTTGTTGTTTTTTTTAAAAAAAACCTACAAAAATAATAAGGATTTTAATGTCTAAGCAAGGTTGCTCTAGCAGTTTGATATACCAATATGGAATATGGAATTTAGTATCATTTAGATTATCCTATAAGCTGTATAAACATGTAACTATTTGAAATTGTATTTGACAGCAGAAATCATGCATTCTTGTATCAGTTATTTCATTTAGCAACATGGAAAATATGTTTCAGCTTGACATTTTTTCTATAAAGTTTAATTTATTCATACTGTGTGTGAATGTGTAAGTACTCATAATTGTCTATGACAGCTGAAGTCAAAATATTGCTTATCCTATACTAAAACTTAATTTTTTTTTATTAAAAAAAATAACCTAAGAAAACCCAATGGCAGTGGGTTTAATAGTCCAAGCATGGATACATCAGTTGCTTGATGTAACATGTTGTAAGCTAATATTATTTACATATCACACCTTTTTATAGCTCTAAAACAGGGATGGGTATATTTTTTCAGGGCAGGGGCTACTCGTAATTTTCTCTATCATGTAAAATGTCTTTCAATGTTTTTTTTTTTTTTTTTTTTGAAAGTGACATACTAATACAATATATATAACACACATTTTGCATTTATTATTGGGAAGGAAAACTGTTCTTATCATTCTGTATTAAAATTGTATATATATTTTTCTTTTGAAATTGTTTAAAATATTATAGCCATCTTTTAAAATATGATAAATGTGACTAATTTTTCACAATAAATTAAGTAAATGTATACACTTTTTACAACAAACACCATTATGAATTTTATGGCTAATTGAATATGTTCAATATTTCTGACTGCTTCTTTTCAAGCTGATAAATTTGTAATCAATGTACATCATTCATTTCAAATGAAAATTTATATCACCTTAACCATTCAGTATCAATTGGCAGCAACACATAGCTACCTGGTTTGTGAAGAGTCAGTTCTAGCCTATAGTGGTCATGGATACGTGAAAAAGTGTATTTTATGCATAGCTATCTAATCCAATGTAATATAGCATCGGTCACCGTTATTTTTTTAATTTAGGCAGTCACTCCAAAATGTCTTGGTAGTTCTACAATCAGCCATGATTTGTGTCTTGTTCACCTTTTTTCTAAATATATATATATTCTGAAATTAAAACATTGTCATTATAAACTGCTTACATAAATAAATATATTTAAAAAAATGGTCGTTCACTTTTTTACGAAGTTTAATTTACCTGAAAGTTGTATGACCATGTAGTTATAGGCAATTTTGTTTGACAATTTAATTTAAAACATTGCTGATTCTACACTAAAACTTCTTTTTTTTAAAAAAAAAAAAAAGGGGGGGGGGGGTGAGGGAACTAAGAAAAAAAAAGTTTTTCAAGCATTGTTCAATAAAACATTTTGATATAAGCTAATGGGATATTATAATGGTCTATATAATACATTTTCTTTTACAAATTTTAATTTATCAACAAGCTGTATGATTATAAATTTATTTTCAGTTTTATGTGGAAGCTGAAAGCCAACATTAAAAAATATTAATATATTTAACTATCAGCACAAAGTTACATAACTTCTGATATAGAAGTATATCTTCAGAATATAATTTCTCTTAACTTTTCAACTATTTATTTAACCTACAAGGAGCAGATAACTTTGTTTGATACATTATCCTGTCTACCAAACTTGGTATTCATTTTTCAGTTTCATGGGCTCTACAATTATTTATTTATTTCAATTTTATTTTATTGAATATGTGTTAGTTGTAATTTTTAAAAAATCAAATAAATTGATTATTTAAAATTCTATTCAGAAGATTTATTTCAATTTTTTTAATATTTATTATTACAATGTGTACATACCAACATGTTCTGAACATTGCTGTTGTTTGTTTGTCTTCAGTGTCTTTATTTTTGTCACTATCATTTTAGCAAAATGATGTAAGTTTCGGATCTTCCTTTGACAGAACAGCATGCAATGGATTATTTACAAAGATACAAGATCCTACCCTCACAAAAAATCTGCATTAATTAGCACAATATGGCACTTTACATTTCTTATATATTTTATATATTTTTTTTATTAATACATTGTCTGCATTAATTGGCATGATATGACACTTTGTTTTTTATATTTTTATTATTTTTATATTAATAAGTTGACTAAATAAAAATAATAATAATTTGAATAAAGTGGAAATATTATAATTTTTGCAGAAATTTTTCTTTTTTTAAAATAATAATAAAAAAAACAACTAAATATTAAATATGACTGCTTATTGTCAGCCATTTGTTTTAAATATTTATTGTATACCTCCGAAACTGTTTAATTAAAAAGAAAAGACTGGCAAGCTTAGTAGACAGGATAATGCAGTAAGTATACCCTTTTTTCTGGTTTATTTAATATAAAAAGTATTCTTGTCTTGCGTTGTTAGCCGAGAGGTATCGCAGCTGCCATGCAAGCAAGTAGTTGGGTGCAGACGGTTGTGGGTTCGCGTCCCGGCCGATGCTATGACATATGAAAAAAAAAAAAAGTATTCTTCATTATGTCTCTATTTTTAGAAAAATTCCTATTAGATGCATAAATTCAATAAATTAAAATAATTTGAAATTTCAATTGTCAACTTTGCTAAAAAAAAAAGAAAAAAAAAGGCAAAATAGACAGAAAGGAATAGACAATAGAGAAGAGTTGCATTTTGCCTGGAGGAAAAATGTACTATTAATGACGTAAAAAAAGATTTTTCCATTATATTTATAAAACTACTTTAGAAATTTATTAAATGCACATTGATTACGTAAGTAATATTTACTGAGGCTATAACCTCGAGAATGCAATAGTAAGGACTTCTACAGGTGTTTAACCACAAGCTTACGCTATGGAAGAAAAGAGGGGAACTCTTCTTTACTTCAATCTACTTTTTATTTAAATAGGTGAAGCTGAAGCGGTTAGATCTGCGAGCATGAAGCTATTCAATACTTCACTGATTAAGTCAATATTTTTTATTACACTTTAATACTCGCGAAATCTTTCGATTTACAACGAGTCATTTTACATGCATATTCTCGAGGTTATAGCCTCAGTAAATATTACTTATGTAATCAATGTGGCGTTTAATAAATTTATAATTACAACTTTAAATTACTGTAATAGATTTCTAACTATAAAATCTTTCCATTGACTCATTGTAAATCAAAAGATTTCGCGAGTATTAATGTGTAATAAGAAATGTTGACTTAATCAGTGAAGTATTGAATAGCTTCACGCTCGCGGATTTAACTGCTTCAGCTTCACCTATTTAAATAGAAAGTAGGTTGAAGTAAAGAAGGGTTCCCCTTTTTTTTTTTCCATAGCGTAATCTTGTGGTTAAACACCTGTAGAGGTCCCTACTATCGCATTTTACACGCATATTCTCGACGTTATAGCCTCAGTAAATATTACTTAAAACTAATTTAGGTAAAATATTCATTCAAATAATTAAAATGTTTTTCAGAATAGTCAAACCCAATTTTTAAGTACTAAAAAATAACCAAAAATAATTAGAAAGCTTTTTTTTCTTTCTGAGAGTACTTATAATTTATATCATGTAAATTTACAGTAGCCTTAATCTATTAAAATGCTATTACAAAAAAATTAAATATCTATGCAAGCACAGCAACATATTTTTAGATTATGAAATCATTAATTATTTACACACACTCACAAAAAGAATAAGCAAATCAAGAATTTAAAACTATAAATGAATATATAATCTGTTTGGGGGGGGGGGGGGAAATGCTGCTTATGAGTAATAATGATCCTTTGAAAAATCTTGTATTCATTTCATGCTTGAATAGTTAACTTTTGAAACAGTGATATCTATGGAATATAATTGTAATTAAAATTTGATTTTTTTTTGAAAACCAATAAAATAACTTTTGGTATTATTTTATTTTTTGTTGTTGTTAGCAAATGCAATAGAAAAATGATATGTATTACCAAACATTGGGATTACTTGACTGGTTAATGAAAAAGTTGAATTGTTAAAAATAATAGTTTATTTATTTTTTTCTCAACATTATATAAAATATAAAAACAAAACATTTGCTATTCTAATGCTAAATGTTTATCTTGAAAATATAAACAGAAAAAGAATCAAAAGCACTCTTTTATAGTTACCTAGTTTTTGATAAAACATACCAAAAATCTTCAGAATGGTTTTTACTATCAAGTAATGCAATAATTCAACTAACTAAGTAGCTATTAGATTTGAGTGTATTTTTTTATTATTTGACCCCCCCCCCCCATATAATAAATTAAACACGTTTTGAAACATTTTTTATTTATCATCATCTTTATGATGTATACAATACAGTACTATATTTAAATTTTTGCCATTTACCAATGCAAACTTTCTTCATTATAAAGTAAGTGTAATTAATGAGTTTAAATTTATTTTATTCTTTTAAAATGTAATTTCTAACTGAATATTTGCTCAAAAATTACATTTTTTATGCTAATATATTATGTTCAGTTTTTAAATGTTTTCCATTTTACTGATATAATTATAGGGTTGTATTTGAGTGAATTAATGCATTTCCAAAAAATTTCTGAATCTGAAATGGGATTTTTATCACAGTTTTTGTATTTTTGGTAGCCTATGTCTACAACATCTTAAATCTTACGTAATGAGCTAATATAGGATCCTTAAATTCTATCATTTATTATATTTCCAAACATATATCTTTTAACAAATAAAATATTCATTGTTTTGTATTTTAGGTAATTTGATAAAAATGTGCAGAAACAAATTTGAAACATATAAAGAAAACTTTTTAGGAAGTGGAATCTCATTTATAATATCTTAACTTCCAGCTTAATTTTTATTATATGATTCTTGATATCTCATAACCATTTCTCAAAATAGCCATAAAAATACTTATTTTAAAGTTATAATTATATAAGTTGGTGTGAATATATATCAGATGTGTTGTGTAGACAATATTTTTAGAAGTGCTTATGAAATGTTATATACTGTATATATTCTAATATTCTCAAAGATGAATGATGAATTCATAGTATTATTATTGGAAGCTTCCGTATAATAAAAATATATGATAAATAGCTGATGTTTCAGTACAATAACAAGTACTTTTCTCAGAGCTTCTTCTTTCCCACATTCGTATGATTTAAGAAAGAAGAAACTCTGAGAAAAGTACATGCTATTGTACTAAAATGTCAACTATTTAGCTATTATATTTTTATTATATGGAAGTTCCTGGAAATAATCCTATGAATACATATATATATATAGTGTTTATGAAAAGTTATATATATATATTCAGTGATTCTCTGTGGATAGGCTATGTTTTTTTCATGAACTGGGAATAATTTCAAAATTAAATAGTCAATTTAATTGTGGTAGAGTAATGTATTCTAGAATTCCAATTCGGTTATTTCTGATGCTCTAAGCTTTTGTCAACTCTCTAGCAATAAACCATTCCATTATTTATTTTTATTTATAAAAATCAATGGGAGAAGGGACTATAAGAAAAAGATTTTAAAATTAGTTTTCAGCAATGTGTAATTTTTATTTATTTATTATATAATATTAAAATGTAAAGGAAATAAATGTTTTAAGTAATTAGGTTATATATGTAGGTTTTTAAACTTATGATAGTTTTTTTTATTCTTGTATTATTTTTGAATCTTTTTTTTTTTTAAAAAAAAAATCATTAAGAAACAACCGGCGTTGTCATTTCGAGTTAACGGCTTGATTGGGATTTGTAGGATGTGCATGGAGAATTTGTTGTAGAACTTTGAAGATTTTTTTTCTTTTCAAAACAACTTTAGATATTTTTAAGAATTGTATTTCCCTGATCACCAATTGTAGTAAGTTAATAATAGCAATGTATATATGTGTGATTTTTGTACATCTTTATCAGTTATAAATGCATTTTATTGATATATAAGTAATTTAGAAAGTATTTGAACTCAGACTTTCAAACTCCCTATAGCTATCCAGTCCATCTTATACAACCGATCCACATGACTTGTGAGAAAGATAAATGATCACCAGTATTCGTATTTTGTGCTGAACCAGTACTCATCAGTTGGTCCAGATTCACATATATATATATATATAATCAGTGCCCAGTTTATATTAATATATGTGGGAGATGATATCTGGACAAACTGATGAGTGCCGATTCAGCACAAAATATGTATATTGAAGATTTTTTTTTTACATGTATGTGGTCATGGGTATTGGTTGTATAAGATGGAGTGGATAGCTATAGTGAGCTTGAAAGTCTGAATTCAAATCCCTTCTAAATTACATTAAATTCAGAATAGATAATATACTTGTATTTAAATATAATATATAATGAAAAAGTAAATGTTTTTTAAATAAATAATTCATCGTAGGGCTATCAGCCCCTCATAGAGAAGCAATGAAGGAGAATGCAATACTCACTAGGTTTGACAATTGCCAGTTGATGAGACCTCATCAATTATTTTTTAATATATATTATAAGGGACCTGAACTCACTTGTATGTGGTCATGTGTATCAGTTGTATAAAATGGATTGGATAGCTCTGAAAGTCTGTGTTCAAGTCCCTTATAATTACATTAAGGTTAATATAGACAATATATATATATGAAAACCAGGCACTCTTCACGAACCTGGGAGCTTAATTGTAAGTATAGAGGATTTGAACTCAGATTTTCAAGCACCCTTCAACTATCCACACTATCCCATACAACTGATACACATGACCACACACATGTAGAAAAGATTAATAATCACCAATATACGTATTTCATGCTAAACCAGCACTCATCAGTTGGTCCAGATTATCATCTCTCACATATATATATAATCAATGCTCAGTTTATATTAAGGTAGCAAATCTTCATACTTTAATGGACAGGCTTCAATCCACTGTATATATAGATTAAATTACTTGAATTAATGTGTCAATTGTGAAGTTCTGTAGCAAAAAAATATTAATGATATTAACTAAATAAGTTGATTTAAAAGAAGTTGAGCAAGTGATATTTTTAGAAAAAAGCTTTTAAGTTGGCAGCTAAAATTGGTTTAGATACCAACATGCCACTCTTGAAGCTAACTATATTTACAAGAGCATTTCTTTTCTCTGTATTCTTACACTATTTAATATAAGTTGAAGTTATTAGTGGATATTAGATGGTAGAGCAAATTAATTCCCACACTTTTCTGCCTCTTGACTTTACCAACGAAGACTTGGAAGGCAAAGTTATTACAGTGCAAGTAAGTCTGTAAAACATCAGTATGCCTTATAAATCAAAAGTGAGAATTATCATTTATCGTGAGGCCTACCCCCCCCTTTCCCCAACTAAATTAAATATTTTTTAAGTTAGAAAAAATAGTTTGCAGTATTCTATCATCTCCATAATTTTATTTTGCCTTGTTTTGGAATTTTTCTCTAATCTTAATGAGAATGTAGAATTTTTAAAAATAAGTATTTCTTTTGGTATTGTTATAAATACCAACAATTATCAATGTAATGACCCAATTTTTAATTTTATGGTAATAGTATTTTATATAATTAAAAACAAACAATAATCATGTTGTAATACTTCAGCATCAGTGTGATGAGTTGAGCACATTAGATTTATCTCCATGACTGAACAGATTTTTTTTTTTCATTTTATAGCTATAGCTACAATTTAGATAAAATTGTTCAGTCTTATTTTAGTACTTCTCATCATCATCATTTTCAACCATTATCAATCCACTGTAGGATGAATGTCTTTTCAAGTTTCAATTCATTCTCTTCAGCTTCTCTTTCTACATCACTTCTGCTCACTTCCTTATTTCATCCATCCATCTCACATGGGGTCTTTTTCTTTTACAATTTCTTGGAATCCAGTTTAAGATATCAACTGACCATCTATTATCATTTCTTCTAGCAATATATCTAGTCCAACTGCACTTCAATCTCTTCATTTTTTCAACAATGTCAATAACACCTGGTTGTTCTCTTACCCATGTATTTAATTTTTTGATCTTTTTGTTATTCCTAACGTGGATGTCTCCAGTCTGAAGTCTCTATATTGCTCTTCTCTTAAGTGTCTAATTCTCAGATTCATAAATAAGAACTGGTAAAGCCACATTTATTAATATTTTCCTTTTCAAACACATAGGCATATTTCCCTTTAATATTATTTCTACCAAAAGCACTCCATGAAAGTTTAATTCTATGACTAATTTCATCCATTATGTTCCAACTGTAGTAATAATCTGATCAAAATATTTGTAGTTAACTTTTTCTAACTCATCATTATCAATCTTTATTTTCATTGTTTGGAAAAAATCCATTGAACATTACTTTAGTCTTTTTAATGTTTTACCTTTAGTCTTACTTTCATCTGATCTCTTGCAACATTTCCTGAACTTCTGAAGCATTATTTGCAAAAACAACTACATCATCTGCAAAATCTAGATGACTTAAATAATCTCCATTTACTTTTATTCCTTTAGCTTCCTATATTAATTCACAAAATACTTCTTGCAGCACTGCTGTAAAGTTTTTAATACTATATTATATAATATAAAATAATGAAATGATTTGTTTTCAGAAATTTATGTGATGTTTAAGGATTAAAGTTACAAGTTAACTTGCAATTTATGAACACAAAAAATTAACTATTACACCAAAACATCACTATATGTGAAAATGTATGGCCAGAATCTAACTATTATTACCTAAATCTCAGCATTTATTCTTGGCCAAATCTAGAAATCTTATCAACAAAGTCTTTTTTGTCATAATTTAAGTATTTGATAAGTTAAAATAATTATTAATAAACATAGAAACAGCATCATAATAGACAAACATGTAATGTTGAAATTTATGGTTCTCGATTATTAATTATAAATTTAGGACAATAAGTTTATCTGTCAAGCTGAAGACCAATTTCTTTGATATTTTAGTTTCAAAATTATAACTGTCTTTGAAATGTATCTTTTCATATTATTATATCCTAATATAATTCACAGAAATAGTTTTAGATTAACATTGATATCAGGTCACTGTCATAACAGTTTCAAAACTAGTTTTTTATGGCTGTTCTGGGAATGCAAAGATTTATTGTGTTGATATCACTGTACATGTCAGAGAAACAAATAGAATTGACACTTTTTTTAAAATTATCCCTTGTAAATTCTGCTTACTTCAGAATGGTACGTACATTTAACTTAGCTGGAGATAAAGTATTTTGGATAGTCTTTAAATATGGTGTGCTGATAATCTTACAGTAAATGTTTCCAAAAGATCAGTAGAGATTATATGCTTTTGTTCTCATTGATAGATGTCAGCTATAATATTTGTAAGAATAAGAAATGTTTTAAATACACTGGCTTGAGATTTATATTGCTTTAATTTTTAAGAAAAATATTTTTTCTCTTCTTTTGTTAAAGAAACAAGATTTTTATGTATTTTTTCAAAATGTTGCTTTACATTATAACTCTGTGATATAATATTTTCATCACAAATTATGCAAAGTTTTATCCTCTATATCAATAATAACTCCAAATTTGTCAAACCATTCTGAATGGTAAGATGTTGAATTTCATTTGACTTATGTTTCTTAGCCAAGGGGGGGGGGGGGGGGGGGGGCGAATGTGTACACTTGCTCTTGTAGTAGTATTTATATAAAAAAAAAAAAAAAAAAAAAGCTTGTTTAGAGCTATTAGCACGCTCTTAACTTTACATATTAGTAAGTGCAAGCTATATATAAGTCATGTGACTTCTGACTTGTTACTATTACTATTAAAAAATATAATTATAAATTATTTAATTGGAAATAAAGACAAATGGTGAAAAATTATTTACTTACAGACAATTGAAAACTATAAATATTCCACTAAATTAAATTAATACTTATTAAGAGATTATTGCTGACAAGACTAACCCAAAATAAAAATATTTGTTTAATTTATTGCGCACATGCATAAATTCTTAATGCATGTGCAATAGTCTTTTTATTGTTGATTAATCATGTTCATGCTGTGTTTGTATTTTACTAAATGTGATTGACAGTTTTTCTTGGGTAAATATTACTTTAGTTGTTGTTGCTATGAATTTTTTTGTTTTGGGAAATTTGTTTTTAATATATAATTAATTACATTGTACTTTACAAATAACATGTGGATAAATTAAAATAGTTACATGGGTCAGTCTTTGAGCTGCAGATGATTTGATCACTATAACTGGTCTAGAGCTTACTCATATTAAGTATATCAGAAGACAGTCATTATAGCAATGACAGATGTAGTTCTTTTGCAGGTATTTTTATATTCATCAAATGTCAATTGGGAGAGTATCACATTTGACACATCAATTTAACTGTAGTAATTTACTATATATATGAACAATGATAAAGATATATGTAAGAGATTGTAGTCTGTGTCAACTGATGAGAGCTGGTTCAGCGTGAAATGTGCATCTTGGGGGTCATAGATCTTTTTGACATGTCTCCAATCATATGTTTATAATTGCATCCCTCCACAAGGTATTAAGAGTTGATGGAAATTAGTCCCTAACTCCCGTGAAAGTGGTGTAGTGAAAATTACACTATAGAAATATTATTCATTATTGGATAATTGTTTATCTAAAGAATGACTAATAACAATTATGGATATAGTAAGAGTTTTTTTTTTTTTAATAGTATATCTGTCTTTTCTAGCATTTTTGAAAGATTTTACAAGCTTGCCACCAATTTTCAGATTTTTGCTAAGTATTGATTGTAAGGAGAAATGCCAGTTTTATTTCAAATTGGAATGAATTATGTTTCGATATCTTTGAGGACTGAAGTTTTTAGTAACTTTTGTTACCAGTTTATTAAATTTATCAGAGTAAGAATAAATAGATAATATTATGTATTATTTCTTTCATAATATTTAATATATTATAGCAGGTAGCTTTTTGTATATATATCTGTGAAAAAGTGTTTATGTTGATTGCAGTTAAAATACTCTAATTATAAGCAGGCAATGATAAATGATTTTAATTGAAATAAAATTAAGTCAAGAGTAATTAATCTGTGCACTCCTACTATTTGAATGGAACGTTTTTTGTTTGGTATTAGAAAATATGTCTTTGTTGTTTAAGTTGACCCATTCTCTAAAGGGAGGTGTTGCTTTATCATCAGTTGCTATTCTCAAAAAAGCTTACTGCAAGATTTGAGGTCTGTAAATATAAACAGTGTAGACTTATCTGGGAGAGAAAGGTAGGGCTAGTTTGTATTCCAATTATGATAACTATATCATTTGAATTTTCTTCAATTGATGTTTGTGTAGCTAATTGATTTGAAATAAGTCTGGCCATATCATGTTTATTGTACATTTGAATAATAACCAACGTAAAAACAAAATTATTTGTCAAGCGTTGGTGGTCGAGAGGTCAGCACATCTGCCTTACAAGCAGTTGTCCCCGGTTAGTGGGTTCGCTTCCCGGCCAATGCTATGACACATGGGGGGGGGGAAACAAAATTATTAGATTAAATATATTTATTAGCGTT
Organism: Epiperipatus broadwayi; assembly: GCA_028023455.1. NCBI lineage: Eukaryota > Metazoa > Onychophora > Udeonychophora > Euonychophora > Peripatidae > Epiperipatus > Epiperipatus broadwayi. The sequence goes on from JAQFVV010006251.1 coordinate 6,735,441, forward strand.
CTTAAAACTTTATATATAAAAATACCCCTTCATATTGAAATACTAAAAAAAAAAAAACTCTTAATCTTCAAATTATATTCACTTCTATTTATATAAGTAAATAAATCAAGACAAATTAGCATTTCAGATCATTAAATTGACAGCATCATCTTCATTGATTATTATTATTATTATGATGATGATGTTTCAAAGAAGAACTTTATTGATGACCAAAGGGTTACATTTGCTATAAGCCACTCTGTATTATACCTGTCGAAAATGTATATCCATCCAATAAGATTTAGAAACTAAGCAAAAGTAACTCGAATCCAATCATGCCCGAGATACACAGGTCAGGAGCAATCATGAATTCTAACTTATTTGCCCATTCCCCAAATCTATAACACTATGGACAACACCTATGATGATACCACATGAATTCATTATCTCCTGGCCCAGTGCTACAATGTTTTGCATAAGAACTCAATTGGTGATGATGATGATGAGAGACTGAGTAAACCCAAGATATAAGTTAAAACATACATAAATATATGAATGAGATTTGAGAACAACTGGATTAAGTTTAAAAATATGAATATTTATTTTGACAAAATTCAAGATGATTTTATATATATATATATATGATTAATTTCATGCATTTTAACTTTATTTTAATTACAAATATTTGACAATCTTGATTCAATTATTTTATTTTAACAGATATCAATTTAGTGCGGCATTACAATACTGAACGTATATTTGGAAATTGGATTTTATGGGTGGTTGTTGGACGTTTTATATATTTAGAAAACATATGTAAAGATACAATAATAGAGTTTCGCTGTTTATACGAATTCATAGGATGCCTTGGCCTTTAATACATAACTTTGTTTTCATTTATAGCATTTATTTATGATAATTAAATAAGGATACATGATGATCCGTAAGTATACTAAAAAACAATTATTTCTTCTACATTTTTGATATTTAACAATCAAATATTGCGAAACTCTCTAAATATGGGAACTACTTATTTCAATAAAGGGGAGGGCAGCTTCATGAGGGGTTGGATCTAAAACTCCAACAAAAAATATTTAAAGAGAAAAACGTTTCATTATTACACATCATTATGGTTTATTTTGTTAAACAGGCTAGAAAATGAAATATAAGAAATTGTGATACTAGCATCATGTCCGTGAAAGAGAAAATGGCAACTTCAGCCAAGAAAACATCATCCTTCGATTTTAAGGTGGTACGCCAGCTTATTGGCTGAATGGTACTGGAAGGAAAAAGTAGGTAGGAAGTTGCTATGAATCTGGATTATGGTATGTCCATGCAGAGCTTCAACTACACTAACTGGCTTGTTCCAGGGAGTAGACTTATACTCCTGTTATGAACAAGGTCACTGAAAAACGATGGAAGACTTCGAATCTTCTGGAATGTGATACAGACAGAATCGAGCAGTATATAAATATATACTTTGAGGAGAAGAATGACAAATGAAGATGATCAGGACTCCCCGGAATGAGGTATGGGCGAATCAGATCAAAACCTCATGTGACTTATTGATAATTTCTGACATACACTAGCAACGCTATTATAAGAATATAAAAGCATTAGATTTAAATACTAAAGTGAAGCCCTAAGTGGTTTAACAAGTATGTAATATGTTAAAATAATGACCCATGTAAGATAAAGTCATTTATCGGAAGTTAAAACTATGATTAATGAAGTGTGCTTTGCTCCCTCTTCTTGAATCAATAGTATTTTGTTTAACATATAAAAATACTAAAATTTGCACACTTAAAAGTGCAAATACCAAAATAGAATTAGGTCGCCAGCTTTTTGATGATGATGATCAATAAAGAAATTAATAAAATTAATGTACACCATTATCCACTCCAGATTGCAAAGTATTTATACATTTTGTATAAATTTACAGTAAAATATTTTTTTAAAAGCATATATTCATTTAAAGGACAAACTCAATCTTACGAGCTCTTTAGAAATAAATAACACGAACTCATTAATTCCTTTCCCCCTTTCTATTCCACAGCAGGATATAGAAGAAGTTCATAAGACTGGGTTTGATTGGCCTTTACAAATAAAAATTAAGTGAAAATATAAAAATATCATTAAAATTAAATTATAACCACACTAAATTATAAGAAAAATAAGAAGCGTGAATTGGATGAAAGATTTTACAGTGATATTAATTTAGATAGTAGAGAATCGTCACAAAGAAAATAATTATTAATTTAACATACTCGCTGCTTAGCGAGTTAAAAAAGATTCAACTTAAAGAAACATTAATTTTGTTTTTTAAGACTTAGTTAGAATTCAGGTAATATGATTCTAATGACTTTGGGCTTGTTACCTCATAATTCTATGGAAAGAAGTACGGATAAATCTTCTGTGAAAGGCAGCAACTTTGATTTTTTGTGGCAGGCAGATTCTATTTAATTTAAAAGCATGTTTCTTGGCCTCGGCAGTTTTCTGATGGCATGGGAACTCTTGATCGGTAGGAGCTACATCTCAGCATGGCAAAGAGTCGGACTGAAGACGGAGGGGAAAGCGGCTTATGCCCCTTTTTAAAAATCAAACAGATGTGAAGTCGGTTGACCGAACTCTCTAACACAATAGATTTTTAGCCCTATTTATACAAGTTTTGAGTTATTTAAAGAATGTTTTTAATTAAACTTCTTAACTCAAACATAACCCTGAGTCTATAGAAATATTTTCTCTATTATTATTGGAGATGCAATCACTAGATAACTGTCCAAAAATAAATTCAAATTAATTTCCAGATTAAAATAGATTTGATAAAATATTAACAGCTAACTTAAAATGAATTAGCTTTGTTTTAAATTTTACTTTCATTAACTTTGATTTAAAAATTCCTTTTAAAATCATGAAACAAACTAATGTTCCTACCCCTTTAATTACTCTTGGACAGTTAGCGGTTGCATCTTCCATCTTGAATTTTTATGTGTTTTATAATGAAAAATAATTACAAAATAAATAAGATATAATTAAAGAAAAAAAATACAAAATTATTTACAATATTTGTTTGTGCTTTTATATATATATCTGCTTCGTTAATATATGTACATATATGAGTCGCATCTAGAGACATTAATATCAAAATAATTAAAGACATTTCTCAGAAATATATGTATAGTTTATATACATGTGATAAAAAAAAAAGAAGCAGGATGAAATGTGGGTTAAGTGGTAGAACTGTGAAGCTCGATCTTAGACTAAGGTCGACTGCTTCAGTATACATATGTTTACATTACTAGTGAAAGGAACAAGTTAAGGTATATATAACATTCTGTAGGATTATACATTTTTGGGGAGAACTGATAGTTTATATATTTATTTGCTAACTTATTTTTGAATATATCTTATACAATTACTTTTGAGGGGGTGCAGTACATTGAGACTCAAAAAGTGTTACATAAATTACATTTGAAAACATGAGGTCTTAGATACAAATTGATTCATAATATTACATTATATAATAAAAGTTTACAATCTTGATTGTGATAGGAAAAAAAGAGATTTACATTAATTAAAGGCAAAATAATTATTACATAAGATACATATGTCAATTTAGGTGAAAACATATGGAGAAAGGATTTTATTATTATTATTACTATTATTATTATTTGCGTCATTAATGTTTATAATTATAACGTAGCTCTAAATATCGAGATGCCAAAATAAATTAAGAGGGCACACATGATTAGAGTATTATATTACTTAATCTGTTGCAGTGCACTTAACATATATATCACACGTATGTAATACTTGGTGCTTGATTATTACAAATTTTAAAGCTCATTGAACACCAAGTTAAAGCCTGTTTAAAGTATTTACAGACAATAGACTAATATGAAATTACTTGTAGAATTAAATTTAAATAGAGTCTCTTTGGTTGATGTGGTTGAAAAAGAAGTTTTTTAATAATAGTATTTTAACAGTTCTGTATATAGATATAAAAAAAATAGTTTATTAAAAGAATTATATGTAGACTTTAAGAATACATAACAAAGCCACAACACCGGAATGGTTATTCTCAGAAGCATATATTCTTCTAAATAAAATACAAGTACTCACTTTGCCACCTGTGCAAGCATGGTCTGCTTTCGTAGGAATCTTGAGCACCCTCATTAACTTTCATACAAAAAGATCTAAGGGACCAAATCAACTTCTAAAAGAACTTGATTCAATTAGTAATAGGCTAAGTTCATTACCCCTCTCAAGTACCAAAATTCAAGAAATACTAGAATTAAAAACTCAATATCACGAAAAACAAAAAGCTCTAGCTCAATACATTGCTACAAAGAGATCTAAAATCTTTTTGGCAAATAGTCGTAACTGGACTAGAAGCTACATTCGATGGGCACTTGGATCGGCTGCTAGACCAACACCGTCTACGATTATCATTAACAGCAAGTGCTATAGTGGACCAGAAATGTTGGAGAGAATTCACTCTCATTTCAAAACAAAGTTGCAAAACAATACTTTTCAAACAGGAAACATATGGAATCATACCACAACCAATCACAACATAAATGAAGCCCAAATACTGCAAAAGCTACAGGCATTTTCTGAAAGCACTCATCCGGGCCTTCACGCAATCCCGAAATTTGTACTATTACACCTTAGTCACTACACAATCCCCATAATCAAAAACATGATTGACGTGCTGGCCGACGACTTTCAGAACATTCCAGATTTGTACCCAGTGGCACTGGTCCCTTTTCTTAAAAAACAAGAAAATCCATCTAGTCTCGGCAATATACGACCTATTTCCATGATTCCGTTGCTAATTAAGACAATTGAATCCTTAGTTAAGGACCGGATACAACCCCAACTCTACTCACATATTTCATCTTTTCAATTTACCCGAAAAGGATCATCAACCATTGATGCAGTTCAGCGCTTTCTTTTACTAACTGACCATGTCAGACAAACCAATAAGTCAAGGCCACTGGTCATACAACTGGACTTCTCTTCAGTGTTTGACTCAGTAATACCATTCGTACTGTTCCAGACAATGCAGGAGTATCAGGTGCCCAACGTGTACATCAGAATAATAGCAAACCTTTTACTAAATCGTTCCATATTTACTTCTTTAGATGGAAGGTTGTCTACAGGTTTTAGACCTCACATATCGATTCCACAGGGTTCTCCCCTAGCATCAATATGTTTTATAACTTACATCAACCCCATGCTCAAGGACATAGAGAATATCCTGCCAGGCATTTATGTTGCTGCCATCAAAAAACAAATCAATCACATCTCCTATGTGAACGATGTGACGATTTTTCTTCCCAGCGAAGCTCATCTTCCAACACTTTTCACAATTATTGACAAGCATGCCAAAATATTAAACTTCCAAATTAACAATAGCAAATCTTCCATCTGGAGAATTAAAACAGGAACAACAATTCCATCCAAATTCACAGCCAAGCCATAGCTTTTTTTAGGATTCCCCATGGCAAAAACAAAAACTATCATGACTAGAGAAATACAAAATTCAATCCTTCAAAAAACCAATAAAACAATCAACACTCTCTCTAGTATTTCACTTTCAATTCCTGGTAAAATCGCACTCCTTAACATGCTAGTGTTTTCAAGACTCAATTACTATCTACCAATCATCAAGCCTACTAAAATCTTCGGTAAACAAATGGGCTCATTATGTACTAAGCTATTGTGGAAAAGGAAGGTTGTGGTCATAAGCTTGGCAAAAGCCCAAATGCCTAGAGAACTGAACGGTCTTGGTCTACACTCGGTTGCTACATTATACTTGCAAAAATCACTAAATCTGCTACACAACCATTCACTGGAAATGGACTACACAAATTTAATCCAAGAATTTCAACCTACTGATACGCCACCTCCCCATAGTAAAGGATGGTTGACTGACATCTGGAAACATGTCAATGGCTGTATTAACTTAACTCCAAACATTTTCAATGAAAAAAAGTCCTACTGGGAAACTTATAGGCTAAAGAAAGATTGTCCCTCAGCTCTCCATAATGCTCTTGGATTAAACAACAAATTATTGATCAAAAAAGCCAAACATTGGTTTCTGGAACCCAAATTTATTGACTTTCTTCTGAAATTAAACCTCTCATCACTACCCACTAATCAGTTCCTCGTAATGAGGAGGGGTTTTAACAAAATTAGCTCTCAATGTCAACTCTGTCAGAGGGATGAGGAAACAATTGAACACATTTTCCTAGATTGTCCATCACTCAGCATTCTTGGGTCTTTCATTCTGATCAAAAAAGCCAAACATTGGTTTCTGGAACCCAAATTTATTGACTTTCTTCTGAAATTAAACCTCTCATCACTACCCACTAATCAGTTCCTCGTAATGAGGAGGGGTTTTAACAAAATTAGCTCTCAATGTCAACTCTGTCAGAGGGATGAGAAACAATTGAACACATTTTCCTAGATTGTCCATCACTCAGCATTCTTGGGTCTTTCATTGATGAAAAGGTAAAACACTATTCTACAGACACATTCTTAATCCAGCAAGCAATTAAAGCTGGCAATTTTGCTAATATTAGATTAGCAATTTTCCTATCCTTCGCCATCTGGCTAACGAGATGCAGTTTTGTTCTGGGCAATGCGAACACCAGTACCCTTCAAGTATTTAAAACACTCATCAAGGGTAATATCATCAGAGATAAAATGCTTGCTCCGGATTGGCTGTATCAACAAACCTGGGCCGGCACCTCCATGCTAGTGCACTGATTATTACAAAGATATCAATGATCAAATATGAGTCTCGCCTCATCAATGCAATACCAAAATGAGCTCAGTCATATATATGGGAACTCTCCCATATTATCTAAAGACTACCAATTAGTGGATTGATCACACCATCTACCTCAACAATAAAAGTTAACAAATATAATCCCGAACTGAATAGCTTAACTTATAAGCAAGTGACGGACAGATCTCGGGATGCTTGGGCTTGGACTGACGGATTGGGAGTGAATCAATGACCTTGTCAGTGTTCTCCCAGCCCACTTAGCCTCTGCTTCACATCTTGACTATAAACCTATACTCATGATAAATTTGGACGTGCCTTTCAATGCTCAATGAGGCATACTTAATTGTTCAACTGGGTCAAAGTATGGACCAATCTAGAATACTACTGAAGCGTTGATCCAACATTCATGTATATATCCACTTCTCATTTGGCTATGGACATTGCTTGGTATTCATGTAATCTTCATTGTATAAAATTGTATAAATCATTTAAATAAATCGTTATTTTTTTTTTAAAAAAAAGAATACATAACTAAGTATGGACGGATGTATTTGGGAGTAACAATAGATGAGGAAACAAAAGATATTGATATCATTGAACGAATTAAAATAAAATATAAATGGGCTGGATATGTTTCTAGAAAAAATTACAATAAGTAAACAATTGAAAAAAGATTGCAAAATTTTATCCTTAAAAGAGACTATTTGTAAGAGGAGTGAATGAGATAAGGAAGCTTGTGGAAGCGCATTCTGTAATAGATAATATTAGACATTTTTATGCTATTTTGAAAAAGAATTGAAAGAGAATAAATATTTGGCAGTAATTTTCCACCCATCCCCCCTCCCCACAATTTATTTTATTAATATACTTTTTTTTTTGTCTATATTTTTGTTGTCATTATGACCTGGTAATTATATAATTATTGTAAAAACTGAGACTGTTTTTGAAATGAGATAGCAGGGAGATGTAGCTTTCATTGATAATTAAATATAAATAGTAAAAAAAAAAAAAGCCAAATAGAAGAAGAGGTGAGGTTATTATTTTAATGATATATACTATTTACCACAATTATTTTTGAACGTAATATGAATTGTAGATAATTAACTTTAATTTATAAAACTAGTTGCTTTAAATATAATAATTAAAAGTGTTTGAGGAGAGGGAATAGTTAAAATAGTGAAGATAGTATTATAAATTTGAATAAATAGTAAATTTGAATGCTTTTTTAGAATTTTGTTTTTGTTGAGTTGTTCGTGCAAGTTATTAGATAATGATATCTATTTCAAATCATTCTCTTCTATTTCTTTAGTTTTGTTTTTGTTTTCGTAAAATTTTTGCATTTTTCGCAAGCAAATGCAATATTTTAAGTAGATACTGGCCTTTGTTGAGAAGTTAATTTTAGCCAGAGTTATAGGAAGGCAGTTTTAAAATGTTTCCCGAATACAGAAGCTGTAAATCCTACACCTTTATTTTGTGTGTGCCGCGTTATAAATTGTAAATGTATTTTAAACTAAATGTAAAAATAAACAAACAATTTAGTTGTGCTATTTTTTATAATGTTATTTATTATAAATACTGCAACTGCACCTTCATCTGGTGGTATTTAAAGTTCCAAGACTTCTCATGACTACCTGAAGCCTATGAATCCTATATAATTTATACATTTAGTGAATTTATTTACCTATAATATAATTTAATTGAAACAGGGTGCATATTTATATCAACAAAAATAATTAATAACAACAAAAATAGAATGTTGCAGTTAAGAAAAAGACCGCGAGTAGATATCATATGAGGTTATAACTGATTATGTTTGAGAGCATTAATCATTCAGATAAATATATGTAATTGATGAAGTTAAATTTATTATTTTTTAATTTTTTTATTATTTGTTTAAGATTTTTTTAAAGTGAGGATTAATAAACCATGTTTTGGTGAATATGAAGGATTCTTTTATTAATGTTTGATATAAAGCTTTCATAAAAACTTGAACAATTGAAGTTTTAGAAATTAGATTATTTTTAACTGATCCTTTAGATGCAATTTGCTATTGTTAAAACAATTTCTTCTAGTATATCATGCTTAATAAATTCTGAGAATCATTATTATCATTAGCAGGTACTCATAAGCTAGTCTTACCATTCTAACTCCTGACAAAAAAAGTTATTTTTTGTAATCATTATACAAACCAATCTGTGGAATATAAATGGATCCATCTCAAAATTTGTATATTTGCCATCTTGCACTACTTTGTTTCAATTTTTATTTCCAATAAATTTTTCTTGCTGAAAGATTTGAATGCCTTGTTTAATTATCATTTCCTGTTGTATTATATCATTATCCATATCTTTCCAATGAAAACAATATAATATAGCATTTGTTTAGAATGACTTTGTAATAGTCATGTAATAATTATCATATAGAAAATGGTGTTTATATTTTTTATGAAAACTACATTCAAGTACATTATAAAACATTTTGTAGAAAGTTTATTATTATTATTATTATACATTCTCTTCATATATGCAATCTATGAGAAATGTAACCATAAGGTTACATTTTTATTCAATGTCATCATATCCAGAAAATTGAATAATGTAGTGATTTTTGAAATATTATGAAACTTCCTAATTCTGAAAATATCTGTTTAAACCATAACATATTAATATGATTATTTAAATAACAATATAATATGAAATAAATTATCTTTATATAGTAGCAATAATTGTTTATATAATTAAAAAAATAGGATACAAAAGCTTTTTTCAGTAAATTTTTGTTTTTGCCCTTATCAGTATGTTGGAATTATTTTAAAGCTTCAATTTATATTGCATCTACCTTTTTTAAATATAAAATTAATTAGAACCAGTTATAACACTAATACAATATTTACAAAAAAAAAAAAAACCCCCTATAAATGTACTCTATACAATTTTCCATTCATTTTTCATTAGCTAGTTGTTAGTTAAATTAATTGAATTTTTATAAATATTCATACAGTTATGTTTATTGTATTCTAATAAAAGGAAAATATATAAAATAAATTAGGTTCTTTATTATAGTTTAAAGGTTTTATATTTTTATGCAATCTATTTTATATTCATATTTTAAATAATGAATATATAATGCAGATTTATCATCTGTTAATTGCATTTTGCTTTTTCATGTAATTGTTTTCCTATTTATCCAATAATAAATCACTTTGCAATTTCTATAAATAATGTTATAAGCAATTCCTTTTTTATATTTCATATTATTTTTTATTTTATAATTACCTATTAAAATATCTAGATTTTTCCTATTTGATGATTGTATGCTTATGTTTTTATTATTAATGTATTATAAATTGTATGTGATTATGTACTTTATTATATATGTAAACTTTACTGAGGTTTAATTATCACTTCATTTATATTATAATTATTTCAATCAATTTGAAAATGATAGGGAAGTATGGTTCTATTTTTCTAAACAGCAAGTGGATTTCAGTTTTAGGCATTTACTTTCAAATAATTAGAAGAATAAAGTCAGTATGAAATATAAGTTTTGCAATTATTTTTAAGCTGTTATTTTTGCACTAAGTAAATAAAGTACATATTTACCCTGCTTACTGAGGACAATTGGTTTCCAAAACTTAATATAAAGCAAAGGATTATAATTTTTTTATGGAGAAAAATTTAGCTGGTTACTGTACATAAAAGTTACATAATAAATTGTGAATATTGTAATAACAAATAATTTAATCTAGTATATATAGTAATTTAAAAAAAACCCTAATGTACTATATATGCATGTGTGAACTGTGCTATGTGTGTCTTATGCAAATATGCACTTAAAATATACATGTATGCAAGATAATGCAACTTAAATCTATGTAAAAAGAAAAAAAAGCTTACAATTGTTCTTTCTTATAATCCATCATTTTATTACTCCTTGGCATTTAATTCTAAAGGTTCATTGTTGTCTTCTAAATCCTTCGATGCTGTTGATTTTTTGTAAGGAGATATACCAGATATTCTTAAGTGAGGACCTCTAGAAAAACGTTTAGAATGTATGGTTAACTTGCATCATTGATTTTTTTTGTCATACATTTTAGAAGATCTCATTTGCTGATTTTATGCTGTTCCTGACTTCATGATACAAATTCAGTTCTTTAAGTTATTTGAGGTCCAGGTTCTTATCTTCAGGCTTGTAGATTTTCTTTTTGTCATTGTCTTTCATTTCTTCATCCAATTACACTAATTCCTCATTAGTTGATTCGTTGATATATAATTCCAAATCTGTAAATCCTGCTTACTTGATTGGTTTAAATATTGAAGTCAGTTCCTTTTTGACTTCGGTGCTTATAATGAGTTGCAGACATATTTTCTTCCATATAAGGTTGATTTATGTTAATGATCTTGGTCCATGCATTGCCTATAAAATCAATATCTGTTTTTATATTGAAATCCTTTCAGAATTGTGGAATTGTCTTATTGGCATCCTTATCCAAAGTGTTGACAAGATGCTGCATTAATTGTTGAAGGTAGTACATCTTGAAGATAGCAATGATTCCTTGATTCATAGGGTTACATATTTTCTTCCAGGTAAGGTTGAGTTATGTTAATGATCTTGGTCCATGCATTGCCTACAAAATCAATATCTGTTTTTATATTGAAATCCTTTCAGAATTGTGGAATTGTCTTATTGGCATCCTTATCCAAAATGTTGACAAGATGCTGCATTAATTGTTGAAGGTAGTACATCTTGAAGATAGCAATGATTCCTTGATTCATAGGGTTAAAGGAATAATGTGATGGTTGGTGGTATTAGCTGCTGCCATGATTCCAGTCGAAAGCATATATAGCTGTAAACTTAAAAAAAAAAAATCTAAAAAAATTTTCAATATCATTACAAAAACAAATTTGTGGTTTCATTATGCAAATATATGGTAAAATGGACCAAGAAAGGAAAGTAAGCTCACAGTTGGCAATTTCTTCAACAAAATTGTTTCTCATTGTGATGGGATTCATAGTTTTATTTATTTATGTGAAATTATTTAGAATTAAAAAAGTAGTATTTAATGATATCTCACTTAACTTTATTGTTCTAACTATAAAGACTTGTTATTTATTATCAGTTTAAGGGTAGCCAAATTACAATACTGTACATTACTAAAACCTAATCGTGCATTTAACTTTGGAAAAAAACAAACAAATAAACATTCTGGCATATTATAAAAGAAAAAAAAGTATTTATCCGCATTTTCATATTATAATCAATAATTAACACTTTTTTTATAGTACATGATTTAAATAAACATCACTTTATTTATCAAATATGTTAACTGGTCTTTTTTATGACATGAGTTATTATATTTTATTTTGTAGTCATTTTTTTGTAATGATCTAGCAATTTTTCAAATATTACTGTATGTTATAATGTCAGAATTATTGGCCATATAAAATTAAAAGTATGAATCTTCAATTTATTTATATTCCATTTTCATCACACAAAATTTATTACTAAATACTTAATGCATGAAATTATTATTATTAATAGTAAAAATACATTTATGATAATAGTAGTTTTGATTTCACTGAAATTAGCAAGGTAAAATTGCCTGATTTAATATTTTAACTAATACATATACTGTATACATTTAAAATTAATTATTAATAGTATAACTAAAATTTATTTTTAGTTTTATACTGAATAAAAGTGTTTTTTTTTTTTGTACTTTAAGTTTGTTATATTGTTGCCATTTGTTCGGATATGCTTAAAACAAATTATGAGATTATAATTTAAAATCAAATAACTAAATGCTATTTTTAACTTAGGTTTAACAACTTTTTATCATATAATAATATAAAGTTGGTTATTAATTGCATAAATCATGACCCCCCTCTATTTTTTGCTAAAAATATTTTAGAGATGATAACAGTTTTGATTTGACTGAAAAGTTTTAATTCAAAATTAATTGACTGTATTTTTAGTTAATACGATACACTATTTAAAATTAATTATTAATAGTACTATATATGACCAAAATTATTTTTAGTTTCATGCTGAATGAAATTGTATTCTTTTTTCTAGAACAGTATTTTTTTTATTTGCAATTAAGTTTTTGGTTTGGACATGTCAGAAACAAATTATGATATGATATAAATTAAGTAAATACTGTATAGTAAATGATATTGTGAGACTTCTATTTTAGTAATCCTGATTATGTAAAGTGGATTATTAATTGCATATTGCATGAAATAATTTTTTTTCTCAAACAAAATTTTATAATTACAATGATCATAATTTTTGTTAAGAGCAAAACACTATTCATAATGATTTTAATTTATAAAAAGTGAGTAAATATTCAGTTTTTAACTTAATGTACATATTTTAAAATATATTAATACATTTAGTTGAGGTATGTCATAAATAATAGGCTTTGGATTACTTATTATACTAAATCAAGTACACTTTTTTGCCTGTGTAATCATTAATGACAAAAATCTTTAATTTGAATATGCCATTAATGAATGTCTTATTGTCTTCTAGATGAAGATTAAATAAAATACTGTACATTAATCATATTGTATTTTAATTTTATAATCAAAATACTCTATATTGTAATATTGTATAATGTACTGCGTATAATGAATAAAATCTGTATTATAGAATTTTAGCTTGAGTCACTATCTTGTGACATCAATCTTACAAAATATCCACCATTTTAAAAACAACATTTTTAAAAAGAGAATTTCAAATTTTTTTTTTGTGATCATTATAATGAATGATCGATTGTAAATTAAAATAGTGGATACAAATTGTTGGTGAATCTTTGCATCAAATTTTAGCGCATGTAGGTATAATTGGATTGAACATAAAACAGATATTGCTAATACTATTAAAACAAATGATTAAAATTTGCTAAATATTAAAACATTCAAAGGATCTACTAAAAATAACATGAATTATTCTGAAATTATGCAATGCACTGTGTGAGTCTCTCAAAACAAAATAATTAAGAAAGTGCTTTTATCTTTGCATCAAATTTTAGCGCATGTAGGTATAATTGGATTGAACATAAAACAGATATTGCTAATACTATTAAAACAAATGATTAAAATTTGCTAAATATTAAAACATTCAAAGGATCTACTAAAAATAACATGAATTATTCTGAAATTATGCAATGCACTGTGTGAGTCTCTCAAAACAAAATAATTAAGAAAGTGCTTTTATTTTGGGGTTGTATTTTTTCACTAGAAGTTAAATTGTAATTATTTCATGTTTTTGTTTTTTTTTATAGTGTAATGAAGTGTGTCTGTAAAAAAATTTCTTAGAATAAATTTTTTGATGTTTTTGAAAATTCATTATTGAATAATTAGAAGTTATGTCATTAATAAATCTCTGTATTAGGTTTTATTATGTGTATATTTATCATTATATTGGGAAATGTTAGGAAAAAATTATTGATATGTTATATATATATGTAAATTAAAAACTTATAATGCCTTTTTTTTGAAAGAGGGAGGACATTCGATGACAGGCTGAGCTCAGTAGGTCTCTTCAGAACAAAAAAAAAATCAATATTTATTTTATGTTAATTGTGAATTGAGATAGTTTTACTCCCAAGTCCATCAACATATTACCAGCTTGAACTGCTCAGAGCAGTTAGGAGTTCTTTATATTTTTTTACATTTTGCAAAATGTTTAAATGGTGAACAAATTTTGGGAAATCAGTATTTTATTTACTATGATAATGTTAGAAATCTGTGGCAAATCAGAAGATTGAAATAATATATGTCTTCAGTCTAAACTAACTTTTGTTCTATTAAGTTATTTGAAAAGGGAGGTTTATTAATTCCATTTTTGAGTAGTTTGTGCCTCTCACTGCTAATTTGTAAAACATATATAAATAATAATTATTACTTTAGAATAATAAAAAACAAATCACAATTGTTAAAAAATAATTAATTTTTTTTTATAAATACTTACATATCAATTATAAAGAATTTTAGTATAATGTTTATGCAGTAATTTTTTTATCATTAAAAACAAAGACTATAAATAAATTCATTTTATATATTTATTAATTTTTGTTATGTAATGCTATTTTAAAAATTATTTTGTAATTGGAAACAATATCCGTTTGCTGTGTCTTTGTTTTATTTTTTCTGTTATAATTTTCCAATTTAAGCAATGTATTGTAAATTCTGATTTAAAAATAGATGAATATTAACATTTAAAATTTTTATATGGTAAAATTTTAAATAAACAAACATATTTATTTCAAAAACCATTGAAATATATATATCACAGTAATATGTGAAATTATGTATACAAAATGCTTAGATATTCTATAAAGTCTCAAAACTTCAAGTCAATATATAAAAAAATCTTTACATTCTGTTAGATTATGAATTTTAGTTTAGTCATATGAAATGATCAAACCATAGCAAGAAAGATAATTTTGCATTACAGATAAATTGTTATTTAATTGTCAAATATTTATTTATTTTGTTATTTTAATTCGGAAATCAAGATGCTAGTGATCATAAATGACTGCTTCTCGTCTTTCCCTATTTTGAGTTTCATCAAAGCTTTTTCTCTATACAGATCTATTCATTTTGCCTAATTAATTCTTCAAAATGACAAAAAGTTTTAATTTGTACAATGTGTTAAATTTTTAAATAGTTGACCTTTGTAAGTTAGATTTTTTTAATATTGTGTCTCCTTCCTTCCATTGTTTATTATGTTTTGTATATCCACTAAAAATTCTAAGTAATATATACACTGTCTTGATGAAATAAGCTTATATCTTACTTGGTGGAGGGGGGGGGATCATTTGATGGGTTCTAGGCATTTTATATAGTATCTTAGTAACACAGTCCTGGTTAAATAGTAATATTATGGTTAGGTAGATGGAAAATCTAAATGACATTTGAACCCAAAAATAATAATTGTTGAATTAATTCAGTTGACTAAATTAGTTTCTTTTAATTTTAAGTGTGAATGAGAAACTTTAGCTTTTATTTCTGCCTCTCAATACTACTCTAAATCATGTGATAGATAATAAAACAAAATTTGTCATTTTTACTAAAAATTTTTTTTTTTTTGACAGTAAATTTGTTGCCCAACTTAAAATGTTACTTTACGTTTATTCATGCAGGTATTTTTACATGTTTATTTTAATTTGATGTGAGTATTGATTGGTATTAGCATTTTATAATCAGTGTTATTAAAATGGCATTGTTATTGCAATTTATTTTACAAAGTGCATGAATTACTACAATAACATTTTTTGTAAATATTATAATTATATGCTTTTTATTACAATATTTAAATTGATAACCATCTTCAGTCTATTAATTAAAAGCTATTTTTGATATTGTCATTATAGTTTTTAAAAATGTTTATGAGGCTAACATTATAAGAATTTATTGTTTGTCATGAACCTGCAAGATTGTGTAAGAAGTTTTCTAAAAATAATGCTTTTTATTTTTTTAAAACTATTATTATTGTTATGGTGTTCTGTGCAATTTAATGTAATGATAGATTTGAGAGTTAAAACTTTTTAAATCAAATCTCAGCTTATTATTTGTGGCGTGTAGATGTTACATGATTTTTAAAATCAATAATCATTCATTAATGTATTTTATTTTATTGTTATGGCTATTTCTGTTATTTAGATACATTGTTATCACAAATCTATCAAATATTCCTGATTTGCAGCTGTGTATTGGCAATCATTAAATATATCACAAATGGATCATTAAGTATACTGTCTAATGTATGTATATAGTTTACAAAAAAAAAAAAAAATCATTTGCTATGTTAATACACCTTTTTATAAAGTACAACTTATAAATGATTGTCAGTTGAATCATTCATATCTAAAGTTTAATTCATGTTGGACAACTGCATGCACAAGACACTTATTCACATCACTATCATGTTATAAATAGTTATACTTTTATATGATGTTCTTACTTACACAGTATTAAATTTTAATAAATGAAACTAATAAATGTATTATAATCAGACCAAATAAATATTTATTAATAATTGCAAGTGTCTATGTAAGTTCTGTGCCTAAAAATGTGTGAAAATAGCTAAGTAATACGTTTCTATGTTTAAGCTATACTTGGTTAAATCAAGAGTAATGATTTGGTAACTACTAGAAATTTATTCTAGCTTCCCCACATTTAACATCATGTCATAAATTTTAATAAACTCTTTAATGGTAATAGTTTCATTAAAGTTCCAAAATAGAAAATTAAGAAGCCATTTTTTTAAAAAATTTTAGTTTAGTTACACAAAAAAAAGTTTAAATATTTTCAAATAAAATTATTTGCAGCCATACTATATTAAATTTTACTAAGATTTAATTTAAAAGTACATATATTTTTACATTCATATATTTGGCAACACATCTTTAGATAAATATTTAATGTATTAGTAATTATTTATTAGACTAGAGATTTTTATATTTTTAATCCAGATATACATTTTAAATTTAACTTATATATATATTGAACCGGGTCCACTGAAAGAGATTATTCTTACTAGGTTTAATGGGTGATTAACTGGGTTTAAATGCCTTTTATAATAATTTTAAAACCCACGGGAATGGATTGGCCCTTCAAGAAGAGGGGAGAATACTATTTATAGCATTAGCCATCAATGATACCCATGCTCAGATCAAGCTATGCAAAGCATAACACAATCATATTTCCAGACCGTGGCCCACCTCGACTATGTGATTCAAACCCCTACTATCCAAAACATTTTATTTGTTTTGAGGATTAACCTCAGGTGCCAGCTAACCATAGGTTATATAGTCAGCATGCTTTGGATGACAGGCCAGTGCTTTACATATCCCATGACTAGCTCACACTTTGTCTCAGGTGTCCAGCACATTCATTTAACACATAAAACACAATAACTACACTTAAATTACTGGTGACCCAGTGACGAAAGAGAGAGAGAGAGAGAGGGAGGGAGGGAGGAGGGAGGGAGGGAGGGGAGAGGGAAAACCAAATAACATTTAAGGAAACATTAATTTTTATTTACACATGCATATTTCATACTATAACAACAATAAATTTTACATAAGAAAATTTTAAGTGATTACTTTAGGCTATAGTTATAATAGTTATTCGTTAAAGTTTATTTCATTTAAAGTAAAGAGTCTAGTCTGTGATCAGAATATATTTGAAAGTAACCTTATCTAGGTTTCTATGTTTTATTTTCCAACCAGTTGGCCCTTTGTTTCTCCATTGATGGCTTCATGACTTTTCTTCCAGGTTTCTGTTGAACAATGAAAGAGAGAAAGAGAGTATGCAGTAGCTTCTACTTCACAATCTTAGCATTGGTTCCAGGTATTGATTCAGGTGGGATAATTGTTGGCTGAGGGCTTGGATATGAAGCCCTGTCGAACACTCATATGGCTTCTGCGGCTTCTGCATTATGTAGATTACAGTACTAATGACTGGTTTGTTACAGCATTTAAAGTTCTCCAAAACTCTGAGTCTGCATTCTGTATAACTGGACTCTGAATTGAATGAATATCCTGATTAATAACAAGTTGATGCCTGGAATAGCTCAATCACAAAATGCAGATCAGACTGAATTCTATCACAAAATGAAGAGCGGAATAATTCAATCATAAAATGCAGACTAGACTGTATAGCAATAACACTAATAGCAATCCTGAGTGAAGAACAATAGCCTTGGTGACTTTATATACTTTTTCTCTTTCATTGTTTTCCACAGTTTTAATGTTTATCACTCTTAAATCTATTTTTTAATTACGATAGTAACTTAAATTTGTTTTTAATTAAAAATTTACATTTACATTTTATCTAATCTGTTTCTTAGATTAATGTATTATCTTGCCAATAAGATAATTTACAGTTTGTAGTTATTACAATTATTGATATCAATTTTATTATCAGCTAGAAATCTTTTAAATTAATTATATCTTCGAAAGTTTTCTTTTACAAACAATTTTTATTCTAACTTTCCATATTTACTTATTTATTTTTTAAAAAGAGAGAAAAAAAATTTAAATCTTTTGCTACCCAGTTTTTAATAGTTTTATTATATTTTAAAAACAAAATATATGCAAGCTTTTATTTTACAAAATTGTGTTTTAAAATATCAAAACTAATTATATATATTTTTAAAATCATGAAACATGTAATGGTAGCATTACATCGTGTATATACATAATCAAAATTATCCCAAATCCAAAACTCAACCATACTGGCCAAGAAAATAAAATCTAAAACACAACCAATGCTTTCACTGCTGCAAGCAGACTTCTCAAGTGTAAAGAACTACAAAACAATAGCATATTTATATTAAACATTACCCACAATTCCATTTACTTCCCATTCACCCTTAATATTAAAAGAACTTTTAAATAGGCTAATTCCTTCAGAATCATAAATTTTTAACAATAAAGATTTTTTAATTCTTTTTATTTAATTTCTTTCAAAAAAGACAACCTTAACTTCCTCAAAATTAATAGTGTGGCCTGTATCTTTTTCATGGACATACAAAGCAGAAATAAGATATTTGTTTCTAATCGTACTTTTATGTACCTTTATTCTTTCATTTAAGTTCAAACTACTCCAACCTATATAAACATTGTTACAAAAACAAGTGATAATATATACACTACACTGGAATAGTCTTCCTACCAAAAATTTTTGTATTATTTAATAAATTATTCAATGTAATACTCCTTTTGAGAGAAATGGAATAAAAAGAATCAAACAATCTTTATTATTAAAAAATTATGATTCTGAAACAATTAACTTATTTAAAAGTTCTTTTAATATTAAGGATAGGTGGGAAGTAAATGGAATTGTGGGTAATGATAAATATAAATACGTTCTTGTTTACTTGAGAAGTCTGCTTGTAGCAGTGAAACCATTGGTTGTGTTTTAGATTTTTACTTTCTTGGATAGTCTGATTGAGTTTTGATTTGGGGTAATTTTGATTATTTATTGACTAGTTTAGCTTTATGCTTTTAATGTGTATATATATACAATTGTTTGATATCATTGATTCAATTTCACTCCCCCCTCCCATGTATTAATTTTTTTGTGTGTGTTTGCATGGAATCTTTTCAATCTATAGTTTTCTTATAATATCATCACAGACTTAATGTTGATTATTTTATGATATTCGGAATTGTTTGATGCTATTGTTTTTTCATATCAAAAATGTAAACCCGTATCATCAACCTATCATATCCGGCACTAGATGGGGATTTTATACACAAGCTTTCTGGCATCCATTGATTACTCTGATTGGCATAGGGTGGCACTACTGTATGGAGAGAGTTTTGTCTTGTTTAAATCTGACATTATTAAGTGATGTGATATTAGTTGTCAGTTTAGATTAGCCTTGGCAGAATGTTAATTAGATCTTGATAAAATATTCCTGTGGTGATTGGATGATATTTTAGAAATTTAGAAAATTGATTTGCTTTTATACAAGAATTCATTCATACTACTACATTATGAATATCATAGAAGTATATCTAGAAAGCATACTTATGAGTTTAATAATAATATTAAAATTTAAAAGTGGATTAACCATTACAATGGCATTTAAATAAATACTAGTTTTATTTGAGATACAAGTTTCAAACAAATTTTGACAATAAATTTTATTAAGTTTATGAATCATTTCCAAATATGAATGATTAATTTGGCTATGAAGCTCTTTGCCTTATTATAAATGTAATAAACCTTTAGTATAGAATTACGTTGCTAAAAAAGCTATTGGTTTACTATCAACTTCACATGTTATTATTAATTATTATAAGGTTAAATTTTTGAAATTTTAGATTCCCAGCTATTCTTATTTATAAATCTTTTTCTTTTTGCACATCTATAAAGTTTAAATATCAGTAACAATATCACATGACTTTCTCATATGTTCATTTATATGCTTTTTAGAGCAGTTAGTTCTTTTCACATCCTACTCTCGAATTGTGTATTATAAGCTTGAGTAATCAATATATTGAGAACTCTCTGATGAATGTAGTAGACTCAAGAAATTATTCTAGGAATGAGAATATTATATCACAATATAATTTAGTGCCCATTATCTCATATATTTGCTTTGGAAATGTAAAAGTACGTAAAATTGCAGAGCAAAGGTCTATCTGTCAGCACCTTGCAGAAGAATAATGAAAGAGCTATTAATTATTAGTTTACCAATTGCTCAGATGTTGGAGATTTGATCACTTTTCATTTTCTTAAGATTGTTTCATCTATGTTGGATATATCTAAAATGTCTATTTGAAAGGAATAATTCAAAGTCTTATTAGAACTAGGATAAAAATTCAAAATTGATCTGATGTAGATTTGAACCCAAATCATGGACTTGGCAGCTAGAATAAATTTTAAGTAATGATAAATAATTACTGATGATCATCATATTTCATTTGAGGCTTAGTGCAATTGTAGAATGGCAGACTTTGGAGCTCAACATCCATAGTTTATGGTTAAGCCTTGTCACTTCTAGTGCCCTAAACTTATGAACTTCCAAGTAATGCCATTCGGTTTTTTTTTTTAAATCATATAAATTTGTACAAACGTGTTATATATAAAATTTAAAATTTCTTAATTTTTTTTATTTGTTTAATAGACTTGTATTTTTTTTTTTATTCTTTCAATTTTGTTAATTTATTTTGTATTGATGTTTTTTTTTTTTTTGTCTAATTTGAATAATGACATTTTCTTTTTTAGGAATAATATTTGAATATTTTTAATTTTTTTTTTATTCATTTTTTTTTTGAAGACGTTTCAATTTTTTTTTTCTGACATTTTATTCTCAGATATGCATACACATAGATATATAAAACTTTCAACCATGTATTCTCGTACCTACTAGTCTTCTTTCTTATTAAAAGTTGCAGAACAAAAAAAATATAACAGCTTAACAGAATGTTAAGTTGGATTCTACGAAACAAGGGAGGTTTGCCGTCTGTCTCCAGAAACCAAGCAGCCTGTCTGAAACCAAAAAACTCTTAGTGGAAGATGCATTAAATTTTAATTGGCAGTCTCTTCGTCTACATGACATCATTTCTTATAAATTCAAAATTGTATCACTGTATGCATTTTAAAAAATATTTTGCTTACTGCAATTTGGTGGCCTTTTAACTATTTATAAATTAAATGTGTTTTTAATCTGATTTTTTTTTAATGTTCATTTTGAATGAATTGTTATTGACAAATAATATACTATACTTTAATGATTTGAGTGAACTATAGAAAAAACAAAAAACTTTAACAATTTAAAAGGCAACATTTATTTATATATATGTAAATAGATGTGTCTTTTATTTAGAATATATAATACTGATTAAGCATTTATACTGGAATAAAAAAAATAGAATATAATAAAATTATAAGGTTTAATAGCACTCTAAAATAAGCATTAAATAAAAAATCGGATGACATTACTTGGAAGGTTATGTGACGTTTGAGCACAAAAAGTATGTAGTTGCGATTCTTGAATTCTAAACTTGAGTTCACTATTCTATAAATTAATCTATGCAGGACATATTTGTGTATTTATACTGAATGAAGAGCATATGGGCAACAATATTCATCTGCCATACTGACAATTTGGGTTTGAATTTGGGCCAGGTAAATTTTTTTTTAGATAGTTGACTATTACCTAATCCAAATAACCATCCTATATTGGCCAGTGAATGGGTATTTAACTATTAAATCGAGTTCAAAACAAA
Organism: Epiperipatus broadwayi; assembly: GCA_028023455.1. Lineage (NCBI taxonomy): Eukaryota > Metazoa > Onychophora > Udeonychophora > Euonychophora > Peripatidae > Epiperipatus > Epiperipatus broadwayi. Next base: position 6,757,976 of record JAQFVV010006251.1, read on the forward strand.
AAATATATAAAAATGTTCAAATCTTCACTCTCTGAAAATTGACAAATCTGATAATGTCTTTACTTTCATTGTTCTTATATTAAAAGATTGGCAAAGAAGCTTTTTTGTGTGCAAGTATGTTTGTGCAAAGTTTGTCAAGCATTTACAAAATATCAAGTGATTTGGTTTAGCTGAGTATAAGTTTTTAGTTGTGATTTTACACAAGACAGTAAAATCAATTATGAATTGCTTTAAACTTAATTTAGTCCAGGAGTTTAACACAAGAAAATGATTATATGATTAACAATTCCTATTTAGTCATTTTTATGTGAAAGAATTTATAAAAAGTAATCTGCAAATTCCAGCTATGTTGTTTTGCCAGATAGAGTGTGGTTATGATTAAATATAATGAAAAAAAATAGATTACTGTAAGATTTAATAGAAAAATATTTAAATGAAGGAAAACTGAGTTGAATAATTATGTGCAGATAATGAGATTAAATATATTATTGAAATAGATTAATAAAGCTGGAAGAGGGGAAATTATAATTTTTTTTGAAAATATCTACAAAAAAAAAAAGGAATATAATAGAGAAATTATATTTTTTGAAGTTGAATGAAGAGTTTTCATAGACTACAAAATGAAATAATGATGTATTTCATTGTTCACATTTTTATATCATTTTATAGTTTCTACATTTTACATCTGCTGAATATTTGATATAACATTAATAAGTTTTACTTTCCCATTCTTTTAAATATGTTTTTAACTTCTAGCTGTAAATGACCCAGTTTCCTATACATATATTGTAACCATCTGGGTTACATGACACACAGCAACATAGTTTTGTGTGTGCACATATATATAAAGTGAAGGAAAAGTATAAATAAACATAGACATAAATTTTTGTTGATATTTTCTACATTTCGCTTGTAATAAAAATAATAAATAAAGGGTTAAATAACTTTGGATTAAAAACAGAATTTTATTATAAATTAAAACATTTTTAAAAAGGTCTGATAAATATTAATATTGTATTATTATTATTCTGATTTTGGATTTAAAAAAAACAAGCATGCTTACGTTTTTTTATCTATTTTTAAAATCTTTGTAGATTAAAAATTCCAAAAAGTAGCTTTTAATTAAAAGTGATTTGAAGACAGTAAAAACATGTAGCTCACAACTTTGGTAAAATTTCAAAGTAGTGATTTGAAAAGATTAAAATTGACTTTAATCAAGATGGGATTAAAGAGATAAAAAACTTTTTAAAATTAGTGTTGTTGTCACCTCAATCCAAGCCTATAAAAGAGTTCGATAAAAAGATTATTTCAGTCTGGCTTTATTTATTTTGAGAAGTAGCTGGTCAAATTGGCCAGCTGCAAAGTCTGGATAATAGTTTTTGAAAATAACAGTCTGGATAGCAGTCTTAGAAAAATTAAGTCCGTTTTTAATAATTTGAGAAGCAGTGGCCAAATACACCAGCTGCAAAGTTTGGATAGTAACTTTTTTGAAGACAGTTCTTGCTTTAATTTTTTGTGAAGAGTTGGCTGCAGTTTGTTGATAACTAGCAGAGAATGGCAACAGTAAAGTTAGCTGCAGAGCTGGAAAGTTATACAAAAAGAGCTTCCATGGAGATCTAAGAGAGGATAAATTCAGCAGCTGCTCTATAGTTTACTATGGCATTTTAATTCACCTGAAATCTGGACCAATTTCTAAAATGATCATTAAGGCTTAAATGTGGACAGAACAGTTGGCTGACCTGAAGTATATGTGGAACCAAATCAAAATCAACAAACCTGATTCTCTACCTGATGATGACAAGTCAGTCTACCAGCTTGCCCAAGAGAAATCCCAGTTTGCTGAAAAAGTAATTATACATATGTTGATGTACCTATATGCAAAGAAGCACAGATAAATGTATATGTAGTTGGTGAGTTTGTTTAAAATCCTTAAAATCACTTTTAAAATTATGACTTAATAGCTTAAAATGAAACAAATGAATAATTTGCTTGAATCATATATCTAAAAGAAAGACAATTTGGTATATATATAACGTAAAATGCAAGCATAATTTTGTTTGAATTAAAATCTAAAAGTAAAGGATTAATAGATAATTCTATAATCTAGGTTTAAAGGCATTTCTAATCATTCACTCAACAATAATCCAGTCAAGATTGACTATTATATATATATATTTTTTTAAAAAGTTGATAATATTTTTTTTAAAGAAAAAAAAAAGGAACTTATAAACTGATATCTTTTTTTTAAGAGGAATAACAACCGATAACTAATTTTAAATTATATCTATATTTTGTTTATACACACGTATATGTGTACAATTTGTGCATGTTTTCTAAATGGAATTAATTAGGAAAAATATAATATTATTATTGTAACAAATTAAATATGTAAACATCAGTGTGTGAATACATGCACACACATATTAAATCTTACCCTATAAAAATGAAAATGAGTTTTTGCTATTATTAAATATGGTAGAAAATGAAATTCATTTATATAATTAATCAATTGTTGTACCACACATATGTACACAGATTATATATGTGTTTTGAATAAACTTATTGGGACATATATGCAAACCCATGTATTTTGTGTCATTTGAAAGTGATACTTAAAAATGTTTATTTTGTAGTAAGTCAAATATGTTCATATGTCAATTGTATTGCAAATACCAATGTGTGTGAAATAGACACTTATATGTAAATTTTAATTATTTTTTTTTAGTATTAAATGTCGATTCAAAAATGTTCATTTTATATCAAGCCACATGCCTGTATGCTGTCTGGTTTTAAATAAACCTATTGGAATATATATGTAAATCATTGTAATAACTTGAATTTTGTAAATCATATATAATGTGATAATTTTTTTTTATTATATGTTAATCAAAATCAGAAGGCTTCTGATTGTAGAGCCATATCCTAGAGACCTTATTATCATTTTTTGTATTGTTAATAAACTTATATTCAATTGTTCAAAATTGTAAATCATTTCTTGGTCATTATAACAGTTACAGAGCTTGTGTTCTTCTGAGCTAGATTCATGTATAATGGCTGATATGTAAATGGGGAAGTATTTAGTGCTTATGGGCATCCAGATGATGGTGATTGATATATCTTGGAATGGTGCTAAGATTATATTCTTTAAAGCCCTGCACTACATTTTATTTAGTTGAGTCTATTAGAATTTAAGTTTATAATTGACCAGTACATAAATGATACCAACTGATCAGAGCATAGATGATGATCAGCATGTTTTAATATCCCAGCATTATTGCATGTATTCTGATGAATGAGCACTAAGATGGTGCATCCAGATTATGTCTGAATAATTGCCCAAGCTGGCAAAGGCTCAATAGTTAGCTTGGTCTACAAAAGATCCATTTCAATTCCAGTCATCAGATTGACTGTTGATTTATATATTTTATTGTTCAAATGCAATCACCAGATTGACTGTTGATTTATTTATTTGATTGTTGATCATTTGTAATGATGAATGGTTATTTTGAGTATTACTTATATTGATTTTTACTTTTATATTGATAATGCTGGTTGATGTATGGTTAATGATATTTTTGACTGATCTCTTCTGATGCTAGCTGGCCGATCTCTCTGAGATATTTTGATCTCATGCTCTGTTTAATATATATTTTGTGATATTAAACATTACTTTAATATTTGGAATACCTTAGTTTATTATTTAATTTTAAAATTTTATTTATTTGGGGATAATTTGCTACCACATAGTAGCCCTTTGGACACCCCATCACATTACAATGTATAATATATATATACATATTGTCTTCATTAAACTTAATTTAATTATAAGAGACAAACTCTGCCTTTCAAACTCTCTACAGTTATCCAATCCATTTTATACAACCAATAAACATGGCCACTTATATATGAAAAAGTAAATGATCTCCAGTATATGTATTTCGTTCTGAACCAACACTCATCAGTTGGTCCAAATCATCTTCCACACATATATACAGTCAGTGCTCAGTTTATATTAAAATAACAAATCTTCAAATTTTAATGGACAGTAATATTGGCATCAACAATGACTTTGAGTATTCCATCCTTGGATTTTCACTGATATGAATGACTGAAGAGTTGGACAGTGGAAAAGATTGAAGCTTGTCCATTAAAGTTTGAAGATTTGCTATCTTACTATAAACTGAGCACTGATTATATATGTATGAAGATGGTTGTCTGGACCTACTGAAGAGATTTGGCATGAAATGCATATATTGGAGATTATTTTTCTTTTTCATGTGTATATGGTTATGTATATATATAATATTAATTTTAATCATTAAAAGCCAGCCAACATTTAAACAATCCCAGTATCAATAACAATCAACAATTTCAAACCATTTTGAAGACAACATTCTTATAAAGGAGGTTGCATTCACAACGGTTTGAAATTGTTATTGATATTAGGATTGTATAAGTGTTGATTGGCTTTTAATGATTATTTATAAACCCATTTAGCATTAAGTATTATTGCACTTATTATTTAAGTAATTAGTATTTTGGGTGCAATTTGAAAATTATAATTGCATTTTGTAATGTCATAATTGACTATTTATTAGTCTGCATTCACAAAAGATTATATTTACCCATTTAAAGATGTTTTATTTAAACTTGTTTGTATCAATAATTTCATTCTCTGTGATCAAGTTGCATTTTTCAGTGTCTATAATGGACCATTAATAAAGGAAGGGATTTCATCTTTATTGTTAAAAGGAAGTTGTCTTTATAACAGTTTGAAATTGTTGATTGTTATTGATATTGAGATTGTCTATGATTACCTACAAACCCATTTAGGCATGAGGATTGAGGATTATTACACTTATATTAATTATAATATTCTTACAGATAAATAATGAATTCATAGTATTATTTCGAGGGAGTTTCTGTGTAATAAAAATATAATAGCTAAATAGCTGATGTTTCAGGACAGTAACAAGTACTTTCCAGCTTCTGAGGAAAGTACTTCTTATTGTAGATAAGCATCGGCTATTTAACTATTACATTTTTATTACACAGAAGTTCCTGGAAATAATACTATAAATATATAGCTCACTTTAAGTAATCTACTTCAAGATAAAGATCTGTTTCGCAACCTATCTTAAGAGAAACCAAGAAGAACAAATCACTAGCACTTGCTGATTCCTAGATAATGGTAGATTTTTTTAAAAATTTTCTTCCAATTAAGAGTAATTAGATATGTTTACTAACCAATGTTGGATAGTTAGCTGAACAAGCAGAAAAATTTCCAAGTTTATATGAGTCTTGATCATGAGCATGGTTAGTGAATGTGGTAACTACTAAATTATAAGGATCTTCAATACATGTATATAAATAAAGACCAGATAAGTTGCAGATTACATATAGATAATAGTTTGTGGACAAATTAATTGAAATAGAAACAACAGTGGATAAATGATTGGGGGAAAAAAGGTTTAAATTAATAAATCTTTAGATGAACAATCAGGCAAAATAGGTGAACAAATAACCATGCCTGTTAAGCACCTAATAATTTTTTGTTTAATGTATTTAGTTGTTTAAATATTTTGTGGTAGAACAGAACCATTCCATCTCAAATTACTTGAATGAAATTTTTTCCCTAACTGGGTATCACATATCTAATATAAAATCGAATTAACTGCTTTAAGAAATACTAATTAATGTTTTTGATTATATTTGTGGAGCGTTTAGATTCATTGTAAGAATATCTTATATATTCTAAAATGTAAATAAAAGTATTAAATAAAGTTAATTTAAAACTAGGAGTGCATTTTGCATTTTCTTATCAATTAGCTTTTGTTTTACCGTGGCTTTGAATTTAATTTGTTGAACTAATGGTTTGTTTTTAATTCAGACTCTAGGATTTATTTATTAAAATTTATTTAACTACTGTAAAGTTTTGATAATTACTGTTTGTAATTCTTTTTTAAATAAAATGAACTTGCATCGTTTTTATATTTATTCTTAAAGCTGGAGTAAAAATAAATAAAGCGTTGTATATACTGTGTATATATATTATTTAAATACTGTATATGTTTTATTCAAAACTAATTACCATTGATTTGTTCACACTCCCCTCTATTTTCCTTTAAATTGTTTTCTCTGCACGACAATCTTTCCTGTTTGGAGCTGCGAAGATCCTAGTTTGTTGTCATTTTTAGCGAATCGTTCAGTCATCAGTGAAAACGTTTCCTCTGTTGAAAGGTTTTTTTAAATCAGTGTTTTAGATGGCTAATACCATCCAGCTTGATAGAGAAGCTTCCTGCTAATAGCCACATTAACGAATCACAACAAATTCTTTGATGAATTATAGATAAAGATTGTCCTTTTATTCCCTTTTTCTTTTTTAAAATAATATTATTGAAGTCTAGTTTCCATCCTTTTTTTTGAAAAAAGTTTTCATTAGGATGCTAAACAAGCAATTTCCATTACAATAATAGTTAGTTCAAAACGTTTCTTAGAAAATAAAATTTTTAAACAGTATATATAATAGTAAGGAGTCCAGTCTGTTACTGAAAGATTCGAGTAGATTTCTTATAAAGAAGTTTTTGGAAAGACTTTATAAATATACGTTAATGTATTAGGTTGCTGATTTCAGGTTCAAGTTAAGGTTGAAGTCAGAAATTTTTTAGGTAAAAGAATTTCTGAGAAAATTTAAAGGATTTTTTTTTTCCAGATAGCCAAACAGATATTTTGATATTAGGGGGCAACAAATTAGGATTTAGACTGGAAGTTCCACAATCCTGTTTGATTACACATGGATTAACACTGCATTCAAACAAATTATCAACACAAAGATAGATATGCAATGTGGTTATGTGCTGATTTCATATTCCGGACTATGAAAGATTAGTAAATAAATTAGTTTCTTTGTGATATTTACTTATTTGCTTTTAAAGATGACTGTAAAGATTAAAGTATCCTTGAAATAGTTCTCTGCTGGTAAATGCCTTTTCAGCATTTCATTATAAAGAGAGAGTGAAGATAATATTCAGTAAGTTTGATGAAATTTTCAATCTTCAAGAGTTATTGTTTTCCTTTGTTCATAATTTTGTAGTTATTAAGATTGGCTATGAGTTTCCTACTCGAAATAAAAATGGGATTACTTTTGTTCAGTCATATCTTGATATTAGTAGAATACTACAAACAAGCAATAATTCTTGATTTTTGTAATACCTTTCACTTGTTGCCTTTTTTTAAACATACTTACATTATCTCACTATTCATCACTACATCATAAACTTTAATGCGATTTTACATCACTAATATGCATTATATTTTTATTAGTAAAATTTATTTTTAAAATTTTGATCTAATATAAATTGTGGACATGCTATTACACATTCTTATTAAATTTGATTCCATTTATATAATTAAAAAATAAAGCTTCACTTATTAATTTTTTTAATATATATATATATATTATTGAATCAAAAATAAAAAAGTATTGTGAAAATTAAAGATCATCTTGACATTTCAACCATTTATTATGGTTTTTTTGAAAAGTTAAAAATATTACTACTATCCAAAACAAAAACAAATTTAGAATTAATTTTAAAAATTTTATTTTTTTGTCAAGAATATTCTAAAGGATTTCTTTATTTTTTTTTTTTAAAAGAAAAAAAATTTTAAAGACATTTTATAGATTATTTGCATTTATTTAAATTCCGACAAAGTCAATATATGGTTGAAACATTGGGATGATTTTTAATTTTCGTAATATTTGATTTCTATTTTATTTTTGATTTAGTAAGCAGTAAATTAAACTTTCTAAAGAAAATAGTGGTTGGAGATTTATTTTTTTGACTTAATTTTATTATAATTTCAGAAACTTTTTTTAATGGATAGTTATGGCAAATGGTTGTCTTGCTTGATAGTAAAATAAGATTATTTAATAAATATTTGAAATTTTTTTATTGTATGTAATGGAATCTCTTTAAAGTTTTTAATGTTTCGTTTAGTTTCAGATGGATTTACTTCATATTTATGCCTTTCTAATCAAAAGAATTGATTTTAATCAAATTGATGGAACATTTATTAAGCCACATTGAGGATGTGTTTTGTAATGTGGTTGTTTATTAGAGTATTCCTTTTTAGTGTAGCTGACTTGTTTTAAAGTTTACCTAAAGTTGCAAATATGTGGAAGAATAGGAAACAGCTATAGGATTTTACCTATCAATATTATAAATAATATTGCATTTATAACAAAGGTGTATTTGATTTCAGGTTCTCAGTTTCATTTGGTTGGTTTTTCTTTAAATGTTTTTGCTATGATTAGTAACCTAAAAATACCAATGTTAACAGTTTACTTTTTTAAAAATTTATTTTTAACTATTTCCTTTTCAGTTATGTTCATTCTTTTAACTATAACCAAGCTATCTTTTTATATCCATCTTTCTTTTATATATATTAATTAATTTCAAAAGCCAGTTGAGATTTTGAATTTTTTATTTCTACTCAAGTCACAGACACATATATATTGTCTATATTAAATAAACTTTCATGTAATTATAAGGGATTTGAACTTTCAAGCTCCCTATATCTATCCAATTTATCTTATACAATTGATACACATGACTGCATACATGTGAAAAAGATAAATGATCTCCAATGTATGTATTTCATGCTGAAACAACACTCATCAGTTGGTCCAGATCACCATCTCCCACATGTATATACAATTACTGCTCAGTCTATATTAAGATAGCAAATCTTTAAACTTTAATGGATAAGCTTCAATCTTCTTCATTAAAGTTTAAAGATTTGCTATCTTAATATAAACTGAGCAGCGATTATATAAAATGTGGAAGTGTTAGATCTGGACCAATTGATGAATGCTGGTTCAGCATGACATACATATATTAGAGATCATTTGTTTTTTCATGTGTATGCAGTCATGTGTATCAGTTGTATAAGGAACATTGGATAGATGTAGGGGGCTTGAAAGTTCAAGTTGAAATCTCTTATATATAATTTATATAAGTGATCATTTTGTTAATTTCAATTATATAACTTTGCAATTATATCTGTTACTAGTTCACACTAGTTCTCCATTTTTCTCATGTAATACATTTTAAGTAGATCTTTTTTCTCTTTCACTTTTTTGAAGGTTTATGATTCACTCCTATGATATAATATAGGCTAGATGAATTTTATCATTCTGTCTTAGCTGAAGTTAGCTTATTATTACCTAATGATTCCTTTATATATGCTGCCTGAATGGTTTAGCAAAATGGTAGTCTGGAGCTTAATATTCCGAAGTTAGTTTTGCCTTTTTAATGGAACAGGTGTGCTCAAATGTCACTTCCACTCCTTCCAAAAGCAACACCCTGCAATTATTTAATATACCTGACTTTTTGATTAACATCAGAATGAAAATGTTAGAAACTTTTATTATTATTGTTTAGACTTTTAGATAGGAGATCTGTAAGACAAGATAAAGAAATTATAGATATAATAAACACCTCCACACTTCTCCATCCTTTTCAAATTCATATAAATAAAGATATAATAAAAGACAAATGACCCCCCAAGATGCATTTCACGCTGAAACCAGCACCCATCAGTTGGCCCAGGTCACTATCTCATATATATCTTTATTATATGTAAAGTATTTATCTAGAGTAAATTGTTACATTTTCATTTACCATTGTCAAACTCCCTCTACTCACAACTTTGACGCCATCTATTTCAGATAAATACACTAATGATTATTACTAATCATTTTCGAAACTAGAGATTATCTGTAATACAGATATAAACTTTAAACCTCAGTTAAAGATTCATATATCTGATTTTTTAAATACTTTGCATATAATAAAGATATATACGAGAGATAGTGACCTGGGCTAACTGATGGATGCTGGTTCAGCACAAAATGCATCTTGGAGGTCATTTGTCTTTTATTATATCTTTATTTATATGAATTTGAAAAGAATGGGGAATTGTGGAGATGTTTATTATATCTATAAAGATACAGGACAGAGAAAGGTGAATAATTCCGTGTGTATAAATTTAAAAAATTTGATATACAATATTACTTTTCTGCTTGACAGGTATGACATCCTTAGAATTATTCACTAATTTATTAACATTGTTTGGAACATAGAATGAAACATTAAACACATTCTTATATATATCCTTAAAAAATTTCATTTGTGGATTGAAATAAATAGAAAAGATATCCATTGTTTACTATCAAGGTTCATTTCCTTTAAACCATTATAACTTTTTAAATTGACATAAAATATTATTTATTTGTTCCATTTTATAACCAACATCAAGCAATTTCTTGGCAAATATCTCATTATTTTTCAGTTTATCATTTTGGTAATGACATAATTTTTCATTCCGAAATAAAAAAGATCTAAAACTTGCCATCTTATGTATAATTGGTACTTTTGATTTACAATTTATATATCCTCTTTTTTGCAACAGCTTGATTATTAATTCATAATTTAATATACTGTTATTTATTTCAAATCCACAAGTGAAATTTTTTAAGGATATATATATAAGAACATGTTTAATGTTTCATTCTATGTTCCAAACAATGTTAATAAATTAGTGAATAATTCTAAGGATGTCATACCTGTCAAGCAGAAAAGTAATATTGTATATCAAATTTTTTGTGAGTGTATGTTATCATATATAGGTGAATTGAGGTGTAGTATTGAGAAGAGATTAAAGAAGCATGAATTGTTATATAAGAATGTAAAAAGTAAGAATAATGGTAATTTAATGACTGCTTCAGTTTATTTATCATGAAAAAACATGTAAATATAAATTTAAATTTGATATTGAAAGTGTGAAAATTCTACATGAAGAGATAAACCATAATAAAAGAAATATTAAGGAGGCAATTTTTATAAATAGGAATAAAATGCATTTAATAAATAGACAAGCTGCTAACCTTAAAGTACAGGATTCATGGATTTGAATTGATGATGTTTGCTTCCGCTTTGTTTTTTTAATTTAATGGTAGTTGAAACAGGTTTACTGTTTATAATAGTTTATTACCATTATATTTATTATTTTTATTATGATATATATAATTTTATAAATTAAACAATCTACAGTTAGAAACATATTTTAAATTTGTGAAAAAACTTTATATATAAAATTAAGTATGACAATGCTGAATTTATGAAATTTGTTTATACATTTATTCTAAGTTCTCTGCTTAATAATATGTGAAATAACTGAGAAATAGGTATAATGAAATCTGATGCATTGGAATGTATGTATTTATGGTAATCCATTCTAGGTTCATGACATAAGACAAATTTAAAATCCAAAACAAATTTTTAAATAGGAAATTTGCTATACATACTCTAGTGTTTGGTTTTAATGTAAAATAATATTTATTTTTGAAAAGCATAAAATTAAAAATATAAATAAACCTATGTACTCAACAAAAAATTTACAGATTTCAGAACATTCACTTTTTGCAAAATAATGTCAGCATTATGCAGTAGAAGCATCTATACAATTCAGTTATTTCCTGAATATAGTGACCCTTAATATGCTAGAAATACACTTTTTTGCAGGAATATCTATGACAAAGTATAAAATTTTTTAAATATATAAATGACCATTTCACATTGAGGCTCTCATCTGCTATTAATCCACATTAACAAAAGTTTCTATTTGTTTTATAATGTTGCAGTGTAAATTGCTTCATCTGGAAATCTCTTTTGTTATCTTTGCACTTTTTAATTCATAATTTTTTGAAAATGCTATCGATGATTGATTTAGTGATTTGCAGTCAAAAGTCAAATTACTAACCAATTTACAGCTTTCTGTTTTGGAATGGAATTTTTTCCTATTTCAATGTTAATTTTTTGCCTATTTTTCTAGCTTATGATTAAAATTAAATATATATATGTGTATGGAAAGTGTTAAAATAACTCAGTAAAGATAAAAAAAATTGCAAAAGAAAAACTAAATCAAAATAAACTCACAAAAGTGGATAAAGATATTTGATGCTTTGCTCAAAGCTGAAATGATCTGAGAAGGCTTATACACATTACTATAGCAGTTAGCAGCACTCATAACATTTGCTGTTCAGCTTTTATATTTTCACCATTGTTATTGTAATCTTGCTTTGAATTTATTTCTTATTTGTTACCAACATTAAACAGCTTTCAATCTCTGCTTTTGTGACTCATAATTAAAAATATTACAATATATATACCTAGGAGAGTATTTTAAAAAAATATATTTAATTTCCCTGCCAGAGATGTAATGATTTTATGTTTAGCACTTATTTTTTTGTCATTATTATTGTAATTTTTCTTCATATTTATATTTTCTTTTGTTATTAACATTAATCTGTTTTTAATTTCTGCTCTTATGATGTATAGCTAAAATTATTACACTATACACATCTAGGAAAGTACTTAAAATATCTACACTATTTTTAGCAATATAGATTTAATAATTCATTTTCAGTAGTTAAACTTTTATCATAATTTTTCTTCAATATTGTTTTTGATATTAACCTTATTAAGCTTTTAAATTCTTTTGAATACTTTAAAAAAATATATCTATTATATTTTATCATTAGAATATTACCATTTCCATATTTTAAACTTAGATTTATGCTATTATTACTATAATTTTGAGTTAAATTAATCAGCTTTAAAATGTTTATTTTATGGTTTATAGCTAAAATTATTATATTATATTTATTTAAAAGAATATTTATAAAAATGTCCCATATTTTCATTACTAAAGATAGAAAAAGATAAGTGAATTACTGTGTTTCACCAAAAATAAGTCTTAATCAAAAAATAAGCTTTAGCGTGATTTTTCAGGATGCTTGTAATGTAAGCCCTGCTCCAAATATAAGCTCTAGTTAAGATTGTCAGTCATATTGAATTATAAAGTTTGCATAAAAAATTAAAAATATATAAAATGGAGAAATAACATTACTTTTGTTTGCAGTAGCTTTTAACTGGAATGAATTGATTGGTTTTTTTTTTGTGATCTGTTATTATAATGAAATAAATTTGCTTTTTATTTTTGTAATCATTATTTATAGTAAATATTATATTTATAGAAAAGGTAGAAAAAAAATAACCATGAATTACAAAATAAAGAGACAAATTACTTATGTTTAGACTATAAATGATATGAGATACCTCTAAATTTCAATAAGTAGCATAAAACTTATATTATGCAAGCAGAATTCAGACTAATTTAATTTTTACAAAATACAGGCATAACAAGGCAAATATAGAGACTGATCCTGTTAAATTTTAAAAATTCTATAAAATTATGACATAAAAATTTCTTATAGAATCAAATATCAGTTGTAGTCATTCTTACATTTTTTTTAGTAACTTGAGTAATAAAGTTATTGTTTATTGAGGGTTTTTTTAAAATAAAAAAAAATAGCAAAAGACAACATGGATGAAATGTGTGTGCTTGAAAAAAGTGATCAAATCTTTAAGGAAATGGACGTAAAAACATTCAAACTAGCTATTATATAATTATTTTGATGAGACAGGGAAATTTTAAATAAAGGATCAAAAAACATTGAATAAAAAAAGATATGAACTGTTGATGGCTTGGTCTATAGAGTTCATATTAATTTTTGAAATATTTTTATTTTTTCAAGAAGGTATAAACTTTATCTCTTTTACATAGTTATGCATATACACAGATATATGACAGTGGTATAGTATCTTGTTATTATTCATAATAAAATGATACTAATATATAATGAAAGCTTATAGAGTAAATAAATAGAAAAATGAATTTTTTTTCTCATTAAATGATTTGTACAACAAATGTAATGACATCTTTAACACATAACAGGGATGAGGAACCTCTAGCTTTGGATCCAAATCTGGTCCTTGAAAGTTCTCAGCAAACATGTGTAGTTCAAATATTGAATTAAGAGTTAAGTAAAATAAAATATTTATTTTTCAATTATATCCAACATTTATAATAGTTCTAGTTCATTCCATCAGAAGTGCAATATTTTAACAAATTATGTATATTGTGGTCATCTGACTACAGATTTAACCTATGATACGAAGAACATTTTGTTTGCTTTTATAATGATTTTTTCAAACTAACTGTGCATTTGCAAAAATAAAATTACGGTTTTACTTTGTTCATTATTATTATGTTGCATTTATTTATTTTTTTATTATAATGGCTACATGAAAAAGAGCTTCATCAAGTGGCTGACAGACATATCTCATAAAAAGTCGAAAGGTAGAAAATTATGTGAAAGCAAATTCCATTTCTTTAAAAAAAAAAAAAGCGGAAACATTGAAACCATTTTCTGAATGAGAGTTCACAAATGATTGCATCTTAGCTGTTGTAGAATTATTCTGGCCAGAAAATCAAAAAGAATTTAAAAATATAAATATGTCACTAAAAATAGTTACCAGGTAAATTGGAAAAATTATCATTAAATGTGGAACAGTCACTAATAATAATGATGTTTCTTTATTTTTAATTCACAAAAAAATTATAATCCTTATTTTAAAAGGGCAAGTTGAAGTTGACTTGCCAGCTGAAAAGATAGCCCATTTCCAGTGATTAGGGATAAATTAATTAAACGTTTGGTCAAATATGATAAGCTAATTTTTAAGTCCATGATTCCATATGGCTCACAAATGATATTATGAAAATCCAAATGGTCATTGGCAGCAAAAAGCTTTCCCATCCCTGACATATAAGATATTGTATTCAATTTACTGTATTTTCCTGAAAATAAGACTGAGTCTTATATTCATTTTTGCTCTAAAAGTCACCATAGGTCTTATTTTCAGGGGATGTCATATTTTTTCATGTACAAAAATATACATTTATTCAAGTACTTATTCTCTTTACAGAAAGCTGTAAGATCTTATCCTGGGAGCCCTCTCCCCTGTAATTCTTTTCTTGTATTCGTTGGAATGGCTCTTTATTTTGCACTCATCTTTCTGGCGATCAGAATATTGTTCAGTTTAAATTTACCATTAAATCAAGTGTTAATTGAAGACTTGTGAGAAAGGAGTGATAATAAAAATGATTACAGTTAAGAATGATTTGTCCAAAAAAATTCAAAAAATGTTTCTGTATTCTTTTTAAAAACTTTTCTTTAGGAGAAAAATTGATGATTTAACTTAAGCTAAAAACTTTATTCAAATCACTTTCATTATTTATAATCTTTTAGGAGGAAAAAAAAGTATTTAAGAAATCAAACTAATTTTTCTTTTATCTTGAATATTTAGAGCCTACCATGATGAAACTCTAAAATTAAATTGCACATTCTAAATCTAAGAATTAAATATAAAGAAGTATCTAAAAATTTATATAATCTGCTGCCTGAAATAAATGAGAAAGCTGCTGCTGCTGTGAAAGTAAAATGAAACGTCTAAATACAAGAAAGAATGGCCACTCATGAACTATTTGCTACTTAACCAATGGACTCAGAAAACTTCTTATAAAACAGGTACCTGTCTGTATTCAAACTCTAGAGTACTCTAATAATATGTTATAGCTCTTCTTCATAATACTTATCTAAATTATAAAATGTAAAACTACCATTTGTATAACTAAAATTGAATAATTAATTTAATGTGTAAATTTCTTTACTAATCTAGCTTACCTCATTCTATCTTGGGTGCGTATTTCTATAATCTACATTTCTATCTATAGTTATTATTTAATTATTGCATGCTCATAATTATTTCAATTTTCAAAGTTTAAATCTATGATCGCTTAAAACAATGAATGCGTGTCAAATTTTCATTAATATTTACTTTCTTTAATAACTTAACTTTCATATAAATCGACACGCATTCAATGCTTCATTTATTGTAATGCAGGGGTCTACAACTTCGCAAATGGCTGACATATTAGTTATAATAATTCCAAATTTATATATATGTTTCGTATTTACTAAATCATCATGAATAATTCCAGAAAATTACATTTCTTTGAGAGTCGCCAATGTTCTTTAATAAATGTTGATAATGTAGGACTGAGTTAGAAATCTGTCGAAATCTCATCATAATCATTTATACAGTATACATGTGTTACGTTTTAGAGACGCGATGATCTATTCTGCCGTAAATATTCCGGATTCTTCAGGGTTGAAATTAACTCCCGTCGTCCTGCACAAGCGGACATAATAAATGCTCCCGTAGGATTTGACCTGTCATGCAGCCAGCTGTCAAATTGCGACACGTACCGCTTGTCCCTGGTTATGCTTATGTGACACCTTACTTCGTCGGGCCGCAGCAGATACCAGCCCGACAGTTTTATAAACTCATTCGCGGCATTGCAGTTTCAATATACTGCCATTCCATATCACCTTTCTAAAACGTACCATGTGTTCCTTTGCTCAATTCTATTATTCTATATATCACTCCGCCTCTGCATTATCTTCATAATTCACTCTCAAATAAATGTTTGCCCTTAGTCATAAAATAAATAGTTTAATTAAATAAATATATGTCCGCCGCTACTCTTAAATCTTACTTTAGACTCTTGCATTGCAAAGGTATAAATTCCCCAAGGCATGCATTAGAAATACTTACTCGAGAATTTTAGGTAGCTAGATTAAGCCTTCAAATAAGTGAATTCCCTTTGTAAACATTACAGTATCGGAAATACCGCTACTGAGTCCCCAATATAAAATAATGTGTAAATAAATAAATGTATTCTTTAAAATATAATCATGTTGCAAATCCCGCTACTGAAGCTGTTAGTCCATAAAATATTATTAATGATTGTTTTATTAAAATGTATTAATAAATAATTTTAAATCATATATCTGCAATTACGTTTCATTTATTCGATACCCATTCTATCTAATATTTCCTCGATTATAAACATTACAAGCATAAAGCTAAACTAGTCAATATAAAATCAAAACTACCCCAAATCTAAAATTAAACCAGACCAGCATAAAAATAATATTAAAACACAACCTAAGGTTTCACTGCTACAAGCAGACTTCTCAAGTGTAAAGAACTACAAAAAAACCACACATTATATATACTATTAAAAACTACCCACAAATCCATTCACTTCCCATCCACCCTTAATATTAAAAGAACTCTTAAATAAATTAATTGCTTCAGAATAATAAATTTTCAATAATAAAGACTCTTTAATTCTTCTTTTGATTTCATTTCTCTCAAAGAAGACAACCTTAGCTTCATCAAAATCAATAGTGTGGCCTGTATCTTTTTCATGGACATACAAAGCAGAACTAAGATATGTTGATGATTGTTTATTTGTAGTTGAGAATGATAAATTGAAGGAATTTGTAAATGAGTTTAATTGTTTTGATCCTTCTATAAAATTTGTGTTAGAAGGAGGGGGGTTGGTAAGTTAAAATTTTTAGATCTTTTGGTGATTAGAAATATAGAAACTAATTGTTTATTATGCAGTCATTTAGTTAAAAGTAAAGAATTAAGATCTATAATTAAACCTGATAGCTATCAGTCTGTATCTCATAGAGTAGCTGCTTTAAGGAATTATTGTCATAGGAATATTAAATTAAATAATTCTAGTGGGGTAGTTTTGTTTCAGAAATATCAATTTTATAAAGATTATTTGAGTGTTGGATACTCTGATAAATTTGTTAAAAGTATTTTATTTAATAGTAATATTTGTAAGAATGTAAAGGTTAAAGAAAAATATGATTTTATTTCTTTGCCATTTAAATTGTCTTCTTATAAAATTGTGTGTAGAAATAGTAAATTGTTTGGAAATAAGAAAATTGCTTGGAAAAGGGGTGTTACATTGAATAATTTATTAAATAGTACAAAAGAAGTTTTTGATAGAAAGACTCTTCCTGGTGTGGTATATTTTATTCCTTGTTTATTTTGTAAGAAGGTTTACATAGGTCAGAGTAGTTTGAGTTTAAATGAAAGAATAAAGATTCATAAAAGTAGAGTTAAATATAGATATCTTAGTTCTGCTTTGTATGTCCATGAAAAAGATACAGGCCACACTATTGATTTTGATGAAGCTAAGGTTGTCTTCTTTGAGAGAAATGAAATCAAAAGAAGAATTAAAGAGTCTTTATTATTGAAAATTTATTATTCTGAAGCAATTAATTTATTTAGGAGTTCTTTTAATATTAAGGGTGGATGGGAAGTGAATGGATTTGTGGGTAGTTTTTAATAGTATATATAATGTGTGGTTTTTTTGTAGTTCTTTACACTTGGGAAGTCTGCTTGTAGCAGTGAAACCTTAGGTTGTGTTTTAATATTATTTTTATGCTGGTCTGGTTTAATTTTAGATTTGGGGTAGTTTTGATTTTCCTCGATTATGTAAATATGAATGTTTAATTAATATTAGTTTGATTATTGGCTAACTCGAGAATAAAATCATGAGTCTCTTGCATATCCCTGACCACCGTGCCTAAGGAAACATTTACTAATGTCGCATCAGATGCGTTGTTTCGTGGATTGTATTGTGGAACCGATAAACTATGTTTGAACTCAGTACCACGGGTGGCTTCGCTACTCGATGGTGCTGCTGTTCTGTATGGTGGTCGAATTCTGCACTATGTTTACAAGTCACACGTTTTCTGACCGTTACAATACTTTATAATTCAATATGACTGACAATCTTAACTAGGGCTTATATTATAAGCATCCTGAATAATCATGCTATGGCTTATTTTTTCATTGTCTTATTTTCGGGGAAACACAGTAATTTACTTACCTTTTTCTATTTTTAATAATGAAAAAGAGTGAAACATTACGAATCTTTAAAGTATTGGAATATTAATTAGCATTTCAAGTGAAATTTAATAATTATATACATTTTGATTTTCTTATTCCTTTGCACACACACAAACTAAGTGGCTGAAAGTTTTAGTAAATATATATATATATTAGATATACATAAAGCAGGAATAGTATCAATGATAGCTATCATTATGTAATATTGCATAGTAAATTTATACTCTTTATTTAATAATTTTTGTATTATTCCAATTAGTATTTACTATTTTTTACTTTCACTACGTTTTTATGTATAAACAAGCCTTTTTTATGAGAGCATATATATAAAAAAAAATGAATGTGTTGACTGATAGATAGCTAGAGGCCAGCATTTCATTTGAAACCTCTTTTTTTTTTCAGGAAGCAAGTGAAATCTTGCAAGCTTTGTGGAGTTGTTCAGTCAGGGAAGGAATTAATTGGAAATTTCTAGCTGCTTTAAAGAAAAGGATGATATATATATTATTTGTCATATATTTTAATTACAGTTTAATTATTTGACGTTGATACTTAGATTTATTTATTTAGAATCAGAGAAAATTTTTTAATAGTTCAATATTTAATATTATATGTTATTAGTGAAAATTTTTTTAATCACTTAGTTATAATATAATTATAACTATTGCTTATATCTTATATGATGATATATGATTATTAAAAGCATGCGCAAATACTTATATAAGAAATAAAATAGTTTTGATGAATAGCGCTTTGTAAGTCCATGACTTTTCCGATAGACTTTCAAAGAATAACAGTGAGAAACTACTCACAAAGCTGTAGTACTTGTGTTCCCGTCTATTAAAAAATATTTAGATCATTAATTTTTCATCAATTTTAGATTAATAGCAGAATTAGATATGGATTGGCTTGAAAGAAAAAAAATCTTGACTCTGTTTAGAACTTAAATTTTTTTTTCAAGGTTTCTGTCTACACCCAAATTCCAAATCATGAACTACATATAAATACACTACATCAGAATCTAAATGTGAAAGTGAAGGGAAAATTTTAATAGGTAGTATATATACAACTTTTTGATTTAATTAGTGATAGAATGGTGGACTCTATTATAACTCCAAAGTCCATGAATCACAGCTCACTTCTGTCACTTCTGATACTTGAACATCATATGAATTTCTATATGAAGTTGTGAAAAACAAACAATTTATTTATTAACTATGGTACATTCTTAAGAATTGTTTTATTTTAGAATCATTAATATTCAAAAGAATCTAAGTATGTCACTTTATTATTAAGGCTTTTTAAAGTTTTATTTTTTTTGTAGAATCTGTAAAATGTTAGCTTCAAACTAAAAATTAATTTACCATACTTGTTTAAGTCAAAGTTTACTGAATTACAGTAAAAGTGAACAATGTGTGATACTTTATATGATTAGCTAAGGTTATACTTTATTTAGATTAGAATTGCTGTCTTTAGTCTCTAGTTAAACATTAGATATGTGGTTGCACAAATGCTATGAGAAACTCAACAAAAGTGCATATTAAGCAATTGAAATTGATATGATAAAATGGGGGGGGGGTATGAGAAAGAGCGTAGAGAGGAGATATAAAATATTCTATTCTATAAGCGATATCTAGTATTTGAGGAATCAATATTCTATTCTACAAGGTACTAAGTGATTTTAATAGGTTTTTTTTTTTTTTTAAAGTGTCATAGCATCTGCCGGGATGCGAATCCACAACCCGGGCAACTGCCTGCAAGTGCAAGGCAGCCACACTGACCTCTCGACCACCAATACAAGACGGATTTTAATAGTTGGATACTGTTAATTGGATTATGCACAATTGAGTGGCCCTATGCAAAGATCGTTCCATTATCAGCCAACTGTATTCTATTACATTCACGTTCATGTTATTAGAATTTAGCTCATTGATAATCATCTAACTCAGCGTTTCCCAACTTTTTTTGGCTCGCGTAAACACTTGGTAGTACACCACTCTAAATTGTACCACTTCATAAAAATGATTGTATTTCGTGAAATTTGTTATTGCGAGTGTGTTATTTTATTTGCATTATAAATATTATAGGGTGACCATATATGTATTCACATCACATAATGAGACAAATTACATTGAAACACACCTAAACGTCACACTGGATTATAAACTCACTGAAATTATAAACTCACTGTAACATATTTATATGTATGTGTTTGTTCAAAGTTTCATATTTTTTCCAAAATAATTTATTAAAGATTACATTATTACATTAAAGGTTATTTGGTAAATATTTTGTTCAAAGTGTTTTCTCATTCTTTCATTTGGTTTTCCCGAATTTGAGTCTGTTTTCTCTTTTCCAGAGCATACTGTTATTGGTTGGGCTATGGAGAGGATAAATCCAGCATGTCCCAAGTCATGGTAAAAATAATTTCAGGGGTTATCAGGCTATCTCTTGTTCTTGTTTTCTTTATATTTTTCTGCATGAAGTTAATAGGATTAAAATTTTGATGATTAAATACTAGCTTATATCTAGTAATCCACAATAGATGATCAAAATCCACAATAGATGATCAAGAATTAATGTGAGTCTAATTTCTGGGTATGATACACTGTTTCCAAAAATCTAATTTCTTAATCATACTTTCAATTTTATCATTAACATTAAAGATCGTTATTGATGTACATATTAACAACTTTACCGTATAATATTATTAATTAAAATAATTTTTATGAATTATAGGAAAAAAAACGTTTCTATGATATTTTTATGATTTAATTTTTTTTTTTATGTCCGCCATTATTGATTATTTTTCGTGTACCACCAACCAGCAACTCGCGTACCACCAGTGGTACGCTTACCACAGGTTGGGAAACACTGATCTAACTAATCTAGATTGTTTTGGGGCATTTACTCTTACAAATAATGAATTGCTGATGAATAAAGAATAGCTAGTTAATTGTAGACCGGTTACTTAAAAAAAAAAATTCTTGAGCTTGTTAAATAAATCCTCAATTATCCAAAAACCTTTCGACTTTCCATTGAGATTTGAAACCTGAAAATTTAAATCATTTCTTATTAATATACTCACTTATTAATTTTTTCTGTATAATTGTCTAAATTTTATTCTTCTTTAAATATAAGTACAATACTTAGCAATATTTTTCAAAAAACAATCACTAAACTCTTGTCCTTTTTTATTTATGTTTTATTTGACTGTTTTAAACAGTTGTCTTTCCTGTTTAATATTTATGATACATTTTCGAAAATAGACGACTAACATCTGTTTAAAACAGTTAAAATGTTTCCAAAATAAATAAATAAAAATGGAAGAAGATGATTCTTGGTCTTTAAAATATTATCCATGTAACAGCAATAATATTTATTAAAATCTTTTAAAATCCTATATCTATTAAAAAATAAGCACAGACCGCTGAAATCAAAAACACTCATTTTGTTATAAATTTTCAACAAGGATCATTCCATTCTTAGCATGTAATATAGAATAAAATAAACAATAGATTGTTTATTTTACTCGGAACCCTTAAAATTTGATTTTAGTAACTTGAAACCAGAGTTTCAAAAATATAATCGTTTATTTATAGTAATTTCCTTTTATCTATATCATTTGATTACATGCTTTTTTCATAGATATCATAGATAGTAGAAAATCCTTTACAATATTTGAATACAAGTATAATTTATATACTCAGGAGTTTAGATGTAATTATAAGGGATTTAAACACAGACTTTCAAGCTCCCTTCAGCTATCTACACATGTGAAAAAGATAAATGATCTCCAATATATATTGTAACGGTAGTCCCCTATATATTACCCGAGATTACGGGCTTCGAAATAAACATGACATAGCGTAAGGCTTTATTTATTTTCTTACATCGACAGTTATTCACGATCCACATAAGGGGGCGCCAGATATGATTATTTAAGTTGATTTTAACTACTCGCATCACCTTACATCATGTCAAAACGATTTTGAAGTCTAATCCCACCCACTAGCTCAACACTCCCAGCATGGACCAATAAGGTGTCTCAAGGTTGTTACATGATTGTTTCCAGGACGACTCCTCCCGGAGAAGACGCATTGTCCGCTAATGAAATTCAGCATGATTTTCTAATAAGTCGATCACGGCATAAGGATTGTTTATTGGTTGTCACTGACCTATGAGGTTGTTCGCTTACGCCCCGAACACAAGGCTTACAAGTTCATCCCCCCGCTTTATTGTATATAACATAATTCATTGACGTTTACTTTGATTGATTATAGACCCACCCGCTCTTAAATCTATCTTAACTAAGGTGAAATAAGAAACATCGTGACTTACGGCACGATGGTGACATAATTAATAAAATAACTAAATTGAAACGGAAATTAAAATTAACTAAATCTACTTCAAAGATAAGTTATCAAAGCATAAATAAACTACGGTTTCGATTGTGTGTGAAAAGATTTGAGATATGCTCGACTTGATTAGATATTGAACAAGTTTATTAAATATGAAAAGAAAACATTATTAATTGATTTATTACAAAACATTATTAATTGATTTATTACAAAACATTATTAATTGATTTATTACACACGCGCACATACACGACGCTCTTCCGATCTTCCACAGAGAACCATAAGTATTCATAACACAATTTGAATAACGAGAAAGTTCCTTTCTATTTGATAAATATATAATCTTTCCTTAGATTCACTTAAGTTCAAAGTTCATGTTTACAAAGTTCAGTAACAAAGATAAACTATTATGACGAGGAAAGTCTTAAGATTTATTTGAGTAAATTTATGTTGGTTAATTACGAGATTGCCTTACGAGTTTATTAATTGAGTGAGTGAACATAATATAAAACATATTTACCTAGGATTTGTCTTGGTTGCAACGAAGGTCGATTGGTCTGGACGAGTTTGGGTGTTTCACGGAACATTTCTTTTATTAGGAGCATTCACTTAACACGACGATGTTATCAGAATTTCATAGCTTCGGAGATATTTCAGTAGCGGAGCTCCGATCAGTCACTGAAGGGTTTATTAGCCCCTCATGACAGTCGACGCTCTTGGTATTAATTTCATGATGATCATTTTAAATATTGAGGAATAACCAAGCTAATTCAGAACAATTCTAATTTTAAATAAAAGCATAAGCATCGGAATAAATGAGCAGGTGGTAATTCAGCGTACTGAGAATTGGAAAATAAAAAACAACAGCAAGGATAACGTATCTATCGAAATGAATCGAATCGAACCGACCATTGAATAGGTTTTGACTGGTATTTATAAGGGTTGATCCATATCTTAGGATCCAATCTACCCCCATAGTTCCCTGTTCTTGGAGTTGTCGTTCAGGTCCGCGTTTGAGGTACCTGTTCACTCACTCTTTGTGCTAAAGGCAATATTTATTTTGAGACAATCTCATTTTGCAATCTCACTCAACCAACCTTATTCCTTCACACCTCGAATGCATGCGTGTGTGCGTGTGTTTTACTAGAACAATACAAGTTATTTTAAATTTAGAAGTCGAGCATTTATATTTTCCTCAAATCTTTTCTATAAGTTTTTATTCTAGTTAAAATTATATTTCTAAAATAAACATTTTTTAATTCCCCGTGGTGATTTTGATTGATAATTATTTTTTATTATTTTAGGAGTGCATATTATATTTTATTATTTAGGAGAGCAAATTATTTTTTGTTATTATTTTTATTATCTAAAGGCTTTAATCATTTAATTAGACGTTTTACCGTCTGCATTTTATCAATGTCTTTTATAAATGTATTTATGAGAAAAAATATTACGAGTTACGAAAAATACAAGTACGAGTGTTTTAGGTTGCTTGCTGGTGTGTGTGTGTTTATCTACATCGACTTGTCTTGTTATAATACATATACCGACTTTGTCTCGGTATAATATATATTTCGTACTGAACTACATCGGTAGATCCAAATCATCATCTCCCATAGACATATATATATAATCAGTGCTCGGTTTAACGATAGCAAATCTTCAAACTTTAATGGACATCTAAACTCCAAGTATATTCAAATATTACAGATTTACCCAGTATCCTGCCCATCCCTCTTCTGTGTGTTTAAATGGACAAGGTCCTATACATGAAGGGTTAGAGGGATTTGAAGTCGACAATAATATTTGCATCAACAAGGGATTTGGACATTCATCAGATTTTCAATGGTATGGATGGTTGAAGAATTGGAAGGTGGAGTAAACTGAAGTCTGTCCATTAAAGTTTGAAGATTTACTATCTTAATATGAACCAAACACTAATTATGATGAGTGCTAGTTCAGTATGAAATACATATATTGGAGATCACTTATGTGTTTGGTCATGTATATCGATTGTATGAGATAGAAGAGATAGCTAAAGAGAGTTTGAAAGTCTGTATTCAAATCCCCAATAATTAAATGTTTTACAGTACATAAAAGTTACTATTTTTGTATCCTTTTTATTTTGTGATGAAAATTATTGGTAAAATGCAAAAGGTACAAACTTTAAGTGATGTTAAATTAGTAAATAAAATTCAAACTACCATTGAATGTTCCTGGAAAAGATAGCAACAACTACTGTGACATTTTTTGATTGCAGTGTCAACAATTGTACTTCGAGCTAAAAAAAATCATCAAATTTACAAAGGTAAAAATTTATTAATTTTTAATTTTTCTTATTTTCCAATAAGGATTTGTTGCAAATTACTGGTATCAAAAATATGGCCATGGAAATGAGGGGGGGGGGTATTATAATTCAAATTATGTTTTTTAACAAGACTGTTTATTCATCTTGGTGCTTATTTCATTTTATTTATTTCCAATGAAATTGTTGATAATAGAAGATCAAAAGTCTTTTGCATTGCTGCTTGAAGCGTTATGATTTATAATGCAATATACTGCATACATTAAGTAATTGTAAAAGTATAAGCTTTAACTTGGACTAAAATTTAATCATAAATATAGGAGTCTGTATAGATAAAAGTTTTCATAAAGTAGGTTTTTCTTTTTTAAAACAGTATGTGCTTAGCTAACTTTCAAACTATTACAAGTCATAGACATAGCATAAGTTGCAAAATGGAAGTGCGATACTCTCTACCCCCCTCCCAGCGATCCTAAACTCTGGATGTCTCTTTCCTATACACCTAATACAACACATCACATTACTAAAGTTATTACTCCTACCCATCAGGTTGTTCTACATACCGCACCTTCATTGCATTAGTTTTTCAACAATGCTAAGGATACTTTATCAATTGATCTCTGTTCTCAAGTGGTTTACAATATCAAATGTCAGGAACCCACCTGCCCCTCTGTTTACTATGGGAATCTTGCGCAAACCTGTCTACATGTATAGCCCAATATACATACCTATATAATAAAGCTAGAACAAATACCGATACACACTCAATATTTTTTAAACATTTTTCTACAATTAGTCATTTTTGTTCCGAATGCAGTGATTTTAAACGAAAAATTAAAGAGACATGACATATCTCAGGTGACAAAAACTCTATCATTAGAAAAGAATCATTAAGTAGTAATTATTTGCAGTAATAGACTTTTTATGATTTCCCAATGACTATGGGTGTTACAAATTGAATCTTCAAAGTCCTGGCCATTTGATACAATGAACTCTTGCAAAGTGATATCTTTTATTGCTACCATTTTTTTTTTTGTTCGCCTCTTTCCAAGTCTGCAAAATATTTCTCTTTGGGACATTTTTCATTCTTGGCAATAAAAAGAAATCACATGGAGTTAGATTGGTGAATTCAATGGATGGACATACTGTTTTATGGTTAAAAATTGTTCACACTCAAGGCTTTATTTGCTATCACATTGTAATGGTGAAGTAAATCAGGACTTTTTCATTTCACTGCAAAATGCAAATGCTTCAGAACTTGTAAATAAAATGCTTGACCGTAATGAACAAAGTCTGGACAATGCAATTTGAATAATAAAAAATATCAGCAGCATCTTGATATTGGACTTCATTCACCACACTTTTTTTGGGATGTGGTAAATTTGAATTTTTTCATTAAGCCACTCATAAACTTGTATTTCCTTTAGAGCAGCTTGCTTGTAAGCTGTTTCAAGCATTGCAATTGCCCCCCCCCCCATCATTTTTCCTAATAGAAAAAGAATTTTACATTGTTCCAACTTTTCAGCAATCATAAAAATTGGAACAAGCAGGGCACACTGAAAAAAAAGTACTATTTGGCATCATGATTTGAGTTGACTATGCCAGTTGGCAGACTGATGCAAAGGTTCTCTGCAATAAATATCTAACAGTAGAAGCATATATTACAATAGCCCCCCCCCCCAGAGAATGATTTTTGAATCCCCCCCTCCCCTCATTGCTCATTTTCTAAGACTGCTATTTATTTTTGATCATTTAAAAGATATGTTTTTGAGAATGTTTGTATATTAAATTATCTCTGACCAAAGGCAGGCAAAAAGTGTAATACAATTAAGCTATAACAACTGATCATTACTTGGTGTTATTTGATTCAATGAAAGAATGGTGGATTATAAAGCTCAAGACCCACTGATCATGGCCCATTGTTATTTCCAATGGTCAATCTTTTTATAAATTCTGAGCAATGAATTGTTCAATTAGTATTATTATTCCAGTAGAAGTTTATCATTGGTTGCCATTTTTTTTACCCAATTTTAGAAATAAATGTAGATTACTTAAGATTATTTTTATTTTACAGATCATGTGGTTATTTTTGTGAATAATGTATAAGAGTTTCTGGAAATTGTATGAAAGTGTTCAAATGAAATAAATAAACAAAAGAATAAGAGCAATGAATTAAAAGAAGTTGACATCTCTAAATACTTGATCAAATTATTAATATAGATAGAAATATAAGGATGAAATTTAATCATAGAAATAAACCTGGATATAATGCTTTTGGTGAAAGCAATATTAAAAGAGTTTATAAATGTTTTTATCACTGCTTATATATATGAATCTGAAACTTGGATACTTGAGATCAATACAGATCCTGTAGTCTATGAAAAGATGATCATTGGAAGTAATCAGGTTGGAATGAAAGCAAGTTATATGGATGAGAAGACTAACAGAAATTGTCATCATTAAAAGAATTAAGTTGAAATGGAGTTTGCTAGAAAATATAACCATAGATGGATGATTAAAGTTTTAAACTGCATACCAATAGATTATAAAAGATCTAAAAAGAGACCATGTATACATGAATGTATGAAATAAGAAAATGAAGAAAAATTATGGATTGAAGAAATTATAGAACTGATTTTCATCTTGCAGTGCGTAATAGTAGTTGAAAATACTGCAGCTTATTAATTTATTAGATTACTAGAATTTAAAGGTATCAAGTGGAGAGACTAAGAATTTATAAATATCATTATTTCTCTAATTAGTGCTGTGATGGTTTAAATCAGAAATTCAGGTCCTGATTTTACAATTCTCGTATATAAAAACTAATGTTTATTAAATCCTGAAACATTTTAAAGATTAATATCTAATTTGTTTTAAGATTTTTAAAATATTTTTATCAAGCATCTGAAATGTATGTTATTTTAAAAATTATTCATCTAATACCAATATATATTAAATTTGCTAATACTGTACTGAAATATATATATTGTGCCGATTTTTTACTCGTTTTTGCCTAAAGTAAAACGTGATTTTTAAAATTATTATTAAAAAGAAAAAAAAAATTCAGCTTATTACAAAAGCACATATATATATTATTGTGTTGATAAATTATGTATCTCGTAATTTAATTAAAGTGAACGTTAAATTAGAATGATTGTTTTAATGAATGATTATCTTATCTAGCATTTTGATTGATCTAATCTAGTTGGTAGATCCGTCTTGGGGTCAAAAGGTCCTGAATCGATTCTGGTACTTGCAATTTTGGTGCCGAACCTCCCATGAATTCCCAACCAATAACGTCATTAGCATTTCTTTTTATACGGAAATATGTGTGTGAATTTGAATTTTGATTAGTTGGTTCTAGATTTTGAGCTGAAGATATTGTATAAAAAGATCAGTAGAAGTTGAATATTTCTATATGTAAACAACCTGTGTATATAACACTTGTTAAAGGAGCATAACGATAAATTCATCACAGTAGTAAAACAATGATTTTTAACCAGTCATTCATTGAAAATCGTAATAAATTAATTCTAATCATTATCACTAGTGATTAAATGATTTATTGTATTTTAACTAATTATTTATGTACTACTATTTTATAGGCATATTTAAGTTATTGAAACGATAATTTTGAATAAAATATAGGCCATAAATTCTGCAAATTCTATTTTAATAAAATTTTAATGTAAAGTCAAATTTCCATTTAATTGTCAGTTAAATATTATCCATGGAGCTGAATATGAAAATTTTTTTTTTTTAACAAATGAAAATATTCAACACAATAAATCATATTTTTTTGGGCATTTTATATAGGTGTATATGCAGTCAAGTGTTTATGTTAATGGCTTTATGTAAGGCAGATTTATTTAAATATAGAACTGTTTGTCTATTGGGGCAGGTAGATGCCAGCATACAGATATAAAATTGAGGTGATATCTCTATGGGTTAAAATGTGGATTTATATAAGGTAGGTTTAAGGATAGAACTACTTGTAATAACAGCTGATCTAGGATCATGTAGATGCCAGTATGCAGATATAAAATTGGATAAAATCTCTATGGGCTAGAAATAAAAGTAAAAATTTAAAAAATATTTATAGAATTAGCCATACAACTCTGATTATATAGGGGAAGAGTCAACATCAGGCTCAAAACAGTTAAAAGTGCTTTATTGCATCATTCCAGTGAGAAATGCCAGTGAATGAAATAGATATATTTGTTTTTATATAATAATAATCAAATAATTATTTGCTTCATAGGTCAAAAATTGCTTGAATACCAAAAGCAACAAAGTCAATCTGAGAATGATTAGCTCTGTGATTTGTGTAAAATATTTAGGGCATAGATCTTTATAATTAAAACACTCTAACTCATAATATCTCATGTTTATTTATATTTAACAAATTTATTTCTTCTATGCCACTTACTGTAAGCTTGACTAATCACTAAATGGCAGAATTGGAGTAGAAGAAATAGGTTGCTACATAAAAATGGCATATAAAGCTGAAATTATATAATGCTTTGTTGGTTTTATTTATATTTTTAGAAACTTCAATTATTGTTCTTATATTTTGGACATATAATTGTAGGCATAAGAAATTGTGCAAATGAGTTTAGCAATGATTATTAATTTTTTTTTTTTTTTGCACATAAATAAAATTTATATATAATAAAAAGGATTAACAAACATTTATATATTATTAAAGGACAGTTGTTGTCAATAAGTGTTTGTTAAAAGTATGGCAGTTCAAATAAAACTCATTTTATCTTGATTAGTAAGTGTTGTAAATGTATGTTGGGTTTTCTGAATGTCTTCTAATGTTTATCAAAATGGAGTGGAGGTTTATTTATATTAACTAATTTATAAAGGTGAACTTTTATATTTACACGTATAATCTATTTATACTTGTCACACTTGAGGCAGTATGAATTCAGCAGACAAGACAACTACCTCAAAGGTATGAAAATAAGTGTTCAAGGCTATTTGTTTTTCTTCATTTATCCTATCCAAACTAATTGCCTTAAGCTAAATCAATCTCATATGGAAATTATAAAGTTGTTTATTTTACATGCCAAAAATGAAATAGACATTTCAAACACACACTTGTTAGTGTTTTATAAATGTTATTGTTTTAAAAAATATATGCATTTAAATTTTATTAATCGTAAGAACCTATAAATAATCCAAATATGAAGTGCTGAAAATATTAGTTTTCAAAAGTCTTTTATTAATATTTGTTTACATTTTTTTCATTGAATTACATTTGAATTTAGTTACATTTTTTATTATTGGATTACATTTGAACCTAATCACTTTATCATGTTTTAAGTAATATAAACAGAGAAAATGTTAGAGTTAATCATAGTTATTTTTATCAATTCTTTTCTCTCCTTTCTTTCCTTTAAAAATCGTGGTGAAAATTATTATTTATAAACCTCCAATTATTGTTTTATAAACTTAATTGTTATTTTATTAATGACCAGGTTTTAATGTAGCTTCTTCTATCCATTTATCTTTTTATCTATTTGTCTTAAAGATTTTAATGTATTGATAAATGCACTAGTATGCCTACCTTGGTTTTCATTGTAAAGATTTGTGCATCTTGTACACAACAATGCATAAAGAGTAAATGTGGCTGTCTGTATTTTTGCAA
Organism: Epiperipatus broadwayi; assembly: GCA_028023455.1. Classification (NCBI taxonomy): domain Eukaryota; kingdom Metazoa; phylum Onychophora; class Udeonychophora; order Euonychophora; family Peripatidae; genus Epiperipatus; species Epiperipatus broadwayi. The sequence goes on from JAQFVV010006251.1 coordinate 6,789,038, forward strand.
AATGATCTATCTATATTAAAAAAATTCAAATAATGTCATTAACTTTATGTTTTTGTTTCTGAATAAGTTTGGGATCATCAAATGGAATTAAAAAAAAACAACAACAACAACATATTTTTAAGTTTCTTTCTGTGACATAAATTGCATATTTAATCTATGTTCTGAATATGTCTTTTATATGTAAAGAAATACTTTGTGGGGAGTTCTTCTAGATTCATTTTAATAGGAAGAAGTATTTTGGTTAAAGTGACAATTGTTTGAATCTTTTACAGAATTGTTTGTTAGTCAGCTTTAGTATGTTTCATCTTGTTGTAGTGGCCGAGGAAAAATTAGTTTATGAACTTCCCAATATTGAAATTTATTACATGGTGGAATGCAATTTAAGCTTTTTATTGTTAACAAAGGGTCTATAAGTGTCTTTAAGTAGCCCTCTAGTGGAGATGGCTTATCAATGGGAGTAATGGTTATAATAGTCTTTAGATATAGTAATCATATTGTAGATGATGAAATAATGTTTAATGTTTGTTGAATTTTAAATGTATTTAGCAAATGTAAATTTAATCCATTGAATTAAAGTGATTTGTTAATTTCCCTAAGGAAATTGCACAATAATAATTCTTTCAAAGTAAGTAAATATGATTATTGAATTTTTTTTGTAAATAAGTTATAGGACTATATAGTATGTAATTCTGATAATGATTAGTATGTTGATTAGTGAAACTTTGGCAAATATAGAGAGATATGACTTTGATAGTGCTGAGAATATTAATAATATTTTTGAAATAATAATATTCCTATGTGTATACTATAAGAATGTTTTTCAAATCAAACATTCTAGAAGTTATTTTAATGAATTTGAGGGTAACGCTCTTATATCAATGTATTAATTAGATGAAAATGAATCCTTTTTGCCATTACTGTAGTATGTCACTCCTATGAAATTTTACTTATTAGTTTGTCCATAAGATCATGGATGCCATGTATAAAGGATTCACTTTTCATTTGATTATCCATGTGAATGTTAATTGCAAGTTTATTAAAATATCTTCTAAATGACAGACCTATAAAGAGCACTTACATTATAACCACATGAACATTAGTACTGTAAAATTGTAATATGTATTTATTTAAATTATAAAACTTATATATTCTTTTTTTTTTTTAGAATTAAGTAAGATGTAAATAAGAGTCTTAGGAAAGGGGATAAGGAAATTGCATTTCTTTTTTATATATATGTAAACCAAATGAAAAAAATCTATTGTAAAATTATTATCTTTAATCATTAATGAATAAAAAAAAACTTATTAAATAACAGTTTATATTAATAATATAAAAATGTATAAAATTCCAAAGAATTACTTTTGTAACCATTATTGATAATATCAATAATATTCTCTATAAAATATTTGTCTACAATAATTAATCTGTTTCACATTATTTGTAGACTATCTATGCAAGCATAGCTAATCATTGTAGTTACTAACATAATATGAAGTCATATAAGTAAATTGACACGTGTTTATGTTTAAATCTTAAAATGTTTGAAATAGTAATCCATTCATTTAATTATCACGAGTTTTAAAAAGGGTTTTGGTTCTAATGCATACATTGTTTCCCAAATAATTAGAAACTAATCATCTATTACATTCTGAGTAGTCTTGCTTACATGAGTCATTCATAAATAATTTGGGACAGATTAATTAATTTTATCAAATGTTTTATAGATACAATAATAGAATCTAAAAACAATTATAAATGTTTTTAATATAAACATTAAAAAAATTGAAAAATCAACTTTGGTTGAAACATTTTGTTTGTATATTCTTTTTTTTTCTCTCCAGATGTCATAGCATTGGTCGGGAGGCGAACCCGCAACAACCGTCTGCAACCAACTGCTTGCTTGCAAGGCAGCTGCTCTGACCTCTCGGCTAACAATGCTTTATTTATTTAGTAACATATTTCCCCCCTTCACACACACACACAGAGAGAGTAGTTCAAGATCATTGACTATCTTCTTGACTTTTCTGACTCAACAAATAACCATTAATTTAGTTTAATTAATTAATATGGCATTTGATTACCTAAATGGTACACTGAGAGCAACAGTTTAAGGAGTATTTAGTTTTTGAGTCCATTACTTTATTGCTCTACTAAATCATGTTGGACCAGTTGAGGTTTTTGCCAGCGTATATTCCAAAGACAATTAAATTTAGATTCATCCATCTTAGCACATAATCAGCATTTAATTGTAACATATAAGTGCAGTGATAAACTTGAGAGATAAAATTCTTTGGTTAGAGGCTAAACTTTAACATTTAGAATGCTAGAATGTTATATGATCTGTGTGATGAACCATTCAATTATTTTTTTTTTTTTAAGGCTATTTTTGTATATCAACTCTGGTTTAAAAATGTAATATGGAAAGTGGATTGGTGCATTTTTATTATGAAATAATCAAAAGCTTCTATGAAATTTAAATAATATTAATCTATTTTTTTAAGCATTCTGTATCGGCAATTAAAATCTCAGAGTGATGATAGATTGAGGCTACTTCACTTTGGCAAGGAGATAAATAATGACTACTTTCTGCAAACATGCAGTTTGTCATATGCAAATTAATGATTTATCTACTTTTAATATTTATTTGCAGAATTATTATATCAAAGAGTTGCCATATTATATAACTACGTCATGCGAAGTAATCTTATAATAAAATGGATTTACTTTTACTTACCCAATGAATTATGAGAACTTGAACTTTTATATGCCTCAAGAATTACTGGCCAAATAGGAAAAACAAATGATTAATTTTGCTATGTTTTTCCTGCAGAGAAAATCAAGCAGATGGTGTGAATTGGAAAGCACAAGCCTGTCTGCTAATATGGTGCTATGCTTCCAGCTTGTCATTTGCATTCATTAAAGTTATAGAACAGGAATGAAATGATAGACTCAAGAGCTACAGTCACTGGATATCAGCTGAATGCCTGTTACATTTGGTTCTAGAGTATCACAAGATCTTAGGGCAAACCATTCAAATTTTTTATTTTTATGAATCAGATGCTAGGGAAAGAACGCCTCTATTGAAATAAAATTACAATACTATTCATAAAAGAGTTTATGATTTTTTTAAAAAATTGTGAAATATGTATTCTATAACCATTAATCTTAAAAAGTGATGGTTAAAAATTGAATTTGAACTATTCAGGAAATTCAATCTCACTTCTGGATTTCTGATAGTAGTCTTTTTGAAAATCACTCAAAATGCTGCCCATTACAATATACTGCACTTTTTTTTTTTGGCTTTTCTAAATAAGTAATTGTCTACATCTTTGTCTAATTAACTTCACTAATATTTTAACCATATAGGCCTCAAGTTAAGGGAGTAGAACACTCATGTGACATATTGAGCGTAATAGTTTTATTCTGTCAGTCAAATCTTTTTTTTATTAAAAAACTTACTTTTCTTAACTGGAAAAAAAAAAGAAAAGTGCATTGTTCTCTCATTGGTAATCTGCTTTAGGTCAAATAATTATAAGATTAGATTTTCAGGAAGTCTTGTAATATTTGAGCACTCAGATGATAGATTAAATTCTATAGTTCCATTCAAATGATCAAACTGTTTTTTTTTTTGTGCTTTATTATCTGAGGATAAGTTTAGGAATCTTTAACTCTATTCATTTATTTAATTTTCATTTTTAGTTTATGATATGAGAACATTGAATATCTAGAAGAAAAAAGCTGCAGAATAATATAATTGAATAATTAATTGCTCATAAAAGTCATATAATTTATGAGCTCCAGAAATGTTGGTTTGAGCTTTTATCCAGGAACTATTAGCTCTCCAGTCCTTCAATTTACACTCATTTGCACGGGGCAAGGAATGGGAATGTGCATTTATAAATGCCGCGTACTGCTGTAAAATCGCTTTAAATGATTTGTTATTATGATTGATAGTAATGTGGAATAGTAGGGTAGAGATTAAATTTATTTATCTTGTATAAAAGTATTTTGTATATTTAATTATTACCAGAAGCAAAATAAACTTTTTTAAATGTCTTTTTTCCGCAAAATTTAGAGTAGTTTTTTTAAAAATTGTTCTAAGGGTTTTTGCTTTTAGCTGATATTTCCCTCAGGGTTAAAGAAACAATTATTTTTAATCATTAAGTCAAATATTACTATCCATTTGCTTGCAAAAAATTACAAGCAAGTTTTCATAATACGATGGAAACGCATTCTCCAACCATGCATCTGATTTCAAATTCGGGCTGTATAAACATTAAAATTATCACCATCCAGCATTTATTAAACCTGATTACAACTACTTTTTTTTTATTGTGCCTCTGTAAGATAATGATGAGAGATGCCTTTGCTCTGCAGTGGGATATTTAAAACCTGTTTGATCTTACCGTATACACACAACTATTATGTAAAATAAATCACTAGATTTCTATATATTAACATTTCTTTATTACTTCGAGAAAATGGCAATAGGCATATAATATTGGGTTAAAATCTAAAGAAAACTACTTATTAAAATGACATTTAAAAACTTTGACATCTTTAAATTCGAGCCAAGTATTAGCTCAGTTTGATGAATTAACGATTTCTCAAAAATGTTTATAACCTATTTATGTGCTATATAAGAAAACAATCTTTTTTTTTAAAAAGAAAAACCAGAAAACCTAATCATGTTTAATTTTTTGCTGAAGTTTTATTGTTTTATGTAAAAAAAAATTACTATAATGTCAAGTGTCAGTTAAATTGAATAGTATTCTTTTTGTATATGCTTTAATCATTATAAAATAAAACAAATTATTTGGCTTGAGAAATATTTACAAATATACGATTTGTTTTTAAAATCATTATTCTTTAGCTTCCTGATTTTTCACTTAATCCTCTACCCTATCATCAGAAGTTGCATTATAAGAAGCTATTAAGTATATACTCTTATTCTTCTTTTATTTTCTTTGTATATCTTCACATAATCATATATATATATTGCTTATAATAACTTCTTTCATATACACTTCAATGCAAAACAATTTTCTTAAAAAAACTTCTTTATTTTCCTTACAGTTTCGAATGTCCAGCAGTCTTCATCAGAGCTTTTCAAACCTCCTCTGCTTTAAAACTGTAAGGAAAATAAAGAAAAATGTTTTGCATTGAAGTGTATATGAAAGAAGTTATTATAAGCAAGCTATTATGTAGATTAAACTTAAATAGTTTCCCAACTAAGACTTATCTTAAATAAAGTTTTTTTTTTGTGAATATTCATTTAATATTTCCTTCAAACAACAGACAATTATGGTTAAAAGACTAATTTTTAATGAAAGTTCAAACATTTTTTTGTATGTGAGATCTGTCAGTAAAGCCAAGTAAATTTCATTTTCTCAGTTGGGGGAGAGGGAACCACAAAGGGAATGGGAATTTTTCATAGCTAGATTGAAATGTTGAAATGATTAATTGGCATTCCAGAAATATTTTATCTACATATAAACTTTAAAAGATATAATAATTAATGAAACAAGACACAAAATGTATAACTTGTTTTTAAGCTTGTACTAAAATTTTCACTAGGTGGAATTTAAAATCTCTACCAGAAAATCCTCATCCCCAGACCAATTGGTTTTGAGCTTATGGCTCACCTCAGTTAGGCGTTAGGATGTCAGAGACTAGATCTAAAACTCGAACTCAAGTGTCAGCACTCAGACACGTAAATGTCTTCAAATCTAGCTTTACAAACCAGATAGCTATATGGGTCTAAAATTCTAACTTCTCACTGAGGTGAGCCATAAGCTCGAAACCAATTGGTCTAGGGATGAGGATTTTCTAGTAGAGATTTTAAATTCTTTCTCTTTCGGCACTTATAATTAAAGCTTATTAGGAACTAGTGGTAAGCTCCATCTAGTGAACATTTTAGTACAAGCTTAAAAGCAAGTTCCACATTTTGTGTTGTTTTATTAATTATTATGAGTGTATCCTTGAAGGATTTTGCGATGTTATATTGCTTTAGCTATTAATATATGGTCAAACTGAACTGAGTTCAGACCCATATAACTATCTGGTTTGTAAGGTTGAATTTGAAGACATTTATATGTCTGAAAAATTCAAGTTTTTAAATTGATAGTAATGTATTAAATAAGTGCTGATGCTTGAGTTGGAGTTTTAGATCTAGTCTCTGAAATCCTAACTCCTAACTGAGGCGAGCCATAAGCTCAAAACCAATTGGTCTGGGAGTGAGTATTTTCTGGTAGAGATTTTGAATTCTTTCTCTTTCAGCACTTGTAATTAAAACTTGTTAGGAGCTAGTGGTAAGCTCCACCTAGTGAACATTTAAAAGATATATATACAAAATATGCATTTGTGATTTTTGAAATGGCTAACTTCTAAATAGCCAAAGTGTATATAAAATATCTGTTATTACACAAGTTCAGTGACAATAAGAAAGTTGTAACTTCATTATTGACATATATTAATAGCTTTAGATTACAGTTATCATTAAACAAGATAGAAAGTAATTAAACGGCTAAGAAGTTTATGTACTTAATGCTAAGCCAATCTTGACTATGTTTTTTAAATATATATTTTTTATTAAATAAAAGAAATTTTAGCATATTGTCCATATTATTCTGAAATAGTGAAGAACTGATTATTGCATATAGATCAAAACTTTTAACACATTTATTTAACAGCAATTTTGAGATTACATATTATAAACATGCTTAAAATAAGTGAAGCATATTTTCTGGGCATTTCTTAAGGGAACTTTAGTATTAACAGTATTGTGAATAAGATTTAAAAAAAAAAAAGCAGCAGCTAGGAATGTGGCATACAAATATTTTTGAATGTGGATAACTTTGAATAGGAAGTGAATTTCCAGAGAAAGAATGCTGAAAGTGGATGGCTTTTGCCCATTACTGTAAGATGCTTTCAAATTTGCCTATAGCGTAAGCTTGTGGTTAAACACCTGTAGAGGTCCCTACTATTGTATTTTACATGCATATGCTCAGGTTTACAGCCTCAGTAAATATTACTTATGTAATCAATGTGCGTTTAATAAATTTATAATAACAATCATTGTAACATATGATAATGCACTTAATAATTTAATTGGAGTTAATATAACCATGTATAAATAATTTGCTGATATAGTGATAGATACTCTTATCTTTTATGAATGATGGAAACTGTTTACAGTAAATTGTAATACATCTACAAACAAGAAAGTGAGATGAATTGATGGATAATAAGCAAGAGGAAGAATCATAAATGTATATGATTAATGAATTTAACTTATCAGTTATAGTATTTATTATATTCATATCATTTGTAATATTCACTAGTTGTATATCAATTGTAATGTTCATTAGATGAATTTAATAAATAATTAGACCACCAAAAATGGCATTAATAATACAAATCTTCATAATAAGATGTAACAGATTTAAAGATAATGGCTTAATTAAATTTTTGAAAAATTGGTAAGAATGCTGAAAAATACTGCTATGGTAGCCTTAAAACTGTATTGAAAAAGTCTACCCATAGATGGATGCTAAACTGATGGCTTAAAAAATTGTAAGAATAATGTACTAGTTGAAAGTTATCTAAACATTAGTAGAATCATGAAAAATTATTTAGAGGCCACTAATAAAGAAAATTGGCTAAGATATGATATTTACTAAAGAAAAAACTTTTATGTAATTTTGTTGTTTAATCATTGGTTTTAGATATATTGCAAACAATAATTCCTTGAGGAATATTTTTTCTGGGTATAAAAGCATTAGAGAGAGAAATACATCAAATGAAACATTGTTATTGTAAATAAAGAATGTGTACTGAAAATTATTGAACTTTTAAATCAAATGATCTTAGCTTGCATGATGAAAAGTGGGTTTGCAGTATACATGATAAGCAATAAAGTCCTGTACCAATTATTTAAGAGGCATAATCTTTTATAATAAGATGTAGGATGAACAAGCTTAGTAAGGTTAGTCTTAGTCAATTTTTTAACATTGATATGTGCTCATTTTCTGGTCATTGTCTGGTAATATGATTAATCTTGTTATTCATTAAAAGAAATATTATAAACTAAACTATTTGTGAAAATAACAAGCTAATCAATTGTATGTAGCAAACTATACAAAGAATAGAGTGGCCATCTTTTCTTTGCATTTCAATGGTGTTAATTAGTTTGCTAATGATGTTGAAATTTAGGAATGAAATTGATATTTGAACTAGGTAAAGTGTAAAGACAGTGTCTCAAATTAAATAAATAAATATTAAATTCATACAATTGTAATGTATATTATAAATGGATGGAGTTGACCATTTTTCTCCAACTGTGACAATAACAAACTTACCACATGTTCATCAGCATATATATAAAGAATGATGATTTAGATGACAGTTTTGTAAAATTTGTTAACATTAGATAGTCTGCAAATGTGATATAGTGTTTTAAATGCTAATCTTTATATGTTAGTTTTTTTTTATTTTATATGTACTGTAATTATCTCAATCAGTTCATCAAAGTTGAAGTCATGTGATAACAAGTAGTCTAGGATTTTTATATTAGTACTGATGCCAGTCAAGGAAATCAACAGCATGAGAAATCCATAATATAACACAGTGGATGAACTAATCTTTTATAGTCCACACACATTTTTTATGCACAAGTTCTGATGTGCTGTACAACTTTTGTGCTACCATTTAATTTTTGTATAGCTTTTTTTTTATATGATAGTGTACCAAAAAAAAAAAAAGTTTAAACATTGATTAGTTTAATGAGATTTCTGAATCTATTTTGTTCTTGGCAAATTGTCAGTAATTGGAATTGAGTTAGTTAGTGAAAACAGTGAGGCATTTTTAAATTCAACAAAGTCAATTATGACGTCATAATTTTTATTGATAAAAGTCATTTTGGCGAAGAACAAAACAGTATATCTCACAATGGATGAAGAAAGCATTATTTGTCAACATAAAGAATATCATTTATAAAATGAAAGTTAAAACTATTGTATTCATTCTTGATTAGACATCTCAATATGAAATAAGAATCAAACTTGTCTATTCTTTTTTTTTTAAGTTTGATTCATTGAATTTGAGTTTTTGTTATAATTTTTTTTCTGAATAGTAATAAAAATTGGTTTTTTGATTACAGTTACTTTACAATTAAATTTAATTCCACATTCCATACATGCATTGTAGGTTAGCCACCACTGATCTAGCATAATTTAATTTAATAAGTTTTGAGAGGTTCAGAACAATGCTATGCAATATCAAAGATACTTCATTTTATAAAGAGAAAGGGTTATTACTTTGATTAATATAAGAATTGATTTTCCAGTGCCAATGAATTCTATACATAATATTATTTTTCACTGTAAAGCTGCTACCATTTTTGCCAACAGATTACATTCAAAGTATCTTTTTCTCTCTTTCCAAAACAAATAAATAAGATAGTAATGCATAAAATGGTCCTCCAAATAGAACTCCATACAAATAATAGAAAAATACCGATGGATTAGCTTTTTATTTATTTATTTGTAATTATCACTAAATCTATTGATAGAAGAAGAAAAAAAATGTTAAATTTTATTATCATTTTAATCTAAATAAAATTGAGTTACGAAAACCTAGAATTTTTTTTGTTAAATATTATAGATAAAATGTCATTTATATGAAATGTCTGGTTTCAGAATTGTTTTGGATTTCAGGAGTACATTATTACCTTTTCATTGTAAATCCAAATTTTGATAAAATAGAAATCAGAAGTCTATTCACTGCAATTGGACTTAATAAATTTTAAATAAGTCAGATAATAAAAAATATAAATTGTGATACAATAGTAATTATCTATTTGAATATTTTGATTAAATGACAGTTATAAATACTAAATTCTTTAAAAATTATAAGTGAAATTTATGTGCGCACGTAATTGACTTGGACAAAAATACATTTCATAAAAAGTTGGTTTAGACTATAATTTTGAAGGAAGTAATTATTTATAACTTAGACTGAAAATTCGATTGGACAATTGGTCCAAGCAGTTTAGCTCAGTTGTAAGACTGGAATTCTTAAGAGCCAAAGATTCTTGGGTTGCTTCATGAATGTGGAAAAAAAAATCAGTTGACCATCTCACCAACTGATTATGTAATAATTTTACACAGAGGCTAAACTCTCCACACAGTAGTACTACTCAGTGCAAGTCAGAGTAATCAATGGATGCAATAAAGTTTTTGCATAAAATCCCTGTCTAGTGCCTACTCATCCAATATTCTCAGACTACTTTCTAGCTTGTGGCTTTCATCAGTACTGTACATAATTTCCATCACTTTCAATAATTGTTGAGCATTTTCTTTGTACCTGTTAGACTTTGGAGTCTTCAGCATTTTGTTTAATTGATTGGTACATTAATCTTATATTATACCAGAAAAATATATAAAAAAGGAAAATTATGTTAGTCTCAATTTTTGTGTTGCATGATTTATTTGAGGTCGTGTCATCTATTGCTATAGCATGATGTTGAACCCAGGAATATTTTTTCAGGTCCTGACCAAGTTTAGGAGAGAGAGAGAGAGAGCGCGAGCAGGGTTCATGAAATTAATACATAATCAGTTCAGCTAACTATCTAGTATTGTTTGATAAATATTTAATTATTAGCTGGAGTAAAAGATCACCAATTGCCTTCTTTGTTTCAGTACTTGTTAATTTTAATTGTAAAATGGTCATTGACATTTTTAGAGATGATATGATCTACAGGAAGGACTTTATTCATTATCTTTATTTTAAAAACTATATCAATATTAACTTTTAATCTCTCATTCCATTTTTTTTTTTTAATTTCAAATTTTCAGTAGATGTATAAAATAACCGATATAATGGGATCAAGTATGTATTAGCATCTAGTCATATATTATTTTAATATCTAACAATAAATAAATGTTATGGGGTACTTACTTTTTTTATAATGGGGATCATTATACTAAAATAGTTGTAGTTTATACTGGTTTAGACCATTTTAATAACTCAGCACTATTTGATTTTTTTCAGTTTACTACAGTAAACAAGATCCCCCCCCCCCACTTTACTCTAATCCCCTCTATTGTAAACCTGAGTAATTAGTTGATCCCTATTTCTGGACTCACTATTTCATAAAGAACTTAGAGCATGGAGTGTCAAGACTGGAACCACAGTCCATGAACTTTTAGTTCCAAAATTTGCCACTATTAAGTCACACAGGGAAAGTTTTAAAATAGATGGAATTAGAGTAAAAAAAGTAGCCCGGTTAATATTCTGACACACACACATATACGTATAAACAATGCAAATATTTATTTTTTGTTTTGTTAAAAGAAAAAAAAATCTTCTAAAAAAAGTTTTAACGGTGACCTTTTTGTCATTAATATTTTGCTGTTAAAACAAATTAGAAAATAAGCATGGAAGAATGAGACAAATTATGATATTTAATATCTGAAGCATTTCCTGCCAGACATCAGAATGGCATCCAATTTCAACATGAGCTGATGAAAAGATTGTGGTCAAATAAAAATATATATTTAGTTTAAAAGGAAAAAAAAGATCAATTAAAGAATGATTCTTTTATTAATATGATATGCATTTTATTGCAGCTAATTTAATTTCTTTTAAAATTACATGTGCGGTTTGTTTATATTTTTAAAACATGTTTGTAAAGTTCTAATTAAGCATATATATATTGAAATGATAGAGTATTCTTAAAAGCTCTAATTCATAATATTTATACAGCAGTGTGTAATATATATTGCTTTATTTTTGCTAAAATAATTATATATAGATGTTTTTTAAGAATTTATGGATTTACTAATAATTGAATATTTTATTTGCTCCATATCATAAGTTCAAGCACTAGGAGTGATGTAGCAGAGCTGTGATTCATGGGCTTTTGAGTTCCAGCAGCTTTCATTCCAATGTGACACTAATTGTACAGGCCTTATTCTTTAATAATACTAAATGTATGTGTATATTCATTATACAATTGTAGTCTCATTAGTTATAAAAATAAATTTTCATTAAAGTGGCACATTGATACTTACTCAAGTCAAATCAAAGACAATTTATTTATAAAACAGTGTATAATAATTTTTATGTGGAACATGGGTTGGAGTTTGCAACAAATTGCTTCATATAGTTAAACTCTAACTATCAGCCTAATCTCATTTTATGATTTTCAGAATTTTGGATTTGGTCATCTCCCCCCCTCCCCCCAAGTTATTCAAAATCTGAAATTAGACAAACCATTTTATTCTTCATTGAGGCAGCTTATCCACTGCTTTTTTAAAATAAATGTATAATCTTTCTGTAGTTTTTGGATGATTTCCTGACAGAATCATTTGTTTTATATTTTAATGAGATGTCTTATTGACTGTCTCTACACTGATTCATTTTATTAGTTTTAAAAAATATAAAAAAATTAGAAGAAAAAAATTTTTTTTTGATTTTTTTTACTTCACATTGCAATTGCTATATATTTCATGTTGTAAATACAAAATATATAATTTCATCCAAATAAATGGCTTTTCATTATAAACTTAAATATTACAGGTATTAATTTATTATCACTTAGATATTGTATTTTTTTTTTTTGATTTTATAAAGATCAAATTTCAATGCAAGAAAAATGGGAATAAAAAAAAGGTTAGTACTTCATTTCTTTTGGTTGGTATATAAATAATTAAAAAATAGTAATCTTATAATTATTTTTTCTGCATTTTATTAGATATTATAATTGTACATTTTTTAATAATTTTTTTTTACAATTCATAATGAAAATTTAGCTTCATAAAAAATAGTTTAAATATTTACATGACATTTATTAATGTTAATTTCTGCATTTGTAAATAATACATGTACAATATATGTTTGTGTACTGTACAATACCTTAATTTTTTATTAATTGTTTTTATTGTTTTCATGTATACACTATTTAATTTCTATATTTGAAACTTGTTTCTAGGAATGTACATACTTATTGGAGACAGATGGAATATTGCATTATGTATGTACATGTTAAAAACATATAAAGCATTTAATACTATCCATTAATTCATGATATCTAGATAAGGCCTTAGAACTAAATGCCATTGATGTTGTTGGCCAGTTGAAATCTCATTTATTATACATACAATAATAAATAAATGTTTATTAATATTTTATTATATATCTCACAGTATTATCCATGCATTTATAACATCTGCAAGAAATGTTAAAACATCCACTGCCACTGTATATCAGTCCCATTGAAATCTTAATTACTGCACACCCAAAATATCATAAAAGGATAATTTATTTGTAACTTTTAATCATGTGATGAGTTATTTTCTACTTTTCACCTTCTTATAAAAGATAAATTCTATATTATTGTTAAAGATTTTGCACATCTTTAATTTTATGACTTACCCACCAAATTGAATTATGTGGCAACATTATTGTTTCATTTTTGTCTTTTGTGTAAAATCATTTTGTCATGTCTTATTAACCCGGAAATTAATTCTCTATCTATATTCTCAAAATTATTATTTAGCAGATTTGTTTAAAGATTTCTTATGACTCTCAATGTATACACTAGATATAAATGGTAACTTAATGATCTTCTCTGAGCTAATCTGTTGTTATTTAAAATTTTTGTTTATTTTTCTGTATGTAATGACACTGAAAGATGACATTTCTAGAATAGCTTAATGGGACTGGAGTTTTTGATTGCTAATGGACTTCAATTTGTAGAGTAGATACTAATTATGGAGTTTAAACTTTATAAATTATTTATTTACAAAAATGCCCCTTTTTAAAAAAATTTGATCCAACAAACACTGAATTCATTGCATTTGACTAATAAAAAAATTTAAAATTAAGATTCTATGTAGTTTTAATAATTTGATGTTCATAATAAAATTTCTTTATATGTATTTGTACTGATTGGATAACGAAATATTATTATTTTTTGTATGTGTAGTCTTTAATTGTAAATTAATTTGATTGCATGTCAGTAGCATGTTATTTGCTTGTTAATATATAAAATATTTTAATTGCAAATAAACTTGTTTTTAAATAAAATATTCCTTTTAATGTAGTTTATGTATATTTGTCTCTGCCATTGACCTTAGTTATAAGATTAATAGAAAGATATCTTAAAAAGTCAAAACTAATTAAAAAATATAAGAAACTGATTCAATCTGTCTACCTATATTTATCTGTTTATTTCATTGTTTATTTGCCTGTCAGTTTATACATATATATGCATGTGTACTAAAATTTGATGTTGAAAGTAGTATCTGTTGGTATTCATTTATAGATTAAAAAATATTACATACAATACTAATTTATATACATAGATGAAAATGGCAATTAATCATTTCACAGTATAAGTGTATCCAACACCCTTTAATAGAAATAAACATATTGGAAGAAACAATATTTCACCTGCCAATCAAATATCAGGTAATGAGGATTTATGGTTTTATTTTCTAGCTAATCAGATATTCATTTATCAGTAACTAAATGGCTAATGTGATTGCCTGTAGCTATTTATCTAAATTATCTTTGAATTTGAAAAAACATTTTAAAGCCTTAATTGGATTTGAATCTACACTGTAGGCATGATGATTTGAATACACAATAAAGCTATGACAATCATGTATTTTACTACAACATTCTTATTTGCATTCTGTTTAGGAACTTTATATTTACCTGCATAAATCAGTATATATCACGTATGTTTATAAGTAGAATTGTTGCCATGAACTTTGTTCTTGAAGTGAGCTAACTTATTTTATGGTTTTTTTTTTAATATTGCACAAAATATTTGAATCATTTATGCAAACTATTCAAGTTTTTTAAATTACATCTATCAAATGTTTTTTAATTATGTAACATGATTCTACCTATTATATAAATATATATGAACTACTTTTGTGTTTGTGTATTTTCCCTTTACTTTCTGCTCCATTCTGATGTTTGAATTGATTTCAATTTAATAACATTAGTAATTATTTTTTATTTGATAATTCATGGTTATTGGATAATCTCATTTAATTTGATCTGATGATCTTATCATTACATATTATTAGTTCATACAGCTAATAAATTAGTAAGGTATATATTTTTTCATAGAAGAACAATATTAGATATATTGAAAAATTTATTCCAGAAATTCTATATTATCATAAATAGCCTATTGGAAATGAATTAAAACTCTAAAACTTATTTTATTGTTATTATTAATTAATACAAAATTTTGAAAAAACTTTTATGATATTTACTCAGGATAAAGTCCTGTCTGTACTATAGGAGAAATTATAAATTAACCCCAGTTGCATTCACTAACATTATTTATATAGTAATGTAGAAACTTCCAAATTTAGATATAATGCCATTATGTAAAGAAATAAATTTGACATCCTGAACAAAAATAGCTTTAATATATGAAAATGATTTTTTTTTAAAGTTTGGACATGATAAAGCACTACATACATAATTAATTATGGTATAATGCTGATGTAAAGATTAAAATTTATATTGTTATACACATAGATCCAACTGATTTGCAATAAACAGAATATATTTATTGTTGAAAATGTCTGGCTAGCAAGATATTATTACTGAAAGTCCTTGATTATCTGGATTTAGAAAATGATGATAACATTAGAAAGAAGACAAATTGTTCAAAGTACAAGTTCGGGCAGAGGAAAACTTATTAGCCATTCTGATATTGAACTATTTTTCACAGAATATTGATAATTTTCATCAATACTTTTAATGAATATAAAAATGAATATTCTGTATATCAAAATTATAGAAGCTGACATTTTTATTAGCACCCAAAATCTATTTGATATTATACTAGTCTAACACTTTTAATTCTCATTATACAAATTTGCATTTCTTAGATGTGAAAAATTAGAAAACACTTAAGCTAAATATCAGAAAATAAAAATTAATTCAAGCTTTTATGAATTAAAAGACAAGATTCAAATTTATTTATTGCTTGATTAAGAAAAAATATAAATTTAGTCTTAACAAGGAATCGTGATGGTGATTTTTTTACCTTTTACTAATGACCAAATAGCATCTAAACTTGGGGTTGGTCTGTCTGTAGATAGGATTATAGCCACTTTTTAGTTATTTTTTAAATAAAAGGAACATATTTAATGATTTAATAAAGAAGTATTGATTGAAGTTATGGGGAGAGGGGGAATCTTATTATAGCTTTATTTTTTTAATTCATTTGGTGACTTAATATGTAGAATTGCTCAGTTCTTTATTAATCAGCCATTTGTAGCTATTTAAAAAATTTAAGCATAATTATTACTATTTAAATATATTAAATGTAATATAATAAAAAAGGTTTTTTTTCTTTCAAAATAATCTTTATTTGGACAAAAAGTAAAATATACATTGTAATATAGAGTTCATGTTTACAATCATGTCTGACACATTAAAGACTAATTAGTTATTAAATTAAATGATGAGTACAGGATTAAAAGTAAAATTTTATGTTATGTTACTTATCAGGGGTGATCTAATTTGGTATACAAATCCCATGGCATGTAAACTTTGAGTGTCATGAATAAATAATATACATGGCCATTGCTAAATATTTAATTGACTCCATGTTTGCTCAGCAAGGCTAGGCAGGCATGTTCTTAGATCACTTTCTTTAGCTTTATATAATAACTTTAAGAAAATGTCTTCAATAGGACCAGCCAACTCTCTATCAAATAATACCTTACATTTAATCTTCCATATGATAAAATTTATGAAAGTGGCCAGGCGGATGGAGCCAAAATTTCCATTTTTGAAGCATCATTAAGGTAGACATTTGAAGAATTGTATCCTGTAATCCTCTGTAGGGCAATATTTCATAACCGAGTTCACCATTCACATTGATAGAGTATGTGTTCAATGGACTCGTCAAATCTTCTACAAAGAGTACATATTGTATCAATGTTGTCCCCTCTGATTACAAAGAAACATCCCAGTAGGCAAGGCTCCAAGGTTTTGTTGAAAGAATTAGAGTTTTATTTTAAGTAGGTTGATTATGGAAAGAAAATGAAACATAAATCGTGTAAATCAAACTACATATATTTAAGAAAAATTTTGATTAATAAATTTATGTTAGTTACAATAAAAAAATTGTTCTAAGTCAATAATATACTCATTAATATGATCTGGAGTTCAAATCTGAAATAGCTAGGAATTGGATTAGAAATGCTCACATAATCTCATTTTTTAAGGTGATTAGTCTAATTCAATCTACAAAAACATTAGAATTATAAATTTAGAATTATCTTTAAAATTTAAATTTAGTTGTGAAAACAAAACTAAAGCATTTGGTTCCAAAGCTCAAAATCTCATAAGGGGTTTAAAAGCATCCAAGTAACCCAGATAGATCTTGGAAAGTGGATATAAAATTACTTTATGTAATTCCACCAAAAAAATTATGTGTCTCCATTAAGCTGTTATTTATTAAGAATGGATCATAAACTTCCAGCTTATATTTGTGTAATTAATTTCTTTAATTTATAATTTGGGATAAAATTTTGAAGATCATTATTGATCAAATTATGATATTTCTTAAGTATCCCTATTAATGTCAGAGTCAGACACTGAAGATGGATAAAGAAATAGTTAATGGTAATTTTATATAACAGTACTGGTGAAAACTCTTGAGAATAATTTGTTGTAGAATAGGAATGTATCTAATCAGACTTTGTCTGAATTTGTTTTTTTTTTTTTTTTTAAGTATAAATAAGCAAATTGAAATTGTCTTATTTTGGTGACACTATGAGATGTATAAATCAATGGTAGATCAATGAATTTGGGAATTAAAGGTTCTAGTTGACGCATCTGGTATTCAAATGTCACACGACTTTCCAAGAAACTATTATATTATTTATTAATAATACATATATGCTAGATATAAAATATGACAAAAGAAATAGATATTAGCCAGAAATGAGTTGAATGAATTCATTACATTACAATAACATGTATCATTAAATAGTTGCTATTACTTGACATTGGCTTAGTGACAATAATGATAATTTTTTTAATGAATTGATGTAGACACGGTTTCTAACTTATTTACTTAATTAATCTATTCCACTTTATTGCTGTGATATATTTATTCATTAATTGTCTTTTTTGGAACACACTCATGAGTCTTTTTTGCTCACTTTATTTTTATATATTTTTTTCAATTGTAATTTCAGTGAAAAAAATATAATATTTAATCAAATATTTATGCTCTTGATAAATTTCAGTGAAAGTATTATAAGTTTAAAAAATAATCTGAAAAATAAAATATCAATTTTAAATTAAAAAAAGTGCTAAACAGAAATAAAATAATCAAAACAAAGAATTTCATTTTAGGCTTTAGTCTAAAAGTATATATATTCAATAACAACAACAAAAGTTTATTTTCCATAAAATCTGTATTTTTCTAAACAATTTTTATTAAAGTGTAATTTTAAGTCGAGCGTTGTTGGCCTAGCGGTTAGCATAGCTGCCTTCCAAGCAGCTGGCCTGGATTCACTTCCCAGCCACCACTTTGATGACATATAATAAAAAAATAAAAAAAGTGTAATTTTACAGAAAAATATTTTTTGGAAATATTAAAAATAAATTTTCTAATTAAAAAAATAATTAAATTTTCTAATTAAAAAAATAATTAAAAACAATGAAGTCATAATTTCTTCCATATATTCAAAACAAAAGCTATATGTAAAAAGTATTTGTCATATAAAAGAAACACAATCAGTAAACAAATAATGATTCAATTATTTTTCTGTTAATATCATAGTAAAAAAATAGTCCATGTTAATCTTGCTCAGAAACACATTTTCTTCAAGCAGAATTTGATATCCTTAAAATAGTGATTGATATTGTCATTTAGATTTAGTAGTTCCAAACAAAAATTTTAATTTATTAAATGATTTTTAATTATTAAAATCATTAATAGGTTAATTTTTTTTTAGAATTTTTTTACCATCAAACAATCTAAATGTATATTTGCTATTAAGATCCTTTCAACCTAATTGCAATGCTGAGAGAATGTTTATATGAAAATCTGTTAAAAGTTAAAGCCTATCTTCTTTGGATGATCATATTTTCAGGGTGTTATTGTGTTAAAATCTTTTTATAAAGAATAAATTGTTTTTTAAATAAAGTATATATTATTTGAAACATCATATTTTTAATAATATTTAAAATAATGGATGGTCTGGCATTAGCAATTTTTATAATTAATAAAGTTAATCTTTTATCTGAGCATTTTGGAATAAGTAACTATTTCCATATTTTTCTCTTAACAAATTAAATTTTTTATTCTTCATTTAATTTTTACATTTTTTAAAAAAGTTTATTTCAAATATATGTTTAAAAATAAAAAGTAATCTTAAAAAATAACATAGTAATTTTGCAAATAAAGAAAATAATAATAATAATAATGATAAGAGGAGGAGGAGGAGGATGTTAACCTCCAGGAAAATTATTTTCAATGACATTTCTATCATTAAAATGAATTTTGCTAAAGAATACATTCAATCAATAAGTTTATTTATTTAAAATCTTAAAGTTGTACTTCTAATTGCAGAAAAGAAAAATTATATTGAAATGGACATTTTTTATTATAGTAAGTATACGGATAACTTTCCTTTTATAAAATCCCAAATATTTTAAAATAAAATGCTTAATTTATTTTACAGAAAGAAGAATAAATAAATAATACAAAAAAGTTGCATTTTCTAATTGCACAACAAATATGGTACTTCCTGTTCATTTTTAATCAAATAATTTTCTGCTAAAAGCAAACATATTTAAATAAAAACTGAATGAATATATCACATATGTATTGATGAATAAATTTTTATTTTTGTTTTTGTAAAATTAAATTATGTGCTCAGTTATGTTTTTTCAATTTCTTGAAAGCAGAAGCCAATTTTTGAAAAATCAAAGTCATACATATACAGTCAGTACTTTTTACCTCTTGTAAAGTCACAATTTTTTGATATTCCTTTTTATAAAAATGTTATATCTAGACACTTTAATTAAAACCATCAATCAAAAACTTTTTAGTTTTAATTTTTACCATCAAATGAACACAAATTGTATTATTCAGATTTAGTAAGATAATAAAGCAGTTAAATTCTTTTTCAGCTAAAGTATGAAACAAATATAAACTACAAACCTCATTTTCTTCTAAATTATAAGACAGAATTAAAGTTAATTTGCTGCTGATAAAATATAATTTGATGACTCTAAAGTCTATGATTTATCTATCAAATGATATGACATAGTATATACTATTGATCAATGAAAAATTAATTAATAAGAAATAAAATGTAAGTATTTATTGTTGAATTTATAGCAATAATTTTATTTAGCAAATAAATAATATATTTCACAACCAAAGCAATACAAAATGAATAAGTCTTGTTGTATACAAATGGAGTTATGTCTAGTTGATAGATATTAACATTATTGGAGATAAGTAGTTAGATGTATAATAGGCTGTCATTTAATTTTTTTTTATGTTAGCAGATTTTTTTAAAGAATTAATTAAGCTGACCCTTTACATTTTTTGACTATTGTTTCCTCTTTACTAGATCAATTATTTATCAAAGTGTAAAGTGTAGATGTATATTTCTGTACACTGTAGCTATATACACAACTTCAGTTATATGCTATCCAAAAAAAGTAAATAAACAAAAATGTAAATAAACAAACAAAAAAACTATTAAAATGTATAAATTTAATACATTTTACAATATACAAGTAGCCATTTTCCCCTCTCTGAGTATCCTATGTGATCCCATTTAAAAACAAACTAAAATTTGCAAATAAATAAGCCAGCAGCTGTTTTTCTGTCTTGGAGCATCTTATGTGCTTATATTTATTAATATATTTTTTTCAGTTTATGTTAAAAGCACATAATTTTATTCTTCATTTATTGTTCTTTCTGAATTTGATGAGAAGTTCACATAATAAAATGTTTTCTTAATATAATGCTAAACGTTTTACAAAATTTTAGGACATTATTATTAAAACTGATACTGACTTAAAAACATCAAAACAATTAGAGAAACAGTTTCTTAATTAAAAGATTACTATTACATTTTGATAAGTGAATAAAAGGCAGTGAAAAAAAAAAGAATATGGTCCATAATGAATTTGTGATGAAAGTCAAAGATTTTGCTATTTACTTTATTTAAAAAATAAAACATAGTACAGTAAGTTTTTTCATTATTGTTATTTTTTCTGTGAATTAATGATTGAACATAAACTCAATAAAAATATGTAAATGTCTCTCTTTAATTTATTATTAATAATTGTATTATTATTTTAAAATTTTGTGTTTATGTTATAATCTTAGATACATATAAAAACATTTGTGCTATATATATATATATATATATATATATATATATATGCACAAATGTTTTTATATATATATATATATATATAGGTGCATATTGAAAAGTACTGTGCAGTTGCAGTTGTATAAACAATACACATTCTATTCTAATCAAAGTTTATCAACAAGATGTGAGATATTATAAGTGATGAACAATGATAGCAGTGTCTTGGAATGAAATATAGTAGATCATGATTACATTATATATTGTGGACAGCTCCTATCATATATAGCTCTATGACAATGATTTAATTTTAAGCTATTATGATGTAATTGAGCATTTTCTTATTCCATAATCTATCAAAATACATATGTGAGAGTTAATACAACCCATAATCAGCAATTAAGTGCTTTTTAGAAAGGGGAAGGGGAGGAAGTTTAATTATGAATGCATTCACTATCACATTATTTATCTCAAATATATGCTATGAATAAAAGTTGAGAAATTTGGTAGAATACAAAGATAAAATATTGTTTAGAATTCTTAAATGTTACTTATTAATAAATTATAAATGTGGAAATGAAAAATCAATATTTGAAAAATGAAATATGCTCTCATAAAAATCTTATTTCTCATAAGCATAAATGATATCATTCAAAATTTATAATGCTTGTTTTATAAAGTAAGTGGTTCTTCATGTTAAGCTCATGGATAAATAAAAAACATACACTCAGTGCAGTTGCCCCAAGTTGATTAGTACATATGCACTTAATTATGGAATAATACTTTTAATATTCGGTGCCAAGTACATCACAAGTTAAGTTATTATTTAAACAGAATTTTCAATATTGAAGAGATTCAATATCTCAGCATTTAGTAAATGCATATTAAATTCACCCAAATTGTTTTTACAAATAGGCTTAGTGGAAGGAAATGTTTTATCCAGAAATTTAAATGTAATGACCATTGGGAAAGAAGGTCTTGGTATAACCACAGAGAAGCTGAAATTATATTGTATCATAGCAACATGGAAAAAACTTCACTTATGTTTCCCGGAATCACTGAAATTTCCCACTTACAGTTGTACTTTTGCGATGTAACCTGTGTGACATTCTGAAGTATTGCATCCAGTTACTGAACCCATCTACATCTCTTATGATATGACTGAGTGAATATAAAAGATTTAATTGCCAAAATGTTATTGTGTGATGATGAAAATGTAATAAAGTCCAAAGGCAGAAAAAAACTCAAAAGAAGACAAAAGTTGGTTACTTAATCAGAAAATATATATTTGCAAGTTAAACAGTCTAGAATATGGATACAAACAAATCTATAAGATTCAAAAAGTCATATTTAAACTTCTGAAGCTTTATAAGAATTTACACTTTTAAAAAATCTGTATAGGTCAGAATGTTTATATCTATTTATTAAATTCAGTTTATAATTTTTTTATATTTTACTTGTGTTAGAAAGTATTTTTTTTATTCTATTGTGTATAATATTGTTCAGCATTCAGTGTTTATTAATATTTGAAATATATTTTATTTTTATTGTGTACCTAATATATATTTGTATTTAGTAAGATTAGAAGTTTGCATTTCAATTTTAGATGAGAGAAAGAAAATTTGAATTGCATTTGTTTGTTTTTGCCAGTATAAATTGTTTCTTACTGATTTCAAGCTGATGTCAATCTTAGTAGAAATAAGAGATACAATACATATATGTTAATCTTAAAATCAATATGGAAAAGCAAAGCTATTATTTGATTTATGAAATGCAAATGCTCATTTGGTACCATGTTCAAATCTTATTTTTACTAAATTATTTGTTTTGTAATGTTTAAAACTTTTGTATTTTTGTATTCCCAATTCTATATAAAAATTGAGTTATATGTGTAAGAATATTTAAATTAGCATATGGGAATTGGTTACCTTCATGTATAAAGTAGTTATTATGGGTTCTAACAGTTCGAAATTATGCACATTGGTTATGTAGTTGTCATAGCCCTATAATACAGGTTATAAGTGGCTTCTGTCATCTCGACCATAAATGTGAGCCATCAGCATTGCATTATTTAAGGATTACTAGTAGAGAGATGCTATAATAATTTAACTTTGGTAAAAATATGTTTAGTATTTAGGGATATGCAACTATACTTAAGATAACTTAGCAGATGTAGATATCTTCATTTACCAGTCTATATCATTGAATTAATTAAACAGAATAGCTTATTGAAGAGTTTGTAAAGAAATCAGTCATATGCATCTTGGATTATAATTCAATATTTCTTTTTATTGCAGAAGAATTGTATTCTTATATTTATTTCTCTATTAAATCATCTATGCATTCTGTACATTTGGGGGCTTAGGTAAAGGCATAATTATATAAACAATTCCAACACAGATATAGTTATATGTCAAACCTTTTCCACAATCTAAATGAATTGTTAAACATTTTTCCAAACTTGAACTGTCTGTAATAAGACATAGTTTAGTATATAATACAACATTTTAAGGTGTATTAATGTCCTGTTTTAGGTATTTCCAACTTGACCAGTTTAGAAATTGAACAAATCATCTTCTGAATTTAAGATCACATTAAGCAACTAGTCTATTCATAATTCATGATTCTAAAAAGTTATTGAATTCCTGTGCTAATGCTGACATTAGTCAGACCAGCAATACCTGAAGAAGAGAAGAGACAAATATCACTTGAAACATTATATTCTTTATTAATTGTATGTTATATAATTAACAGTCAAATATGTTTGGAAAAGTACAAAAACATAGGTATTTTTCTAGAAATATTTAGAAATACTCCATGATATAACTATAAATAAATGGCCACCATGATAAACTTTCAGATACTATGTATATAGATGTCCTTGTATATATATTATAGAACTATTTGTATATTTACCATTAGCACATGTAATGGATAAGGAGTTGACATTCACATATATTATTGACGCATTATCATCATTCTCAACCATTTCTCAATTTTCTGTATCTTCAGAAGTCAAACTAGGAAAAAATGTTTTTTTAGAAATCCAAATTTTTGAATTAGTTTTTTAAAAAAAAAAAAATACAGGTACAAAATATAAAATGGAATAACTACTCTGAAAATAAAGATTAATCAGCTAAAAACTGATGAGCAGAGTGAAGAACTTTGTGAGAATCACAGTCAACTTAGATCTGAAAACCAAATGTTAAAAGATCACCTGAAAACATGAATTGAGTGAATCAGAATATATTTCAGTGAATCTTATACTGAAAGACTGTTAAAGTATCTATTTATGATAAGAGAAACAAGTCCAGGGAATCGTGAGCACAGTGTAAGCCCATATTTCACACATTCCATATGTAGCACACATATATTGGATAAAAGTGCATAAATATAACAGAATAATCATTACATGGCTATCATCAACAAATGGAAATGATAAGTTGAATGAAGACGTGCTTAGTTTCTCAATAATCAAAATTTTTTAGATTTAATTATTCTATTAACACATCTCTGAGCTAATATATGTGGAGGTGTCTATATATATTACAGAAATACTTGTGTACCTATCATCATTGTATGTTGCTGATATGAAATTGATATATGTATGTACAATATATATCTTATCATTTTCAAACATTTCTCAATTTCTTGCATCTTTTTTGAGGATTGTATAGCAATACTTTTTCTTTTTACAAGGAAGCTTAATATATTTTTATTCTATTCTTTCTTCTTATGTTGATACAATGAAAGCAAGCATTTTCTAAGATTCTGCTTAAATATTTTATCTATCTTGACTTATATTTTGTTTATTGTCACACACATCCTTATGCAGATTATATTTACGATTAGAATTAAATTATACTCTGTTGCTGTTGTCTCTTATTCATGTCCTTCAAATGTATGTGTCTGAAGGTCAACACTAAATTATTTAATTATTTCACAAGTACATTAGTGTTATTACTATGAAGCATTCTTAAGATTTTTAACAGGTATATTTTACTTTTTTCAACTATTATGAAATCCTATAGGTAAAACGAAATTTTAACATTAATATAGATAGTAATTAAATTTTCTAATTGCATCGGTTTTGTAGGTTATTTTTGCCTTCAGCTCAGTAATAGTTGATATTTGTATTATTCGCCTGAAGTAATTTGGAATTAGCATAACTTATCCCACAAGTGTTAACTTCAGAACATTTAACTTAAATGTCTATTTTTAAATTGCTCTACCGAACAACAACAACAAATTAAACCAAGTTTATTTTAAATTGTTATATATCTTTTTTTTTAATTTAGAAAATGAATGTGTGATTTATTTACTTATTGATGTATATACATGTCTTCATATTTTATTAATTTCCAATTTTTTCTATATTATATTTTTTAAAAATTAAATGCATTAAGTGAGAGAGATAGATTATTATTTAGTTATCATTATATCAAATAGAATAAGGTTGATCAGGGAGATGAGAATGAGTGAAATCAATTTTTGATGTAATTTAATATGTATTTATCAAGTTGTGTTTTATAAATTAATTCATTTAAAAATCAAGTCAATTCTCTTTTGTTTTATATAATATTTTGATTAATTCTTTTATGAATGTTTTGTTATGAATTTATACTAGTAAATAGTAAATTGCACATGTGGGTATTTAAAATACATAGCTTATTGTCCATATATTTGTCAATAAAATATGTTTAACATATATTTGTATAGGATTATAAACGGGGGGAGTGAAATCGAAATCGAAAATAAAAGAAATTAAATTTTTTAAAATAAAATAGCTGTAACATAATAATGTATTATAACATGAAAAAAAAAACCCCAAACATTTTTTTTATTTATCTTTAAACATAAAAATTAAAAAAGGAGCAATAATCAAATGTTGAAATTATAAAAACATATTTAGATTTTTCTATGAATATTTCGTATTGGTGATTTTTTTTAATATACATATTTAAAAATAATATCAATTTGTCAAGTATAAGAAAAGCCATGTTTGAACATAATTAATATAAGACTTGGAACAAAATAATATATGAACTATTATAAATATCTTTAAACTATAGTAACATTATGCCAATGTTTGTTGATGTAATTTTTTTATTATTATGTAAATTTAATTAGAAAAATTGCCTTCACAAAGCAGACAATAGTATTTATGCAATGGGTACATCATTCTGGAAGCAATAAATGTGCTTTATTCAGTAGACCAATTAGGATAAATAAAAATATAATATTGAATTTCAAAATCTCACACATTTCACTTTTCAGCAAAAAAACTTTTATTATTGACTACAGTTTCGACTGTACCATGCAGTCTTCATCAGATCTACAAAATTTGATCACACATAAAAATACAACCATTAAAATACATTATTTTATATAAAATTATTAAATTCCTATCAAACTTTTAAATTTTTAAAAAAATATTTCCTAACCTTTTCAAATCATATAATATCATTAACATATTTACCATCCTATTTTATATTCTTTTAAAATCTTTTTTACTCTCTTTCTTTATAACACATACCTATACATATAACTTTAATACATATAATATTTACAATATAAAATAATTTTAATTACACTACTCCAAAAAAAATTTTTAATCACTATCAATATAATCTTTCTTTATCTTTTATTCTAACTAAATACTTATTTCCATTCATTTTGCCTTCTTAATTATTCCATATAAATTTTTTTTTACCTTAATCTATTCTTTCAAATGTCCTCCATTTTACCCTAGTAATTCAACTTCCTTTTTAACCTCTCTTTCATATTCTACCCTACAGTTCCCTCTATTAACTATTTTTATAACTATTAATACTTTTTACTATTTTTATCACACCAAAAAAAAAAAAAACAACTTTCTTTTTCTCTTATACTATTATTTCCTTTTATGCTATTATTGTTTTTACCCCTCCCCCATTTTTATTAAGATTTGGTTTAATTTTCTTTATAAATATTGCTTCCTTTATTTTTCTATCCCTTATTTTATCTGTATAACTAATCATTCTAATGCTCTCTTTCCCAATATTATGACCTGTTTCCATAATATGCATATATATTGGTTACCTTTTATCATATTTATGCTGTACCAACCTAGTATATGTAGAATTTTTTGTTTTGCCCATATACTTATTTCTAATTCTTTTATCCTTACATATATTACATTCTATTTTATACACCCCATTAATATATCTCCTCATTAATATATTTATTATCTAATATGTCCATCACATTCTTTCTTTTTCTATTCACTATTCTATACCTTATAGTATTCTTAAAAGTTTTATTAATTGTTCTAATAATTCTATAAAGTTTGATAGGAATTTAATAATTTTATATAAAGTAATGTATTTTAATGGTTGTATTTTTATGTGTGTTCAAATTTTGTAGATCTGATGAAGACTGCATGGTACAGTCGAAACTGTAATCAATAATAAAAGTTTTTTTGCTGAAAAGTGAAATGTGTGAGATTTTTGAAATTCAATATTATATATGAAGACAGCAAAAACAGCGGAGGAAGAAAAGAATTTAGAAGGACTATATAATATACTATATAAATAAAAATAGTGATAAAATTTCTATACAGTCGTACCACCCAGTGCAAGCCACAGTAATCAATGGATGCAAGAAGGTTTTGGGATAAAATCCCTATCTAGTGCCTACTCATTCAATATCCCCAGTCTAATTTCTATCTTGTGGCTTTCATCAGTGAGGAATATTGGATCTGAGAGCACTAGGGTCTAATGCAATTATCTAGCAGCAATCTACCTTTTTAGTTAAATATAAAGTTATGAGTTCAAAAAACTCAGATTGTGTAAATATAGGAAATCATGATCATGTGATGTTTAGTGTAAATAAAAATACTTTCTGTTATCTTTTTTAATGAAAAAAAAAAGTTATAAAAATTATAAAGTAGGATAAATATGAAAATGTAATAAAAGAAACAAAGATGTAATAACATTAAAAAGAAGCAATGATTTTTTTGCTTCCATGGAATGCATGCTGCTAATATAAAATACTTTCAAAATAATTCAGTGTAATGAATATTATTTATGATTTAATAAATTATTGTGATGAGCTTAATGGTAAAGTAGTTTTTTACTGAATAAAAAGTTCTAGCTCTATTATCATTTGAGAAAAATATACACCCGGGTCTTGTTTTATGCGGATTTATTTAATGCGATTTTGAAGTTATGCGATTCATAATTCTTCTTAATATCTTTGTATGCGGTTTTCCTTTGTGCGATAAAATTATTCGATCAGAAGTGAGCTCCGATAATGCGCTATTACTTTAAATATTATAAATTTCGCGCTTTCACGTCATGTTTAAAATAAGCCATTATCAGCGTTCGACTTTCATCTAATAATTTCAATATTTTCAGCCCTTTATAATAGTACTGCAATAGATTTTATGTAATAAAGAAGTCCATAATTCACTTAAAATCAGAATTTTCCCATTTTTATATACACATATTAAATTTTACAAGACTATAATGTAAATCTGTTCAAACGTTATAGATGAAAAATACTATGTTTGTTGTTGTTTTTGCATTTTAAATCACATTCAATTTTTGCTTTTTATAAAATGAATACGTAATCAATTAATCATTTAGTGTCCGCAAGTTTATTTTTAAAAGGTGAGTAACAGCAGTGGGCACAATTAAATTTGACAATTAAAATCTGATTTTTAATTGTAATTAACAATTTAAGAATTATGTAATGTGATCTGAAATTAATTTGATGTGAAACGATGAAATTTGATTTTTAAACGGAATTGAAAATTAAAAAATTAAAGACAAAAATAAGAATTTAATTTTTAATTGTTCGTTTTAATTAAATTTTGCCCAACAGTGGTGAGTCAGTGTCTTTTTATTATCGTTAAGTCTAAGTTCTTAAATTTTAAACTTTTAGTTTACTCTAACGGAGAGAGAAAAAAACACACAAGAAAATGAATTTCTTTGGAAACAAAAATTTCAATTTTAGATCGCTTAGCGAAATGGGAAGGATCAATAGCAATTGGAAAATGTTTTAGTTGTATTTCCTCTTGACTTCGTTTAAGGAGCAGCTACACTGCCTCGTATCACATCACATCATGACGAATCTGCAAATAGCAATAATAATTAAAATACTGCACATGTATGAAAAAAATGTAAATTACGCATAAAAATATATTGTTTTGAATAAAAGTAAATACTATAGTTAATAAAAAAAAAGTAAAAAAAGTTTGTCTTGTATCAATTTTTTTCAAATTTGAAATTTTTTAGTAGTCATATTTTATTTTCTTCTTTTTTTTTTTATGCGAATTTTAAAGTAATTTTACGTTGTTGCTCTGCTTTTATGCGATTTTTGGAAAATTACCAGTCCGTATCCCCCATTTTTTAAGGTAAGTTATGTCTATTTTTGTGCGATTTCTTTTGTGCGTATTTTCTGAGGAACCTATCTACCGCATAAAACGAGACCCAGGTGGATAAAAAAATTTTTTTTTCATTTGAGATAGATCTGTGATTATTAGTTCAACAATCCTTTTTTTTAGGAATGAATATTTTATGAAATGTATATCAAAGTAAACTGTTTAAATAAATCTTCTTTTCTACTTTTTATTGAAGAACTTATAATGGGTAATATATTCACCTACCACATTCATACCTGGAAGTCATTATGTTTTTTTCTAGACAGAAGGGATATTGCACAGCTTAAATTAACACACTAATCATGACAGTTCATTGCAAGATAAATTTATCTAAAAATTTTGTTAGCAAGCATTTAATCATAAGTTTTTTTCCATTACAGAAATACCCCCAATATATATTTTCACCTACTTAAAAAAATTTTCTGACCAGCCCATGCATATTCTGCACTATTTTTTTTTCCTCATATGTTTTATTATTATTTTTAAAGTTTCTTTAAAAATGATTGGTCAAAAATGTTAATCTTATTATTAAAGTTATTTATTGAACTCATAGTGCATTAGATATTCATTTATATTAGTATAGAATGATTCTTGATATTTACTGCAGATTTATCTCGGAGTCTGATTTTCTGTTATAAATATATGATTATGTAAAATTTCAACTAATTATACTAAACATTTTCAAGACTTCCAATTGGAAGCAGTTTAGTTCTAATTATTCAAATTATTCTCTAGGTTTGTGCAAGAATCTTTTTTAAATTTAACTAATACCCATTGCTTGACTTTTAAAAAAGATAATATTTTACATGTTCATTTTCTTTTGTTGCTATTATGTTGTTTTCTATTTTATTTATCTTTTTCATTCAAATTTTTCTAGCAAGCCATTTGCATGAATGTATAATTTAATTTCTGAATAAATGAATTATTATGTCTGTATTATACAATGAATTATTTTAAATTTCTAATGGATACTGATATGGACTGATGATTTAGTAAACATCTTGATACTATTATTGCATTTAAATTATCCTTCTCCAAGAATATTTTTTGTGTTTTCTAGTCAATAATTATTTAATCCATTTATTATTCTTTTTTTCTTCTACACCTTCAATCCATTTGAATTATCTAATTCTCACAATAATATCATTAATGTCAGTTTGAGTTTGAAGCCATTTTATTTTTATTTTTTTAATTCTTCAGTTTTATTTGTTTAAACAAAATACTAACTGGTCTAATTCAATATAATTATCTGCTGTCTTCACTTTTTTTTTTATTATTATCCTTAATGTTGTTAAGTATGACAGTACTGGGAAACATTAATTTTGCTAAAATTCATTTTCAAGCCTCTTTTCAAATCAATATTGCTTAGTTTACAAGTTTGTAATTTTACATTATTAGATGTTATAGCAAAAATAATAATGTCATTTACAAATAAAAATACCATGTTTTTTGAAATAAAATCTTTCATTTTAGATTTGTAATACAAAAGGAATATGACAATTTTCCATCATTGAAGACTATGACATATTATAATCTTCCTTTTTGTTTTTACAGTCAACAACATTGCCAGTTATCTGATTGTCCCAATGTAACCTGGGATTTTATCTTTTAGCTAATAATAGCTAAGATTTTTATTGGACAACTGATACTGGATTGGCTATGGGTTAGTTTAGTTGAAAGAAAATTTCAAGCTTTTTATATGAAAAAAGAAATATTTAAAATTTACTAATGGCACAGACTTGAACTTGAGTTCATGGAAAATTCTAGGCTGGTATATTAATTGTTATTTCAGAGACTTTCTTTTAATATATTGATAACCTATAATTGAACTTTTTTTGCAAATCTGTCTACAAGTTACATTGTAAATTTAGATTTGTTTTTAAGTTTTACATTTGAAATACTACTTGTAATATATGTGGAAATTATAGTTTTGAAATCAGCGTACTAAAATTACATTGGTATCAAAAATTAAATATTTTTTTTGTTGAAATAAAAACATTAGCATTTAAAATTGTTTTTCTGATTGGATTAACAAATAACTTAGACTTCTACTATCAAACCTATTACTTGAGAAAAAATACATATATTAATTACTTATTTATAAATAAACAGAAAGATTGTCTATGTTAAAAGTATGCATCTGACCTGTCCCAATTAATTTAGTATTCAATTCATTTGACTATTTCACAGTTGTGCATATTAAAATAAAATTCATCCATTTTTATATAATTTATTTATTTATAAATAAATAAATCTGCTTTATCTGTGTATTTTGACTATATACAATTATGCTATGAAGATTATTTTTTTTGTAATAGCCATCATTTTCATGGAATATTTTTCTTTTTTGGAAAGAAAACACAACATAGTTAATGAGTTTAACACTCAATGCAGTATTGGGATGTTGAATTGAAAAGCAAAAGTTTCAAACTAAATTACTAACAGATTAAATTAATATATATTAAGGCTATAACCTTAAGACTATTTTAATTAAAAAGTGACAGTAGGGACCTCTACAAATCTTATGCATAATTGTTACATAAAATAATATATTTTTCAGGTGCATGGTCTTAAGGTTATATTAATATATATTACTTTACATAATGAATATGTTCTTTACAAATTTAATTATTATAACAGATTAAAGTAAAAAAAAAAAAAATCCCACCTGATCAATTAAATGGAACTATTGCTGGAAGGAAGGATTGGGAAATTTTTTTACAGACATAGATAGATATGAATATTAAGGAACAAATTGAAAAAAATACTTAATGAATTTATAATAAAAACTTTAGGGGAAGAATAATTGGCATCAATATGATTGATTAGAGATGAAAAGATAAATTGAGTGATGGTTGCCTAATTGAATAGAGTAGTAAGTATATTGACCAAAAGAAAAGCAAGAGAATTAGATGGTACCTGAAATTATAAAGGTATGGGAAAATATGCAAAATTTAATTTAAAAGAAAATTTTAATATAGTTGATAATAAAAGTCCAGTGAAGGAAAGAGTGTGAGAATTATATTATTATGTAAAGGAAGTAATGTACATATTAATGGTGTCTATGATTTGGATGAAATAAAATGAAATTTTGGGTGAAATTCAGAATGAATTTTACACAGGGTGAAGGATAGGGGGTATTTATTGTATCTCAGTAGATTGAAATGTCTTACAAGGAAAATAAATCATTAGTTATTGCATTTTTAGATATAAAAATTTTTATGATAAGATGGTTAGAAATAGATTGTGGATAAACTTTAACAATATTATAAAGATTTAGGGTTAAGAATGATAAAAAATCTTTATGAAAATAATTTGTAAAAGTATCCGTTGGAGAATATAGAATCACTGGAAATCAAATGTGAGATTGTGTTGAAACAGGTATGTTCATTATCAACTGATAAATGTGATAGCTTTTTTTTTTGCCCAATGGTATGGCATTTTTTTTGCAAACATTGTAGAAGATATGGAGCTGTTAATTGAGAGGTGTGGTGAGGCAGGAAGAAGTATGAAATGAAAATTTGGTGAAGAAAAATCTAAGACCTTCATATTTAATGAGAATGGTAAAACTGAAGAATGTAAACGGGGGTATTTTGAAGTAGTGAAAGAGTATAGGTATTTTATTAAATAGTGGGGAAAAAAAGAAAATAGGATTGATTAAAAATCTATATGTTTTTCATATGAAATATATAGAATTACTTGGAAAGAGATGATTGTGCCCTTTTAAACATTTGGAAATGATTAGCTTTGTTTAGGCCAGGGAAGGCAGAATTTTATATAGAATACAAAAAAAAAAAAAAGAACGTATATATTATGTAATGACTTGTAAACAGCCAATGAACCTATTCAAGATACAATGGTATGGGCTTGTTTTTATTGAGGAAAAATAAAAATAAAATGTTTTGTGATGGAAATGAAGATATATTAATAAAAATAGTGTTTAAATGGATTATATGTAAAGGACAACAAATATGTTAGGTAAGAAAAATTTTACAATACATTAAATAAATATAAGACAATTTATTTCCGCATATTTATATAAGAACTAGGATAAATGTGGTAGAATGTATTATAAGTACATAATTATATGATGTAGGAAGAAAAGCCAATGGATAAGTTAATTTGAGAAAAGTGCATATGAATAAAAAAAAAAGGTTGGAATTATGTAAAAGTAAAAATTATCTACTATATAAAAGAATATATGGTAACCCTAAAAGGAATTTATTGATATTTGATTAGAGAAAGAAGTCAAAAATTGTGGATGTAGTTTATGCTGAGATCAGAAAAAGAGTACAAGATTTATTTTTGAAATGTAAAATTTTGAAAAAGAGGCTTAGGATAAATTGTATGAAGAGCAGGAAATATTTAAAGATAAAGAGAGTGAAAGAGATTGATATTTTAAAATTTTTGTTTAATTCTTTATATTGAAATTGGAAATATGAAAACAGAATAATGAAATTATTAAAACAATTTTTGTTAAAAATGAATAGAAAGAGGAAGGGGGATAAACCAGGACTAAAAAAATAATTGGATATTACAGAATAAGAATTAGATGATTTTATAGATATACAAGTAGTTTGGAGTGAATGAATTTTTAACTTGGCTATAAGGTTTTCTCAGCAAATAGAGTGAAGTAATATTTAACACAAGGTTTTCTCAGCATATAGCCTGTGCATGAAAATTTCTGACTTCATTAAAGAAGTTATTATCACATCAGAGAAATATATCAGATAATGAATTGGCATCGAGTGTGTGTTCTAATAAGCATTCATATATGTATAAATATCTGTTAAAAGTCATGATTTGATTAAACTTTTTTTAATGTTTCTTTAAAAACATTTGTTTTATATTTAAATATGTATAAAACGTAAATAGTTTTTTGTATAAACGCAAATTATATTGAAACATTATGTAAATTAGATTTACTCATCAAATTAATTTGCCTGATATTTAATAATTAATAAGCTTGAGTTGTTTTAATTGAAAGTGAAGCTTAGCAGTTCATTATTTAATGAGATGACTAATGATGTTTCCTCGGGAAGGTAAATGAATGAAAAGAATATATGTTACATATATATATCTTAATGATTACAATTTACAATATCGCTCTAAAATTAATGCTAGAATTAAATATATAAAAGAATGACTCTGATTGGCATACTATCACTGATAATGTTATTGCTTATGTAGTACCTATTGCTTAGTTATTCTATGTATTTTTGTACAGAGGCAGCAATATACATATACCATATATTGGTTATATGTTTGTTATTGTGGATATCTTACCAGGTTAGATTGGAACTTTTGTTTGAAGAACAAATGATTAGTTTAAAAATATCCTATTTGCACTTACTATTTAACTGTAATTTTTTTTAAAAAAAAAAAAGAATTGAATGCTCGGCCAAGTTTAAAAAGAAAATAAAAAGAGAATGATCAGCAAATAATGAGTATGCTTTTGGTCAATCTGAAAGAATCAACATATGATAGGATAACTGAATAAACTTTACTTCTTTCGCTATAAAGGAAAGATTAATAATATTACAAATAAACTACAGCTCAGCACTGCTTTCGACAAGGCAGGTAATATTCATAGCTATATGATCACCAGTACCTGTTTCTCTAGAATCTTTTTTTATATTTATAATAACTATCATATTTTTAATTATTTTATGTAAGCAAGTGCTGTATTCAAATACATTGGATGAAGATTGATTGCATATCAATAGATTTATATAATATGGGATAAGAATTATTAATAATGATTATAAATAATAGACAAATAATTTTAACTTTAGCTTTATTACACTGCAATACACATTATATTCAATATCTAAATTATTAATCAAAGCAAATGTGTTGCAAACAAAAAGTGAGTTCACTTTTATCTGTTTGCCCAAGTCTGCCATGTGTGAATTTAAATTATAAACCAGTTTGAATGAAGCTATGAAGATATTACTGTCTAATTTAACTTCCATTCCTAATAAAATATTATTACCTACTCTACTACCATATGAGATGTTGAACAAGCATGTGAAAATGAAGTCATTATATTTTTTTCATTTGCAACATCGATTGTTTTATATTAAGAAGTGTTTTTAATTATAGCTAGCAATTAGTTCATTGATTCAATTATATTATTAATGCTGTATAATTTAATAAAGTAATTATTTTGTACCAATTATAAAGGATTAGATGATCTTTATAATTTTGTCTTATTTCTGAATTATAGAGCAGAATAAATGATATTCTATCTGCACATTCAAGAGATCAGTTGACCATATTTTTTTGAAGATCACAAGACATTGTGGAAATTTATCTCAATCTATGATTAATACAGTATTGTGCAAAGGTTATTTTAAATTTATCTATATGTGTATCATTAATAGTCATTATTATTTTAAATTGTTGAAAAAGTAACACTTTTAATTAAACCAATTTTTCATTAAATCAGTTAAAGGGTCTTTGCTTTTAAAATACTGTTTTTTTAGTTCGTTACTTTACAAATTGTTTTTAATATTACTGTATTATTTAAAAAAATCTGAGATTTGTATATATAATAATGATTCCAACATAATTGAAATAAAACAACTATATAAAAATAAATATTTTCTTTATTATTGAACTGTTTTTCACCCAATATTGTGGCCTTTTCAAAATAGACTTTTTTTGCATTACAAAAATGTATTTTGAAAAAGCCCCAATGTAGGGCGAAAACCGTTTCAATAATAAATAAAATATTTATTTTTATATAGTTGTTTGATTTCAATTGTGTTGGAATCATTATTAATTATTTGAAAACAACATTATGGACAAATTTATTTTTGACCATTGTTAAGGATATATATATATAATAATAAATTAATAATAAGTTAGAGCTCTAAAATTGATTCTGAATTAAAATTCGAGATCTACTTTGTAGTAGCATAATTTTTTGAAGTTTTGATAACTTAATCATAATAACAGGGAAATATATCTTCAAAGTTTAATCTAGAAAATCTCCTTTAGTTTATTATTAAACTGAATAAATATATTAATAAATTATCACTAACACACGCACACCCAAACTAATTATTAATAGTAATATTTAAATATATTTTTTCTCAGCAAAATTTTTCAGTAAAAATTTGAGTGGTTTTTTTTTTTTGTAAAACAAGATTTTATTTATTGTTATTTTATTGGTGGGGTTTCTAATAGTTTACATACTCTCATAATTATTTACTTTTTGTATTATGCTCAATATCATTCTTATAGGTTTTATTTTATATTTTTAGAATTTTCTATACTTATATTTAATAATGTTTTAATATTATCATTGTTATTGACACTGTTTAGTCATCATCCCATCTGCTATCACATAAATAACATTTCTCCAGAATGACCTATCCATATTGTGATGATGCAGTTTATTCACTTAATTGCTAATCCCATTCTTCTTTCACCAACAACTTTTCCAAATCTGATAATGACATGTCCATAGCCCTTGTTTTGCCAATTTTGTTGTCATATCCACGTTGAAGCCTGTCTGTTAGAGTTTGAGATTTGTGCTATCTTAATTTAAATCAAGCACTGATTATATATGTGATTGTGAGGTGATAATCCGGATCAACTGATGAGTGCTGGTCCAGCACAAAATATGTATATTGGAGATCATTTATCTTTTTCACATGTACGTGGTCATGTTGTATAGATGGAATGAATGACTGTAATGAGCTTAAAAGTATGGGTTCAAATCCCCGCTAATTGCATCTAACCTGAGTATATATACTATACTTGTATTTAAATTATTAAGTTTAGTTTTTTAAGCAAATAATTTAACAAGTTTTAGATGGAAATAGATTTTTTTTAAAAATTTCTAAACTGACTATTAACTCTATATAATTTAAATCAATGTTTTTCAACCAGAACAGAAGTTAATTAAGAAACAATGGAAATTTTAAATGAAACATAAACTGAAATTGATACACTTTGTATTGATATAAATAAGACGAATATTTTAATATTGCCACGAAAGTTGTAGTCCTATTATCACAATTTTCTATATTTATGTGAATTATGCATTTTGCATGAATATTTATTAAAAACAATAAAGAATAAAATATATTGAGAAAGAAAATTTCTTAATATTAAAAGAAAATTTGCCAGTCACATGAAGCTCAAATATCACATGAAATATATTATGTACATTTAATTTTATTATAATTATTATTTATTAATTCTGTTATTAAATTTACATACATAATTAAAATTTTTTAAACATTTGTAATATTAAAAACATCTGCGAATCACATCAGGCTCAAATATCACATTATATAGTTTATTTATATGTAATTGTATTAACAGTTTATCAATTTTTAGTGAATTTACATACGTAATTAAAACGATAAATTATTTAATACTTTTGCAATCATTTTATTGAAAGAAGTTATACAATTTAAATTAATTAATATAAATTGTTATAACAATTATATATATACAAAGTATATAAAAAAGTAGAGATACTGCTAGAGAAAAATACTACGTTTGAGGATACTACTATTAAAAAAAGTTATAAAACACTGGTTTAGCGCAATAAACTTGAATTAAAGATTGCTAGATTGAAAGTTAACTTGGTACTTATATTGCTTGAATATAATACATCTAAAATGATTAATCTTGTATTTTATTAAGCTGACTATTTTTTTTATTTTAATATTTATAAATTATAATAGAAAGCAAACTTATTTGAGGAAATGGCTTGTTTAGTATTAAACTTTTTTTTTAAAAAAATGTTTGCATATAAATTAATTCATCTGCTTATAATAAAAATGAATTTGCATAAGTATATAATTAGTGCAACTTGTAGGCTCATGAATATAGATGTAATTTTCTATATCACTCTATACCTTGTTTACATTAATTTCTATAGAGTTTCACTTTTTTTCTAACAATTCTTTAGTATCTTTTTTTTTTTTTTCATGTCTTCTATTTTTGTCTTGCTTTTTTCTATTTGTTTTATTCAATTATCAGTTTTTAATATTTTATTATTAGCAACTACAATATATTGGGTGATACAACTAATCAAAAATGACGAGTAATCATATTTGCTACTTAAATATTTGCCTATTATGGGCCAAATATCTAATATACGTTTTTTTTCTTTTTTTATACTTCAAAATTTATAATCCTTCATTTGTTTATGTTAAGCAATTTTAATTATTAATATAGTTTGGCAGACTTTCAATTGATTTGTAGTGAAATAAGGAATATAAATAATACGATTGCTTCGCTAGTATTTTATTATAAACTACATTTGATTCATTTTACTTGGAAAATATTTTTATTGACTGACAATCCATATATGTAAAGTTTTTACTTGAACACAAGTAATATTATCTAAATTATGCTAAGAGGTAAGAGCCTAATAAAATACTATCAAATCTTTTACATTGGCATAGTAGCAGAATAGCTGATTAGTAAGTTAAAAATCTTTTTAGATCAATTTCTCTATAAGTAAAATACCCCCCTCCCCAATAATTTCAACTCATCAAATTAAATTAAACTGTTTATATCAAATCTGCTATTTGGTGCTCTAATGTCACATGGACATCCCAGCAATAAATTATAAATTGGCAAACAAAGACTTTGAACATAGCATCATCAGATTTTTGATGATATGGATGGCTGAAGTGTTGGAGAGTGGAGAAGATTGAAGCCTGTCCATTAAAGTTTGGAGATTTGCTATCTTAATAAACCCAGTACTGATTATATATATGTGTTGGAGATGATGGTCTGGACTAATTGATGAGTTCTGGTTCACCACAAAATATGTATATTGGAGGTCATTTATCTTTTTCAGATGTATGAGATGGAGTGGGTAACTGAAGGGAGCTTGAAAGTCTGGGTTCAAATCTCTTCTAATCATATTTAGCTTAAGTATATATATATACTTGTATTTAAATATTATATTTATTATTATGATTTCTTATTCATTAGAAATAAAGGATGTTCAGCAAATATAAATATTGAAATTACCAACATTTATTAAAAAATATTTGATTAATAAACCCTTAATATCTTTTAGCAAAAAAAAAAAAAAATCCAGTTTGTTGCTCAGGAGATCATTTACATTTAAACACTAAAGTAACAAATTAAGTTCAACAATTATTAGCTGATTGAATTTTATAATTGAGATTTTTTTTTCTTTAGTATTTCTCACACCATCATTTTACAAACATATATAGACAATGAATATGTAATGCCTACATATGCAATCATTCGTAAATAAGTATGACCATTCCACACATAAGGAAAAAGAAAAAAAAGTAACATAGAACTAAGTTTTATGTTTTTCTGAAGGTTTATGATGATGGTATTTTAATTGTATATATATATATTGGATTATTTCCATCATCTAACATTAAGTATTGAATGTTTTTAGAAAAACTAAGTTTATTTAAATTTTCCAATTAGCAATAGCATAACATTTCAAGAGGTATTATTTTCCTTTCTTCTTCAGGTATTGCTGGTCTAACCAGCAACAGTACTAGTATGGGAATTGAATCTGGATCCTTAGATTCTTGAATATTGAATTTCAAGGTAATGTTCTAACCAATTTGCATTCGAACAAACATTTTTAAATTTTTTAAATCCTGAAATTCTGCCACTTGTGGCTGAAACTCTGTTGGTGCAACCCCAAAGCACTTTTGCCATTCAAGCTCTTTTTTTTTTTAAAAATCACTTTATGAAATTATATATTATACAATTATCTGGAAAAAGCCATTAAATTAGCATCATTTGTATTATCAGTTAACTCAATCAAATTATATGGCAAATATAGTACTTTCCTTGATTTTGTAATATTAACATAGTCATGATCATAAGTGACTCATCAAGTTGGATAGCAAATATAGTATTTCATTTCGTTTATGATAATAATATAGTCATGATCTCTATTTTTTTTTTTTTTAGGTATGTCATTGAACACATGATTTTTTTCTTGCCTTTCCAAGTTTCACTTCCATACACTGAAGAAAATCAAATAACTCTATATTGCTAACTTAGTTGCAGTAATTATTTCCTGTAATGAAGCACTCTATCCTTTAAATTATTAAATACAGCAATAACACATTTGAGTCAGTATTGCATTTCAACATATAAGTTCATTTTTCTATTTATAAAACTACTAAGATATTTAAATTGATTTACATTCTCAAATTGTTAATCGTTAATCATCAAAGCTAAAAGTTGCTGAGATTTTTTCTTCTGTCTGTTGCTGATAAAGAATTTGAGTTTTTTGAATATTAATTATTAAACTAAAATCAATACATGTTACAAAAATAGCACAGTCAACAGCATACAATAAATCTGGAGTTCAAGAAGATGAAGATACTTGTTTTTGCTGCTAATGAATTCAAATTAAAAATTCTAACATTAAACCTATATTGCACTTTGATTGCTGTTTTATTAAGCTATTTATAAATAATTTCAAAAGCTGAAATAATATTGGGGCAAGTATACATTCTTTTTTAACATCAGTTTTCATTTCAAATGCCTAAGATTTTCAGCATATAGAGTAAATTTTGGTGGACAATCAGTTAATTTCTAACTCAATCTGTTTATTTAAATTAGTCCCTTGATCAAATCAATAAACACAATATATAAATAACTCTTTTGTTAAACATTTTTTTTTGCCTTTACCTGACCATAAAACACAGTTTATAAATTGATTCTCTAAAACCACATTGAGTCTCTGGAAAGTATTTATCTATGACTGGAAACAATCTATTCAACAAAATCCTTGAAAATATTTTTGCTAAAGTGAATAATAATTATATTATACCCCAATTACCATAATCTTTTATATTCTTTTTATTTTTACAAATGCAATGCCATAGACATGTTTGATTAACTGAGTCAAATGGCTTGACCAAGTTATGAAAGCAATATAGAAATCACACTTTTATTCTCAACACTTTTTTTGCATTTGCCTCCCAACAAAAGTAATGTCTATAATACTTCTTAATTCCTCTAAGATCACATTGAGTCTCTGCTTACTTATTCATCCAAGATTTGGAAGGAGTCTATTTAACAAAATTCTTGAAAATATTTTTACTATACTGGATAATAATGATATTCCATGGTAATCAATGAATTCTTATTTATTTTCTTTGTTTTTAAAAATTGGAACAATAAAAGCACCCTTAAATTTATCCGTCACAACTTTTTGGGTGCTTATATATTTTTAAAGCTAGAATATCAGCACCCCATTTTAAACTTCTCTAGGTTTTTTATCAAGATCCGCAATCTCTCTTTTTTAAGATTACAAAACATTGCTTTAACTTCCCTAAGCTGGATATCTTTGTTCAAATCTAAATGAGTAGTCAAGCGTTGTTAGCCGAGAGATTATCGCACCCGCCTTGCAAGCAAGTAGTTGGTTGCAGATGGGTGTGGGTTCGCGTCCTGGCCGATGCTATGACATATGAAAAAAAAAAAAAATCTAAATGAGTAGATAAAATGATTATCATTAAGATTGTCTTCTTCATTCTTGTATCATTATTCAAATGATGGTTACATTCTTTTTCTGCCTGTCTAAAATAGCATTACCTTCATATAAGGGGGTTCCATTGCTAAATTTAATAGGTTTATGATATCATTTCTCAGGTTATATGTTGCTTTCAGTACATACTATGATCAGCAAAAGTTTGTATTTTCTTTGCAGTTTAATCAACCAGTCCTTTTAAAAAACTCAATCATTGAACTTATCTACATTTATTATGAACTTTCACATTTAATTTATTATTCTATCAAGCAGAAAATGCCAAATATTTCCTTTTGATCAAATCATTAATAATATTATTGTCAGAAAATCAGTCATCATTTTTTTTAGTGAATCCAAAAATAGATTTATTTGAAATCTTAACACTCTCCTTGAAAGATTTTCATGCTTCAGTAAAATTAGAATCCTGAAGGTCCAAATTAGCAATTTTAGGGTTTAATTGCTATTGAAATTAAATTTGTGATATATTTTTGAAGAATGAATATCAATTTTTTTGTGAATATGATTTGGAATACATTTTATTTAATGTATCTATCATTTTAATCTGAAGTATATTTATCTACAATCTAGCTAACAATCTACATTTATAAATGCTTGGATAATATGAGCTCTTATATCTATAATGTGATTTATTAAATGCCATTAATTTAAATATATACTAAATGAAGGGAAAATAACAATTCTAACAATTATAAAAGTGGCTAAAACGTGAGTACTTTCTATACTAAGATTATAATAACAACTGAATTATTCATAAATAAATTTTTGATTTGTTAAATTTTTAATTTTTGTGAACTTGCTTTATATGAATAATCAAAGTATATGCATAACTGTGTGTTAATGTAGTACATACAATAACTCAGTAGAATACCCAAGAGATAGCACTTTATCTTTATTGAAAGCAATTTATTATTTGCAACCATCTTATTACAATCTATTTTACCATATCAATTTTAGAACTTTATCATAAACTTTAATGAGGCCTTATATCATTAAGATAAGTAAATTTGACGATGTATAAATATTTTTATTTACAAAGATTTTATAACTTAAATATCTCCGAGAATATATATATATAGTCTTACCCTTATAACAGATGATAAGAAATTTCAATAGAAGAAATTAACTTATTAAAAATTTATAAATGTTATAGAAAATGTATTCAATGGAATTCCTGTATCTGCTATATTTTGTTCCAAGATCCCCTACTGAAGGAATAACTTAGTAGAAAATAGCTCACATATTGATTATGATACTTAGTACTGTATACAACAAAGTTCTCTACATTTATTTGTGCATAGAATATGAATGCTTTTTAATTTATATGTATTATAAAATACAATTTCAAAATTACAATATACAAATAAATTAAGTTTATGAAGAAGAATACATTAGAAAGTGTAATGCATAAAAAAGCATATATTTTATTTACACATGTATATTTTAGTAGATATGCTTATATTCGATTTATCATAGTCTTTCAAAAAAAAAAAAAGTACAAAATCTACTATATATTGTAACCTTCAAATAGGGAGGATGACCCCTAGCAGATATGGCAAGTTCCTAATTTAGGCTATACTAGGATTCTGTCTAGTACCATTTAATAACTTACCATTTTTCAATTATATTTAATCAATTATAACAATTGATTAGGTAATATTGTTAACCTATTTGGGTCCACTTTAACAGTATATTAAATATTTCTAAATGAGATCTACTCTTTGTGAGACTCATCATATTAACAGATTACATACCCTTAACAGTAAACAAATACAAAAATACTTATTCAATGGCATGAGAATACCAATACACTCCTCCTTATTCCGTATCTACATACTCTCATGATTAACAATAATGATTAAATGAATATGATAAAACATGTATAATTATTGATTTTCAATTAACTAATGAAGATCTTACACGATCATGTTATTGCATGTTGAATGTTATTATTATTATTTCTGTAGGATTGTAATTAGCAATAATCATAATAATAAATTTATACTAAAGAGATCTCAGGATAATCATTGATTTTTAATTAATGATTTAATCTACCTACAAAATATCAAGAGGGATTTTACTGAACTCTATAGGTAGA
Organism: Epiperipatus broadwayi; assembly: GCA_028023455.1. Classification (NCBI taxonomy): domain Eukaryota; kingdom Metazoa; phylum Onychophora; class Udeonychophora; order Euonychophora; family Peripatidae; genus Epiperipatus; species Epiperipatus broadwayi. Next base: position 6,833,491 of record JAQFVV010006251.1, read on the forward strand.
GCTTTAATTAAGAACAGACTTATAACTTGAATCTTTAATCAAAATTGTACTACTATTTTATATTTATGTTTCTTAATACTTACTATTAACTAATATTGTAACTTGTAATTAGGTTTGATATTTTCAATAATAAGTAATTCATAATTTAGTTCCTTATAAATAAGCATCCTTTAATAATTTGCAATATTATCAATGACTTATGTAAATCAAGACAGTTTACATTAAATTAAAATCTCTTTCAAGAACCATGTTCTGAAATAATGGTTATATTGTTTTATGCTGGATTCATTTCTTATTGCAATCTCAAATGATACATCCTGAATTTATGTGATGTAGTGACAATGACTCTCACAAAAGAAATGTAACTTTTAATACTTAAGTTAACTTTCAAAACAATAACTTTAATCACATTATTTACAAAATATAATAAACATTTTAATTAATAGACAATTTAAAAATAACAATAGTAATGAGGTTATATACTCACACAATGTAATAACACTATAAACAATAAAAAAAAAATAATAATATTTTGGATATTTACAATAAACAAAAAAAAAAAAAAAAAGTACCTTTCCACAGGATAGGGTGCTGTTGTGATATTTACCTTTACATATTTTTTATATATATATCACAAATCAAGTTTTTCCATTAGATAAACATTTTTTTTTTTTGTTTTCTTTCTTCTACAGTTATTAGGCTTTAAATTGTAAAGACAAAATGGAAAATTAATTATTATGTGAATTATTATAATTTTATTATAATACGGTGAAATATTACTTTTGTTTATTTTTAGATTCCATGATATTCATCTTTTGATCTTTCTTTCTTTCTTTTTTTAGCTTTCGCTCTCAAACTTTATCTTCCTATGGCTTTGTTTTTAATCTATGTTCTAAAATATATCCAATTTGAATTTTAAGCTGTATTCTATTAAATCTGAACCCCTATATCTTTCTGCCATATTTTCATCTACAATTTATGAGATTCAGCTAAATGTTAATGGACCACTCTTTGGTGTATCTTAAAAATAATACTTACCTTTGCTTTAGCCAACAACTTAATTATTACCTCCAAATTTCTAACTCATATTTGTTTACTATCTTTCTTATACAAATTACAAAATAAAATTACTTATAATTCTGTATAACTATATTAAATTGTTGTTCGTAAAACATAAGATTAAATTTAAAATATCATCGTTTCTCCCTTTCAATATTATGTTTAAGCACAAACCCTTTACCTCTTCAGAGCATATATATTATTTGCTACTTTTATGGTATATTTCATTAACTATGACATCAATCGTATTTATTTATTTAATTCTCTAACAATATTTGCTAAAAACATATCTTTTAAAATAATTAATGACATAAACAACCAAATTAAATCAATTATTAATTTCATTGTTTATTGGTCTATTCCCTCCGCCCCCCCCATTGTAATAACAACTATGCTTGACATATAAAATTAATATATATATATATATACAACTATTATGTTGTGTTTTTTTTAAATACAAGTTCCTAAAAAAAAAAAAAATTCCAATTTTTGCTCCATTCGTTCTCCTCCGAAGATTATTACAATTATAAACTTCATATGATACTGTGTTATTGACAATGTAGCAGTTCTTTTTTTTTTTGTCTTTGGTAATTATAGATTATTCATGACTTTATCCATTTGCTTTAAATGCTCCCTGCACTAGTAATAATTTAGCATTCGACTGATTCCTTGCTAATTTATTTATTTTTGGCTAATATTATTAGTAAGAAAAGCATCCCCCTTCCTTTTTTTTCTTCTTCATATAATAGTATCTTCCACACACGTTTTGTACTTCCCAATGCTCCAATGTTTATTCCATCTTTCCTTCAACAATTTATTCTCCATACAGATTTATCCTTTAGTAAGTATTTTCTAGGATGTTTTTACTTTTTTACACTTGTTTTATTCATTTTCTCAATTCCAGATAATAGATACTTTAATCTATGCTAGCAGACCGCTATCATTCTGTACACTTATAATTGTAATTTACATTTAACATATATATCACTTAGTATAATTTCCTTCCAACCTCTACATAAAAGTGATATTCAAACTAGTAATACTGTTCAATTTCACTTCTTTCTCCAATCAAAACTTTATTCAATCATGCTTTTAAGATTTAGTTTGACTACAGTGTATACTTTTCCATTCACACTTAGCTCAGTTCTTATCTATTACTAATTTACTTCTGCATATTTGTTAAAAAATGCATACTTAAATCTGTCAAAAAATTTTACATTGCCTTTTATTTGTCCTTAGCTGGTAACTTAACTGTGTCCACTTATTTTGACTAATCTGAAGCATGATTACTTCATTTAGTTTATCAATTAAGTCCAAGATTGATATAGTACTCTCAATATTTGCCTTCGGTGAGAGTATTCCTGCATAATATGTACAACTTTTGGCCTGCACTTTATATTATTTTTTCCATATAATGATTTCAGGAAATTCTCAAGAACCATTAATTGCTGATTTGCCTGTGGAGATCAATTAAAATTGTCTGTTCATTTTAATAACAACTTTATAAATTATATCCTTTAAATTATAGCGGAGTTAAAATCCATTATTTTTTTTTGTTGAAAAATAATAGTATTTAAGTAATTTTAAGCACACTTTTTAAGATAAAATCAAAACTAGTTATTTGTCTTTTACGATCTGTACTCCCTCAATTCATTCTCCCTATCTTTTTATTGAAATAATCATCTGCATACTGTTTATTGGTTAATTCCTCCTTCTTGCTTTCAAAATATTTACTTAGTTGTGAATATTTGATTTATTTTTAAAATGAAAATTTTTGGTTTTGAAATATTTTTCAATAAAAATAATATTTTTTAGAAACTGAATAAAATACCATTTACTTTCTTGATTTAGATCATTTTGGTTTTATTTTTATAGAAATGAGCTTCGATATTACTTTTGTAATTTTTAATCATGAAATTTGTAAAATAAATCTTAATTATTTATTTTTAAACATAATTTAAGATTTAACTAGAAACAATAATCTTTTTTTTTTTTTTATAATATTGAACGTGCACAATCATTTTCTATCTATATAACACATATTTGTTTAAAGGATTAGATTTAAATTTCACTATAATTTTAAATGCTATCAACTGTTTATTAATAACATTCTGATGCATTGTGGTGAAACTTTTTTATATAATAATTTCTGTAGGCTTTCAATATTATAATTTCTTCAGACTAAGCACTTTCAGAGTTTTGTTACTCCATAATCATATAGTCTCTTAGATTATTAACTGTTTATTTATTTGTAGCTATAATAAATTTATAGTTTATTATTTTATCTTTTAGATACATTTGTAACCAATTAGCTTACCCAGCATTTATATCCTTTATATGACTTGAAATTGACTAAACCTAAGTTCAAACCTTATGATAATTAAAATGACAATTACTTATCCTAGCTTAATAAGTGCCTATTTTTTGATTTAATAAAATATAAAATTATACATTTCAAAATTTTCTTCGCAATTTGTTTTATAATGGGATGTATCAATAAAAAAGGCACAATATTACTAATTAAAAAACTTTTATATTTCTCTTTTCATTATTTACAAATCGATAACTTGTATATGTTTTTTTTTTACTAAAAATAAATGGCACACTTTGGAATATGAATTTTTTCTTTTAATATTGATTGGATAATTTTTATTGTATTATTTAATTAAAATGGTATTCTCTTAGGCTTGATAGAATTGCTATGACTATTAGTTTCAAGCTTAAAAACTATTTCACATGAATTTTTAACTTTAATATATATATAAAGGAAAAATGTATATGGTTCATTGAGTTCACATTGATATTGTGAGATGGCATGATTTTAGAACAGCAAAATAGTTGAATGAAATAGAGACTATAAAATGTAATCCATATAAATGAAATATTTTTATTTTTTAATTATTTATTTGCTTTGGATATTATATTAATAAAATAGTGGATGTTGCTGTAGTAGATACAGCAACTTGATATAAAACTAAGCCAGAGAAGATAAACAATTTTGGTTTAGTTATTGTTGACTGTTATAAACAAGTACCTTAATAGTTGAATTGAATTGTAATATCAGTACGTGGATGTGGATCGCTATGATTCTTTGTACATTTCTCTAGTAAGTTTTATGCACATATTAAATTATTGGCTGTATGTGTAATTGGAAAGTGTCAAAAGGGATAACTATTTATTCTACTTTTACTTACATTTACGTTGTTTTAGTTGGAGTTTTAAAATTTCTGGTTAATTAAAATTTTGCATTTGTTGTGATTGTTTAAATATATGTTCTCTTTATATTATATAGAAGGTAATCATTCCTTCTCACTAGTGCTGTTAAACAGTGATGTTAAAACTGCAAGAATACTCTCACCCATCATAAGACAGAAACTTTGAGAAAATACAGCTGTCTTATTTTCAAACTCAAATGCATTTATATAAGCCAATCTTAAGTATCTAGAAGTGAGAGCATGAATATATAAATCATTCACTTTCATTTCTTATTTTAATAATCTTATTAGAACTTGTGAAGTATTATAATTTAATTTGTGCTAATATTAGATGATATTAAATTATGTAATAATCAATAAATTTTACTAGTGCAGTGTTTAGATTGTAATTATATAGAAGGTAATCATCTCTTCACATATTTATGACAAACTAGAGAGATGGGAATAACTTTTTCTATATTGCTAAGCAAATATAAACAAATGGTCTAATAGTACATATTTTTCTTAGCATGATGTATTTGCTTTTTACACATATACATATGAATGATCACACCATATCTTTGATATATCAAAAACATATATTACTTTATCATATGCTTGCTCTTATGTTCCCAAGATCAATTTTTTCATTCTGCTCCAAAGTGATATGTTGTAAACTTGAATAATTAACATACATCTGATGGTGTAGTGCTATAATATTTCCATTCCAGGTCACTGTCTGACTTTTGCCTTTATCAGTCAGGAATAGAATTGAAAACTGAGCTAAAATACTTTTGCATCTACCAGAAAGCTTTTATCCCTTTGTTTTATGCAAGAAAATAACATGGAATTTAATAAATACCTGGTTTTGAACCCAAGTTAACTTGCTTCATGATTATATAGATCTGATATCAGATCAGTTTCTATAGCTTGGGTTCAAAACTTTAGGGTTTTATTAGATTTCAAACTATTGGTTTGAATTACAATATTATATTACAATACCATCTGGTGCCCATTGATTATATTTACAGTAGGCGACTTTAGAGTCGGATGAAGAGATCTGTTCTTAGATATATTCCACCAGTTATTCTAAGTCTCTTTGTGACTCAGGGCAATAATAGATTGGCAGACTCAAGAACTAATGACCCATAGATCAACGCTGGGCCCTGCTCCAGTTAGTGCTTAAATATCATATGATCTCTTAATGACAACTCATTTGATTATTTAATTAATTACAGTAATATGGATAATTAACTTGAACCTTGATATTATTGTTGTATTAGCTTCATAGGAATCTGGATTTACCCAATCCTGTTTAGATTCAATATACATATATAAATGGCTTGGTTATTTCAATCCAAGTATGTTCCAAACAATCACTCCATAATATGTTCTTAATTCATATCTAAGGTAGGAAAGTCATGCACTACCTCATTTTGATATATATATTTTGCTTTAAATAGGAATTTATGTCTAAATATTTTATGGATTATTTTTTATTAACAAATCATCTTTTATATTATATCTAATTATTAATGTATCATAAAATTAGTTCCTCAGGAAATCAAATGACATTTAAGTATCCAACTGTAGTTCCACTTAATCAATGAGACTAATATATATATTTCACCTTTCACTGCTAGAAAATCGATTCAAGTTTTTTTTGCTCCCTAAATAGTCACAGTCATCACTAAAGCAACTGCTCAGATCGCTGAACTAACCAATTTGCTATTTTTGTTTCTGAAAATTTAATAATCTAATCTCAAGGGAACATAAATCAAACTATAACTTTAGCCATTAAAAATAAGACTGATTCAGTTTAAAATTATAACATTTTATTAGTTTTATATCAGCTGATTTAATTAAGTAGACTAGAATGATTTTAATTACGACAATTTAAAGACAAACTGCGATTTTATCTATTTTTTAAATGGGATGTACATTTTTTTTTTTTACTTCTGGGATTTCCAGTTCTTCAAATAATAGTTATTAAAGATGTGAGTGTTAATTATGAAGCGCAATTAAATTCTTATATTTAATAACCTGATTACTTTATGAATTCATTTTTTCTTTCTGTCTTTATATATATAATTTTTACGAATTCTGTAGACGTATGCTGTGTGTATATATTAAATGTACGATGCCCATAGTTTGTGTAAATGGTAGAATGGTAGATTCTAGTGCTTAAGGTCCACGGATTGTGCCCCAGCCTGCCACTTTCCGCATTCGAACTTCTTACGAAACCCAAAGCCAATCGATTATTTTTTTTTGTTTTGTTTATTTAACGAAGATTTCATTTTTAAATATAACGTCTGCATTATATGATGATCAGACTCTAATAATTTAAATTTGGAATGAGGAAGAGCTTTGGATTAAACTGTAACAAAAATGCTCTAACCCTCTATTAACTATATTGATTGAATTTTTAGACTCAACTTTAAAGCTACCCGCTGTGATTTAATGGAAAACAACATGTATATTGATTTTGTAATTAATGATTTTTACTACAGAAATATATATATTAAAGTTAAATTTAGCAATAATTTTAGGTAACTCCTTTGTAATAATAACTATTTTTCTGGTTTTTTTTTTTTTCGTATATGTGTGTTTGTTGATTCCATATTATTATATATACTGTATACTTAATTATTTAATAAACATGTGATATTATGATTACTTGATTTAAATGTTTATTAAATTTAATTTAAAAAATAAATAATCCGCTAAGCCATTCGATAAACAATGTGACGTTCTAGCAACACGAGAGACAGTTGAGCTTCAATCTAGAGAACTTTAGTTTTTGAATCAGTCTTCTCTTGTATCTAAACCGAGCAGGGCTAATATACATTCATATCCTAATCAAAAGCGTTCAACAAAATCATAAAATAATAATTATCAGAACAAAGAAGATTAAGATGGATATTTAATTATATTAAATAAGAATTTGATACAAATAGTTAAATTATAGTACAATATAAATAGAATAAATTACATACAAATTTTGTTCTATTTTAGCCGAAGATTTACAAAAATGTAAACCAGGATTCTATTTGTCATGGTTTAATTTTTTTTTTTTTTTTAAAAAACAAAACTCTTTTTTACTTCCTCTGGAATTAAGTTATTCTTCCTGAAATATTTTTGTTTGCTAATTTTTTCTTGCTTCATTAAAAATAATTAATTCGTTTTATTAATTAGTTTTCCAATTATTTTCAAACTGTATTTTTTTTTTTTAGTAATTATATAATTTTAATATTTTTCCTCTTTAACACTTTATTTCTGTTTACGTATATTATTTTATTTAATGCATATGTTAATTTTTATATAGATTTATAATGGATATAATATTTACTTTGTTAAATGTATGTATTAGTTAATACACATGTATTTACATTAATGCTCTTAAATAAGCACACACCTTATATTATTGATCTTGACTAAGTGTACAATACCATTCCTTCTTATTCAGAGAACTCTGCCGTTTGATTTATATCATCAATTTCTGTAATTAGGGGTTCTATACAGTTTTCCTCTAGTACATTTTCTTTCTCTGGATGACACATAATCTGGTATTCTTTCAGTTTTTACTTGCATTTGTACTATTTTGACAATCTTAAGGGGGCAAAAACATATTCTCACTCATTTAAGATTACTTGATTGATGCTTCTTTCCATAATTTATCAAATTATCTATTATTCAGAATTTTTTTCAATACATATTTTTTCCTTTGCTAGTTTCTTGCGTTTTTTGTGTTGGAATGAGAATGTATAATTTACTTATTTACTAGCCCATAATAGTCTGAGCGGGTGATTTATCATTAGCTGTTGATGGAATAATATGATAATAAAGTATCTCCACATTATGATGGCTTAACCTGTTTAGTAATTATTTTAATTGCTGAATTGCTATTTTAGCAGTTCGGTTTGATTCAATATCATATAGCAGAATTTGGATTTGCTGATTTCTCACTAAATTATGGAAGTTTCAAACTATGATGAGATATATTCTGTATCTTTAACTGACATTAGGGTTTTCAATGATCCATATTACTCAAAGACTTCTTTTAAAATATAAATGGTCTCAATTGAACTAGTATTTTTTTTTGCTAATCTACGCTCAACCCACTTTGAGCCATCAGTACTTATGACCAAAAAGATAGGATCTTTATTAAGCTAGCTTGCATCATCTACATGCATATTATGGCTTCATAGATTTGATTTCATAGTTTGTGGCCATGAAAAGACTTTTTTGTATGATGTGTTTTTGTTTTTGGTGACATGAATTTTTAATATAACTTTAATTACCATGCCAATACTAGTCTACTATAAACAATTAAGGTTTAGGATTTTAGCTCTCACTATGCAATGATTACTGTCTGAGACAGAATCAGAACTTAAGGCATGACTAAGATGTGATATGTTGGACTATTTTCATCATTTATAGGTGAATGTAAAGAAAATTTTATCACATCTTATAATATACCATCATTACAAACCTTCAGACAAATATTAATCATGACTATAATACATTCTTTGTCATTAATAGTTATTCTTATATATTCCACAGGAATTAATGTATGTATTCAAATAGGTTATTTAGCCATTTATCCTCAATTCAATTAATTACCATTTTGTAACTAGGATTGATTTTAGTCCGGAGTTCTATAATTTTGCTGTTGACCAGTTCAACTCTCATTTGTCTTTATGATTGATTTCTACTTTGATTTCCTTTGTTTTAACCATGTCTACTATGAGCTAATGCACCTGTATGGTTTATTTGACTATCTTATCTGCTTTATAATTCATAAATGACATATGCTGATAGCAGATTATACCAGGGAATCATTCTTGATCTGGTGTTGCCTTTTTGTTTGACAGTATCTCCAAAACAGTAGCCACTGATTATTATTATTTTAAATTGTTGGGTATATAGTTATTAGTGGAATTTCTTGACACCAAAAATTATTAAAATCTCTTTGTTCATTTGATTGTAAATTATTTTTTTTTAGCTTTCAACATTGGTCTGAGCAAAAATGTTATTGAACATTTTTAATTTTAAGAGGTATGACTGGGAACTATTCCAATATCATAATCTAACATGTTAGCCATTAAAGCTACGAATGAACTGTTATCAAAAGGACAAATAGATGACTTTAGATTATCACTGCTTTTGTCTTTGAGAAAGCACTTTCTTGGGATTCTTTTCAACTCCTAATGTTTTTTTTTTTTATATATATTATTATATGAGAAGTAGAGCTTGATGGACTTCTATCCATGGCAAGTTCTTGAAGAAATTCCATTAGATACCGAAAAGCCTGCAATTCTTTTACACACTTAGGGGTTAAATATTATTGATTGCTTTGGTCTTTTCTGGGTCAGGTTTTATATCTGGTGTCATTGTATTGTAGTCCAGAAACTTAATTTCCTTGGTATTTCCAATATATTTTTCAGAATTAAGTTTTTAGGCATTTATACTCCATTTCATAATAACTCTTTTGAATGAGTGATTACTAATGTACCATCAAAATATTGTGGTAATTTGGTTCATTCATTTTAGCAATGCATTTTTTTTTTTTACTGGGAAAATATTTTATTCCATCTCTATTCTAACTTCTTATAGTTAATAAAAAATAAAATTTTGCAATTTTCTCTAATGTTAGTATTTTTTGAAAAATGGCATTTAAACCCAAGTTGCACCAACTTTTTTAGTATCTCTTTTATATTAAGAATAAGTAGGGACTTTTAAGTATGCTTATTAATCATATTGATACTTATGTATTTTCCATCTGACTGCTTCTTGCAAACTGTTTTGTTTTAAGTTATAAAAATAATTATACAGTTTCACAGGCCTACAACTGGTTTTTGTTTTAATTATAATACTTATACTTTTTTTATTATTGTTATTTTTAAAAAGAAAAATGTCTCTAAAAGAGTTAGGATTAGGTATTAGGGTTAAGATTAAGAGTTAGGGTTAGGGATTAAGGTTAGTAGTTAGGATTAGGATTGGGTTAGGGTTAGAGTTAGGTTTAGGATCAAGGTTAAGTGTAATATTATAATTAAAATAAAATAAAAATAAAAATATTTTCTTTTATTGCCAGTTGTATCGCTGTTAAACTGTAATTATTATTATAACTTAAAGCAAAGTGGTTGACAAGAAGCAATTGACAGAAAATATGTAATTACCTCATTAACTTATTTATAGTTCCCACCTATGCAAATTTGTCTTTTAGGTTTTGATAGAATAATTAGGGAATTGACTTGCTCTTTTTTTCTAAGGATATTTAGTTTTCTCAATTTCCACTCTTTGTCTGTAAGATAACTCTCATGTTTACAGTGCAAAGGTTTTATTCAACTTATCAAACTCAGTCTCTACAGATATAGTATAGATCTTCCTCTTCAAGATTTGGTTTACTTTTTTTTTTTCAATTATAATTTTATTACTCATGCATATGTTTATGCCTAGGAGTCCAAACAGTTACTGTTATGTATTTTAAATTAACTTTTAAAATAAAAAGATTTAATCTTTTTTTTATAATTATTATTTGCCTTAATTATTTATTGTATTATCCAGATCCTTTATTATAACAATGGATTTTTTATTTTCGGACTTTTATTATTTCTATTTGTTCTAACTTTAAGCAGTTATCTATTTACATAATTATGATTCTTTACAGATCTGTTTTTGTCAGCATTATTAAATGAAGACTATTGATTTTGATGCTGAATTCAGCTATTATATATAGGATTCGACTATTAAAGCTTTAAATTTTTTATTTTTACTCTTTTTCTTTTTACTATGGCAAACTTAGCTAGTGGGCTACAATACTATAACTCTAAAACATTGCACTTTTTTAATTATACTCCTTTGATATTTGCCTACAATTTTCACTGCACCTAAATTTTATTTTTATCTTTTGAATAGTTCAGATTATCTTGTTTTCAAAACAGTTTTTATTTTATTTTCTATTTATGGCTTGCTATGTTAGATTAATGAACCTCTATTGCAGTGATAACTAATTTACGATAACATGTCTTTTAATGGCTTCTTCATATAGCAAGGAGATAATGGTCAGTTGTTTCTGTAACAGTGTTTATTGGCAATAGTCTATTTAAATTATTTCAACAGAACTTTCTCTACAAAATCTTATGTTCAATTATTTGTCTAAACAGCATCCTAGTCCCTGTATTTTTATCCATTCATTTGGCATTTATTAAATAGGTGCAGATGAGCTATATGTATTTAGAGACTAAGACTAAAAATATTGCTTAATTGATTGATCACTACCTCAATGTGAAATAAACTTTCAGAATTTTCAAAACTCAGTTATTCTAAAACCCTGAAAAGGAAATAAGGTGGCAACCTTTATAGCATTATCCTTTTTGTTATTAAGTAGAAAATAATTATCTATATGCTTTGTGCAGATAGGCTATTTAGAGAGATTATTAACACCCAATTTTCTGATATTCATATATATTGTTTTTTATAAATCTCCACAGATACACTTTAATGCAATTTTTTTTAATATAATTCAGTTTTGATTGCCCTGCAGTCTTCATCAGGGTTACTACATTTAAACATATAATCATATAACCATTATTCTATACACCTATAAAAATACATATTTAACATTATTATTCATAATCATATTCTAATCATATTTTATTTTTAACTCTATCTCTTTACTTCCCTTTTTTTCTAATTATTATTTTTTCATTATTTCTTTATTATTTCTACTTTATTTTCACTTTTTATTTTTTACCTTTTCTTCCTATCTATTATTCTACATTACTAATATATTTTTATCACCTTTTTTAAAATTTTACTTTTAATACCTATAAATCTAACTCCTTTCCTTCCTTTTTATTATTTATCTATACTTATTTTTTATTAATAATTTTTATTCCTATCTTTATTCTCTTTTATAATTCACTTATTTATTTTACTTACCTTTTGCATAACTTTCCTCTTTCTTTTTAAATTTATAACTGACTTTTTCAAAATTCTTAGTCTCTTTTTCATATACTCATTTAATACAACTCTCTCTGTTATCAATTTTTTTAATTTTTTATCCTATTTTTAAACTTTTTATTTTATAAAACTTTATTTATATACATTTTCTCTATTATTAATAATATTGTTATAAAAACAATGTCTTTACCCTCCCCCATCTCTAAATTTGGTTTTATTTTCTTAATTAATGTAGCTTCTTTTATTTTTTATGTCTTCTTTTATTAATATATCTAATCATTCTTATGCTCTCTCAAATATATGTCATTATTCCATAGCATACATATAAATTGATGACTTTTTATCATATCTATGCTAAATTAAGCTTGTATAGATTGATTTTTTTTGTTTCTCCTACATATTTAGTTCTTATCTCATTATTCCTACATGATCTACATTCTATCTTATATAATCCATTTATATGTTTTTCTATTCCTTTAATATATTTATTATCTTATATATCAATTATATTCTTTTTTAATTTACTATCTTATATTTAATTATATTATTATATTTTTTATTAATTTTTCTAATAATTTTATTAATGCTCTTAACTGTATTATTCCTATATGTTTTAACTGCTATATATTCATACTTTTTAATGCTATCTTTCTTACATTTTTCCTTATCTTCTTTTTTTTTCTTCTTTATGTCTTTTTTCTGATATTTTTACATTTTTCTCTATTTTTTTCTCTGGATATTCATTCTCTTTAAACTCTTTAACTATTAATTCTATCTTTTTCTTATACTCTTCATTTGAACAATAATTAATAGCTCTATATACACTCAAATGAAGAAGAGTATAAGAAAGAGGTAGAATTGATAGTTAAAGAGTTTACAGAGAATGATTATCCAGAGAAAATAATAGAGAAAAGTGTAAAGATATCAGAAAAAAGATATAAAGGAGAAAATAAAGAATAAGAGAAGGGAAAATGTAAGAAAGATACTATAAAAAGGATGAATATATAGGAGTTAAAAGGTATAGTAATAATACAGTTAAGGGCATTAATAAAGTTATTAGAAAAAATAGTAAAAAATATATGATAGTAAATAAAAAAAGAGAAATGTAATGGATATATTACATAATAAATATATTAAAGGAATAGAAAAACATTAAAAGGAGTATATGAGATAGAATGTAGATCATGTAGGAATAATAAGATAAGAATTAAATATGTAGGAGAAACAAAAAATTCAATCTATAGAAGATTAATTCAGCATAGGTATGATAAAAAGTTACCAATTTATATGCATGCTATGGAAACAGAACACATTTGTGAGAGATAGCATAAGAATGATTGGATATACTAATAAAAGAAGTCATAAAAAATAAAAGAAGCTATATAATTAAGAAGATAAAACAAAATTTACATAGAGATGGCGGGAGGGGTAAATACATTATTTTTATAGGAATATTAATAATAATAGAGAAAATGTATATATAAAGTTTTGTGAAATAAAAAGTTTAAAAATAGAATAAAAAGTTAATGAAATTGATAATAGGAGTTGTATTAAAGGTGTATATGAAAAAGAGACTAAGGATTTTAAAAAAAGTCAGTTATAAATTTAAAAAGAAAGAGGAAAATTACGCAAAAGATAAGTAAAATAAATAAGTGAATTATAAAAGTGAATAATGAATAAAGATAGAAATCAGAATTATTAATAAAAGAATAAGTATAGATAAATAATAAAAAGGAAAGAAAGGAAAGGAATTAAGTATTACAAGTAAAATAAAAAGATGATAAAAATATATTAGCAATGTTGATAGATAGGAAAAAAAGGTAAAAAATAAAAAGTAAAAAGAAAGTAGAAATAATAAAGAAATAATGAAAAAAATAATAATTAGAAAAAAAAAGGGAAGTAAAGGATAGGGTTAAAAATAAAATATAATTAAAATATGATTATTAATAATAATGTAAAATATGTATTTTTGTATGTGTATAGAATAATGGCTATGTGATTATATGTTTAAATGTTGTAGCTCTGATGAAGACTGCAGGACAGTCAAAACTGTTAGAAAAATAAAGGAATTATATTAAAAAAATTTGCATTAGAGTGTATATGTGGAGATTTATAAAAATAATATATATATATGAATATATGAAGGAATAAAGAACAAGTGCCTCCTATACCTATTATATCTTCTGAATTGCCCAGAATTTTGAATGAGGAAGTGAGACATGCAATTAAATTTATGAAGAAAGGGAAGGCTCCAGGCAGTGATGGAATTATAATTGATATATTAAAAGAAGCAGGTGAAGAAATAAAATTTTTTTTAGCAAAGCTTTATACCAAATGTCTAAATGATAAAGATGTACCAGATGATTGGAAGAATGCAGTAATAATATTAATATTTAAAAAAGGTGATAAAGAAGATATTAGATATTACAGACCCATCAGTCTTTTATCAGTGTTATACAAAATTTTTACCAAGATAATTACAACTCGTATACAAAAAACTCTGGATTTCCACCAACCAAGAGAACAAGCTGGATTTAAAAGTGGTTTTAGTACAGTAGATCATATCCAGGTATTGAGAGAAGTTATAGAAAAGAGAAATGAATATGAATTGCCATTATGCTTAGGATTTGTAGATTATGAAAAGGCATTTGATTCTATAAACATTTCTTTAGTGATTAAAGCATTGGATCATCAAGGTGTAGATCCAGGATATTGTCATATTTTAAAGAATATTTATAAAAATGCAACAGCAACAATTAGATTACATAATGATAGTAGGAAAATCAACATTGAAAAGGGTGTAAGACAGGGTGATTCTATATCTCCAAAACTTTTTACGGCGGTGCTGCAAGAAGTATTTTGTGGATTAAAATGGGAAGTTAAAGGAGTGAAAGTAAATGGAGATTATTTAAGTCATTTAAATTTTGCAGATGATGTAGTTGTTTTTGCAAATAATGCTTTGGAGTTACAGGAAATGTTGCAGGAGTTATCAGATGAAAGTAGGAAAGTAGGATTAAAGATAAATGTTAAAAAGACTAAAGTAATGTTTAATAGATTTTCTCAAAATATGAAAATAAAGATTGGTTATGGTGAGTTAGAAGAAGTTAACAGTTACAAATACCTTGGTCAGATTATTAATACAGATGGAAACATAATGGATGAAATTAATCATAGAATTAAACTTGGTTGGAGTGCTTTTGGTAGAAATAACTTGATACTAAAAGGAAATATGCCTATGTGTTTGAAAAGGAAGGTTTTTAATAAATGTGTTTTGCCAGTTCTTACTTATGGATCTGAGACTTGGACACTTAATAGAAGAGCAATACAGAGACTTCAGACCACTCAAAGAAGTATGGAGAGATGCATGTTGGGAGTAACAAGAAGTGATCGAAAACGCAATGTATGGGTAAGAGAACAAACAGGTGTTACTGATCTCATTGAAAAAAGTAAAAGACTGAAATGGAGTTGGGCTGGACATATTGCTAGAAGAGATGATAATAGATGGACAATTAAAATTTTAAACCGGATTTCAAGAGATTGTAAAAGACCCAGAAAGAGACCACATATGAGATGGATGAATGAAATAAGAAAGTGTGCAGGGGTGATGTGGAGAAGAGAAGCTAAAGATAGAAAAAGATGGATTGAACTTGGAAAGACCTTCATCCTGCAGTGGATTGATAATGGTTGATGATGATGATGAAGGAATGCAAAAAAAGTAAAGGAGAAGATATAAGAATAATACTTCAATTTTCTGATACAAAATTATGCTGCTTTACTGGTATTTCAACTTGTTGCAAACTTAGTATATTCTATTGTACAGGAATATTTTTTTAATTTTCATTTAATAACATGCTATCTACTGTCTAATTTTTAACCTGTATTCAGTGATTTAATGATTTGGGGATACCAGTTTTCAGATTGGGCCAATTAGTATGGAATATAATAAATACATAAATAAATAAATAAATAAATAAATAAATAAATAAATAAAAGATTAAACTACATGCTGGAAGATTAGCAGGTCAAATAGGATAAAATCCCTAGACAAAAGAAGAATTGAATTGCCTCAATGCTCAGATATTCCATTGAAAATGCAAGTAAATCAAGGGACTTAAAAGAAATACCATCTTGATTTACACTATAATTTATGTAAGCCTTTGTGTAAAACATTGGAAAAACTTGTAAACAGTTTAGTCTATGTTAATATTTTATTATAATTTAATTATCTGTTTCAAATTCTTATAAATAATTATAGTTATTAATATTGAATATTATTATTGAATTAAATGTTCATATTAAATACTTTGCTCTCACTGACTTATATATTAATTTATGTTTCTTCAGATTCTCTTGGTTAGCACAATCTGAAAACTGTTATCCCTAAAACATAAATTAATAAATAAGTCAGTGAGAGCAAAATATTTAATATGAACATTTAATTCAATAATAATATTCAATATTAATAACTATAATTATTTATAAGAATTTGAAACAGATAATTAAATTATAATAAAATATTAATATAGACTAAACTGTTTACAAGTTTTTCCAATGTTTTACACAAAGGCTTACATAAATTATAGTGTAAATCAGGATGGTATTTTTTTTAAGCACCTTGATTTACTTGCATTTTCAATGGGATATCTAAACATTGAGGCAATTCAATTCTTCTTTTGTCTAGGAATTTTATTCTATTTGACCTGCTAATCTTCCAGCATGTAGTTTAATCTTTTATTTATTTATTTATTTATTTTATTCCATTTTTTTTTTTGCAGCATTTTAGTTTCCCTACTATATCATTTATTTGCTCACCTATCTTGCTTCGAGATAACTATTTATTTTTAATCTCCAATTTTTTAAAATATATTCTTATTATATGTGTTTAAATTATACTTTTTTTTCATTATCGCTTTTTTAAAATTATATTTTAACTTATTTTGTACATAATGTATGTATGAATCTATGAAATATGCAATATTCAATTTGTTTGTTGTGGTTGTTATTGTTGTTTTGTGTGTGCATTGATGAGTATTAGCTTCAACTGCAGACATTTGTTTTTAATTAGATTAATATAATTAATGAAAACTTAAAAAAATTGCTATATGGAACATATATATAAAGATTTAAATTTATTTCACCAGGAATTAGTTTATTAATTTTGATTGAAATAGTCTTACTCATTAAATGTCCTGCAGCAAATATTTTTTCCTATCCCTTGTAATGGATACTTAGATTATTTAAACATTTTAAAAAGCATAATAAAAAGTACTATCAACTTAAATTTACTAATTATATTACTAAGAGCAATTTTTTCCAACGACAAGAATATTTAAAGTGTACTTATTACCTGGACCATTTGCAGAAATTGTTTCAGTTAAATTTGTGAAAGAGAGTAGTATACATTTCCCCAATATCATTGGAAAGGATTGTTGGAAAACTTAACAATGTAAAGTTACTTAGGCACATATATTTAAAGAATTCAATGTTTATGCATATGGTAAAAATTAAGATAAAGAAAATATATATATATTTCTGGTCTTTAAAATAATTTAAAGTTATCTAATAATATGCTTAAGACATGATAAAGTTTCCTTTGTCAATTTTTAATATCCAAACTGTTTGAGATGTATTGCTTGAAGTAATGATTTTTATAATTTATGATATAAATTTGTTTAAATATTTAAGAACAAATGATCTTAAGATATTTAAGATGTAATTAAATGCTGTCCACTTCAATTTAAACACCCATTGGGCAGATGATAATTTTTTTTCCAGTTTTTGGAAAAAGTTGCTCTTTAGTAAGAGTAGTTAGTAAATTTAAGTTAACAATACAAATTATTTGTGTTCATCTATTTGAATGAATTCAAACTTCATGCATATAGTGAAAATTAATGCAAGTAGATATATTTAATCTGTAAAATTATTTATATATCAAATATATGATTACCAATATTTATTTTATTGTTTCAACTATATATCTAAAAATAATTATATCACAATAAATTAATCATCATCATTACATTGCATAACACATGATGATGATTAGTTTATTGTGATGTAATTATTTTTAGATATATAAGAGCAAATGCCCAAGGATGTTTGAAATATAATTAATGCCCGGGTCACCTGAAATGATTGAATCAACATTGTGGGGGTGACATTACAATTTTTCTGATGCCTTTGAAAAAGGTTGCTCTTTGCTAAAGTAGTTGGGAAATTTAAATTAATGATGTTTCAGGTATTTGTGAGATTATGATATAAATATAAATACATTTAATTTTAAAAATAATTTAAAGTTATAAATCAAGATATATGAAATTTAATAATTTCATGACTCAGAATGTGATTATCAAAGTTTATATTTGTCATCTATTTTAATATCTAGTGCTTAAGATATGTCATTTGAAATAATGACACATAACTTGTTATAATAAAAAAATATTAAATTCATTTTAATACATGTGTTAAAAATTAGTATATGGCAAAAGTAGATATATTTAATATTTAAAATAATTGTAAGTTAATTATGAAATATATTGAGTTTAATAATTTCATTTTTAAAATGTGATTATCAAAGTTCACATTTGATAATTATGTTAATATTTAAGATGAGTCATGTAAAATAATGACACTATAATTTATGATAATAAATATTAACCCATTTTTAATTTAAGGAAAGTAATATATAATAGACATTTACAAAATAAATAAAATATTTTTGAGTTTGAATAATAATTACAAAAAGGTTGATTGGGCTTCAAAATTGAACTGAAGTGCCATCTTTAGCGTTTAACATCATTAAAGTAGGATAGTGAAACACATATTTTAATATTTATGGATTAGAATTTTAATTGAAATTATTTGACTTAAATGACATCCATTTTAAAAAGTAGTTGCATTTAGTTACTCTTTTAAAGGAGTGGGTGAATATACAAATTATGCAACCATAGGAGGATGATCATTTTATCATTGAGTAGAGTCATGACACAATGCATAGCTAGTCATCATCATTCATTGCCAAATTTTCAGATGGTTAATGATCAACAGTCTTTTACAGTAATGATATGTCCTATTCTTTTTCATTTTTGTTCTTATCATTATCAGTAGTTTTTTTTTATTATCATATAAGAAGATCCTGCTGTATTATTAATGTTGTTATTAATTTTAGTAACACATAAATAACATTTATTACTGCTTAAATATGTAACATTTATGATTATAATCATATCAAAGAACATTTTTGTTCTAATACAGGGGTGGGAAATTGTTTTGGCTCGGGGGCCACAGAGGTTGGTGGAGGGCTGCATTGGGGGCCACTTTGTGGAAGGGAAGGTTAGTGGAGGGCTGCATCTTTTTTCATGACACAATAAACACACTGCTTTATTCCCTGTATTATCAAAAAAATAATTGTTTACCCATTCTTCATTAAACACATAACATTCATCACCAATTTTACATTTTTTCGGAGGGTTCATGGTTTCACTAAAGTTGGAAATGTATATATTTGCTAATGCAAAGACAAAATTGAAATTAACTAGATCAACTGGAAAAGCTCTGCAAATTGTATCTACACTGCACATGTGTATTGATATGGCCATCCTAGTGGAAAATATGAGATGAATCTTCGCTCGTGCATGGGAAATCTCAGTCCAAGGCGAATTTTTTTGATTGTCTTGGCAGGCCACATAAAAACTCTTAGTGGGCCACATGTGGCCCTAGGGCCACTATTCCCCCCCCCCTGTTTTAATATATTACTCAGAATTATTTGTAAGCAGATTCATAATGAGTCATTGTAATAAATTTACAAATGCAATTTTACTTTTCATTTATCAATGCCCATTCCTTCAGTCTGATAAAAGGAAAATTCCTTTTTCATCTGACCTCCAACTGTATATATTATAAATAAATCAATATTGATATCCAAAAAGGCTCAAACTTATTATTAGTGGTGATTTTAGTTCACAAATTAATCAAGCCAGCTTAATATTTTATATATTATTTTTAATTAAATATTATTAATTTTAACAGCATGTAAATAACTTTTAGTACTGCTTAAATATGTAATGTTTGGGATTATAATCAATGTTTTTTTATTTACAATGTATATGGTTGGAGGTCATATGATAGAGAAATTCTCCTTTTATCAGATTGAATGAATGGGTATTGATAAATGAATAGTAAAATTGTATTTGCAAGTTTATTAAAATGACTCATTATGAATCTGATTATAAATAATTCTGAGTAATGTATTAAAACAAACATATTGTTTGATATGATTGTAATCCTAAACATTACATATTTAAGCAATAGTAAGATATTTACATGCTGTTGGAATTTGTAATATTTAATTTAAATAATATATGAAATGTTAAACTGGCTTGATTAATTTGAAAATTAAGATTGCCATTAATAATAAGTTTCAGCCATTTCAGATATCAATAGTGATTTATTTACAATATGTACCATTGGAAGTCAGATGAAAGAGAATTTTTCCTTTTATCAGACTGAATGAATGGGCATTGATAAATGAAAAGTAAAAAGTATATTAAAATGACTTGTTATGAGTCTGCTTACAAATAACTCTGAGTAACACATTTTAAAAAAAAATTCTTTGATGTGATTATTAATATTGTGTACAGAAAACAATCATGCCCTGAAACATTTATATCATTCTAATTAAAAAGGTTTTCAAATTAATTCTAAGGCTGTTTTAAATATCTGTTTGAGTCACACTACTGTAGTAGATTATTTGCTAATCTTTTTGAGATATAAACAAATATTGAGGTTTAAGATCTTCATCAAAAAAGCAAAAGTTAAATAAATTGAAAGTTTATATAGAAGAAGGGTGGCATCAACAAATAGATTTGAATCATTTTTTTTTACAAATGATTAAAAGATATCTGTGTTGTGATGGAATGAGGTTTTGGGATTTGGCATTATACTATATTGGACAATGAATTGAAAGAGAATTACTTCACTGATTCTGGGATAGTATTGTAAGGAATTATTGAGTTAAAATAATTAGCTTATAACATTTTTGTTATAGCCTCATGATTCCAAACATGGTAGCAAGATTAATGTTGAAATGTGGGTTCTTTGTACATGGTAAGTATGATAAACAGGAAGAGAAAGGTGAATCATAATGAGAAGTAGAACATTATCAGATATCAGACTTCTAGTAATATATTTTGCAGGATTTGGGAATTCTTAGCTGACAAGAAAAATTAGATTTTGGAAAGTAAGTTGTTATTAGGCTTACATTATGTACAATTTTAAAATAAAAAAAAAATCTATGAATAAATTACCATTATTAATGATAAATGGCACAACATTATAATCAATATGGTTACACCCTTTGGTTTATTATAAGGGTATACTTATAATTAATTACAAATTAATAGATAAATGACAGTAAGATCTCAAATTATTCTTTACCTTTATTCTCAATTGTGTTATTGATGAACATATCTATTTTTCTGAAAATTAGGCTAGTCCATTTTTGCCCTGAAAATAAACATCCTCATCAATAAGCCAATTGAAAATGAATGATGATTTATGATTTGGGATTTTGCTTTTCACCAAAATATAATTATTGTTAATGCATATGTAATAACGTATTGAACAACATTGTTTTTTTTCAACAAAAATATATTTATTGAAAATTTGCATGGTATTAATTTTTGCAATGTACAGTTAGTTATAAAACTGTTCATTCTGAACTTATTTTGATTGTATTTGCTTTTTTAATATCACTAGCAATATTGATTTTTATATTTATTTGTAATTCAAAGTTAAACTATAGAGAATGACAAATTATTCAAGGCAAGCTAATAGTTTTCATGTCAGTGTTAAATTTTTTTATACCAAACAGTATGGTATCTTTTTCAGTATTTACTGAAATTTCTTTTTAAATCTGCAAAGAGATAGAAGATCAATGTTTATAATATTTAATATCATTACCAGTGGTATAAGAAATGTACCAATCTTGGCAATGTTACAGTAACCCTGCTCAAGTTGCAGTTGAACTATCCAGTTGGAAGATGATTAACTTTATTCATTTTGTTGCATTTAATGTAATGGCAGCATAGAGTTATGTCTGACAATGAAATAGAACAATTCATTACCTTGAAATGATGCACTTAAGAGTTAAAGATTTTTTTCAACCCGGTGCTCAAAATCACATGATCTTTTGATATACTTAATCATTCAGATAGATATAAAAAGAAATACTAAGTCTGAGTTTAAATATGTTTATTAAATAATTAGCACCAAGTATATTTTCAATGCTTTCATACCATGAATAAGACACAAAGTGTGGAAATGACATGACAGTGTCAAAAGTATACTTGATGCTAATAATTTAATAAGCATATTTAAACTCTGACTTAGTATTTTTTTTTACATTAGTATTAATATGGCAGAGTATCATGATATATATATATATATATGTAAAATAAATAAAAATATCCGTTAATTAAAAATAATATTGTAATTATAATTGAAATAATATTTTTAAATGGTTTATAAACAATTCAAACAATCTTTAAATCCGCAGAAGTACTTTCGGTTACTTTCAAACCTGCTATTAAATTCAAAAACTAAAAGCGGAAGCAAACGTCATCAATTCAAATTCCACGAATCTCGTATTTTAATGTTAGAAGCTTGTCGATTTATCAAATGTGTTTTATTCCTGTTTATAAAAATTGCCTCTTTAATTTTTCTTTTACTATGGTTTCTCTCTTCATGAAGAATTTTCACATTTTCAAAATTAAATTTAAATTTATGTTTACATGTTTTTTCATGATCAAAGAAAACTGAAGAAGATATTAAATCACCATTATTTTTATTTTTTACACGCTTATATAACAATTCGTGTTCCTTCAATCTTTTCTCAATGTTGCACCTAGATTCACCTATATATGATAGCATACAATCACAAAAAATTTGATATATGACATTACTTTTTTGCTTGATAGGTATGACATCCTTAGAATTATTAACTAATTTGTTAATATTGTTTGGAACGTAGAATGAAACATTAAATACATTCTTATATAAATCCTTAAAAAATTTTACTTGTGGATTTGAAATAAATGGAATAGATATCCATTTTTTATTATTAATCTTCATTTCTTTTAAATTATAATTTTTTTTAAATTGACTTAAAGTATTGTTTATTTGTTCCATTTTATAACCAACATCAAGCAATTCCTTGGCAAATATCTCAATATTTTTCAATTTATCACTTTGGTAACGACATAATTTTTCATTTCGAAACAAAAAAGATTTAAAACTTGCCATCTTATGCATCATTGGTACTTTTGATTTAAAATTTATATATCCTCTTTTTTGCAATGGCTTAATTATTAGTTTATAATTTAATATACTGTTATCTCTTATGATCATTAAATCTAAATAGTTAATCTTATAATACTGTTCTTTTTCAATAGTCCATTTCAAGCCATTCAATTTATTTAATTCCTCTATAAGCAAATTTATACTATTAATGTTTCCACAGACAAAAACATCATCCACATATCTTTTGTAAATTTTAATATCTCCAAAAATACACATATTTAAAATATTACTCTCATATGTAGATAAAACGAAATTGCAAACTTGTGCAACTACAGGCAATCCCATAGGCCAACCTTTGGTCATTTTATAATATTGACCTTCAAAAGATGCAACACTGTTATCATTAAAAAATTTTAAAGAGTCAATGATAAATTTTATCATATATTTACAAATATTTTTATTTTTTTTAATGCATGTTCAATTATTTTTTATGGAATTCATTCTATCAATAGATCCATACATTTCTGTAACATCCAATGAAGCAATAATATCATTTTCATCAATAATTAAATTTTTAATACTATTTACAAAGTCAAATGATGAAGCAATAGTATTTTCTCCAAATCCTAAAAAGTCTTGTAAAAGTTTACCAATATATTTAGAAGACTGATATATAAAGGAACCACCAAAATCTATCATTACTCGCAAAGGATTACCTTCTTTATGTAATTTTATATTTGCAAAAATACGAGGACATATAGCACAAGAAGGATATATCATATAGTATACATTATTATTTAAAACTTTATTTTTAGCAATTTTTAAAATATTGTTAATAAATTTTATTCTTTGACCATCCATATTATAATCTTCAATCAAAAAGAAACCAAGTTTGTCCATTTGCATTTTAATTTTATTAATATATTAATAAAGTCAACAAACAAATACGTAAACCTTTGTCCTCTTTCAAACAAATCATATCATCAATCTTCAATTTACGTTTAAATTCCGATATAGCCAATTGCCATGATTTATCATAAGGTATTGTATCAAATCTATTGCAATTAATTTTCTTAATAATATCATCAGCAAAATTATCATTACCAGGAATCATTTCAAATGTATTTTGAACAGCTGCAATTAGTTCCAAATTATAATCTTTCCAAATACCACCAACGTATTTAGCTCCATGACTTAAAACGTATTTCTGAATTAAATGTATCCTATTATTTGATAAATTAACAAAGTTTAAAATTTTTTAATGATAACATTGTTGCATCTTTTGAAGGTCAATATTATAAAATGACCAAAGGTTGGCCTATGGGATTGCCTGTAGTTGCACAAGTTTGCAATTTCGTTTTATCGACATATGAGAGTAATATTTTAAATATGTGTATTTTTGGAGATATTAAAATTTACAAAAGATATGTGGATGATGTTTTTGTCTGTGGAAACATTAATAGTATAAATTTGCTTATAGAGGAATTAAATAAATTGAATGGCTTGAAATGGACTATTGAAAAAGAACAGGATTATAAGATTAACTATTTAGATTTAATGATCACAAGAGATAACAGTATATTAAATTATAAACTAATAATTAAGCCATTGCAAAAAAGAGGATATATAAATTTTAAATCAAAAGTACCAATGATGCATAAGATGGCAAGTTTTAAATCTTTTTTGTTTCGAAATGAAAAATTATGTCGTTACCAAAGTGATAAATTGAAAAATATTGAGATATTTGCCAAGGAATTGCTTGATGTTGGTTATAAAATGGAACAAATAAACAATACTTTAAGTCAATTTAAAAAAAATTATAATTTAAAAGAAATGAAGATTAATAATAAAAAATGGATATCTATTCCATTTATTTCAAATCCACAAGTAAAATTTTTTAAGGATTTATATAAGAATGTATTTAATGTTTCATTCTACGTTCCAAACAATATTAACAAATTAGATCGGAATAATTCTAAGGATGTCATACCTATCAAGCAAAAAAGTAATGTCATATATCAAATTTTTTGTGATTGTATGCTATCATATATAGGTGAATCTAGGTGCAACATTGAGAAAAGATTGAAGGAACACGAATTGTTATATAAGCGTGTAAAAAATAAAAATAATGGTGATTTAATATCTTCTTCAGTTTTCTTTGATCATGAAAAAACATGTAAACATAAATTTAAATTTAATTTTGAAAATGTGAAAATTCTTCATGAAGAGAGAAACCATAGTAAAAGAAAAATTAAAGAGGCAATTTTTATAAACAGGAATAAAACACATTTGATAAATCGACAAGCTTCTAACATTAAAATACGAGATTCGTGGAATTTGAATTGAT
Organism: Epiperipatus broadwayi; assembly: GCA_028023455.1. Classification (NCBI taxonomy): domain Eukaryota; kingdom Metazoa; phylum Onychophora; class Udeonychophora; order Euonychophora; family Peripatidae; genus Epiperipatus; species Epiperipatus broadwayi. The sequence goes on from JAQFVV010006251.1 coordinate 6,859,354, forward strand.
GACGTTTGCTTCCGCTTTTAGTTTTTGAATTTAATAGCAGGTTTGAAAGTAACCGAAAGTACTTCTGCGGATTTAAAGATTGTTTGAATTGTTTATAAACCGTTTAAAAATATTATTTCAATTATATATATATATATGCAAACTATATTATATGTATATACCATCGATAATATATTAGTATTAATATGGCAGAGTAACAAGATATATATAAACTATATCATATGCATATATTATAGATAATATGTAATAAAATATATTATACCAGAGTATGTAGACAATCATCAAACTATGATGGTAATAAATATTTGGTCTAAAACATCTAACTACCTAATCATTTATATATATATATATATAAACTATATTATATATAGAGCTCAGATATTCTGCAAAGCTTGTTAAGAGCTTATTTGTGAGCTCTATATATAATATTTATAATACAAGCTTGTTAAATTAGATCATGTGACATCTGACTTAATTTTTTTTTGTAATAAACTTTATTATATGTATATAGCATTGATAATATAAAAAATATATTTTCACCAGAGTATGTAGACAATTTGTCAACTATTACAGTAATAAATCTTTGGTACACATATTGTTTTGTACCAAAGATTTATTACTATAATAGTTGATAATTATCTACATACTCTGATAGATTATATTTTATTATATATATATCTGGAATTGAATTCAGCAGCAAAAAAAAAATTCATATCATGAATATTGTAGTTAGAGGCCTATTAAGCATTTGAGTAGTGCTCTTTAATTAATGTGAGACAATTTTTTTTAATTATGCCACATGTCTTTCAATAGATCCAGGAATCCTTAGCTTTGAGTCTTTCATTCCACCACTGTTTCAAAACATACAGGGCTCTGTTAGAGCAGAGAGATGCTTTTATATTGTATAAGGTAAAGAATCAATGTGATATATTATTAAACTTAATCCAAGTTAATATCTAGCTTTCTTATCATTTGTTATAAGTAAGTCTCTTCTTTCTTAAAATTATTGTAGCAGAATATTATAATTCAAAGTATTTGGGATTAAGAGCACATTACATGATCAACAGGACATCACCTGATCTCAATTTACATATTACTATTTATATATTGCTTATAATAACTCTTCTCATATACACTTTGATGCAAAAATTTTTTTAAAAACTTTTTTATTTTTCTGACAGTTTTGACTGTCCAGCAGTCTTCATCAGAGCTTTCTCAATTTCCTCTACCAAAACTTTTTTATTTTTCTGACAGTTTCGATTGTCCAACTTTTTTAAAAAAAAGGTAGAGGAAATTAAGAAAGCTCTGGTGAAGACTGATGGACAGTCAAAACTGTCAGGAAAATAAAGAAGTTTTTTAAAAAAAAAATTGCATTAAAGTGTATATGAGAAGAGTTATTATAAGCAATATCTATGAATATATGAAGAAATGTAAAGAAAGGAAAGGAGAGGAATAAAAGTATATACATTGCTATTTAGTAACAAAATTTTCTATTTTCACTATTGTTATGGGAATATGGAAATGTTTAGAGAAAAAATAGTTTGTCTATCAAGTACATATTAGAATAGTCAGTTTATATATAAGAAAGTGTAATCATGTAATTGTTATTTGTTATTTTATATTACTGATATAAAGTACTGTAAAAATAATTGATCCCATTTTATAAATAATAAATAAAATGTTTTGAAGAAATAGTATTATATTTAGATCTTTATATAACTTTATATGCATTTTCAAAATTGGAGCCCCAAAATAAAAAAGTTATAAACAAAATCAATTTTAAAAACATCAATATTAGGTAAGATAAAATATAAATATAGCAAAATAAAAATAACAAATTTTTATAATAAATCATAACTTTTTTTTTAAAAAAAAAAATAAGCACAGTATTCTTTTATATTCCCAATATCCATGTCTATAATTTCTGTTTTCTACAATTCAGAAAAAATAATGTAAAAGAAAAATAAATTATAAATTAATAAAAAAAAACAAAAAAACATTATACATATTAATTTTGTTATTTGTAGTATCTTTTCATAGAGCCTACATAATATGTACACACATCTAGAGGAATGTAGTGTTATATACATTTTTAACATGTATTTACAGCATATATATTTTTCTATGTATATGTGTGTTAAAAATATGGCTTACTACTATCTGTAAATTTTGGTATCCACAAAGCAGCTTTAAAATAAATATCACAGATAGAAGGAAATTTTATAACAAAAGTTTATCATTTTTAAAAATTCAGTTGTAATTTTACTTTCAGTAAGAGAACAAATTTTTTTTTTCTATTTATCTAAAAACAACTTTCAAATATCCTTATAATACAATCATTCAAAGAACAGCACCTATTATGTTTGATAATAAAGAGCAGTTGTTTTGACCTATTTTAAAATCAGCCATTGTCAGCTTGAGTAACCAATGGACAATAGATGGGTTATAATATTCCTTGGCCAGTTTCTGGCTTTTGTTTTTGTGAGAATTCAAGATTTGAAACTGAAACTTATACTTTTTATGCAAACAATAAATAACAAAATAAAAAACAAACTTTTAAAGATTCAACTCTAGCATTTTTGCTTGCATAGAAAAAATTGACATCAGGTCAATTTCTATATATTTTAAAGAGCTTATTTTATGGTAATTGTAAGCCCTTTCTGTTTTTTGAAGTCACAATCTAACAGAAGTATTGGATTTATTATTTTGCTCTTTGAAGTGTATAAGTGGGCTGAATGTTGGTATGACAGTTAAGAGCTTTTTTTTTTTAATTAAAGAAAAGAAAAAATGAACTTTATTGGTCAAAAAGTTTAAAAATATGTTTTAAACTATATTTACAAAATTTTTTTCTTTCTTAAATACTTTGAGCATTTTTAAAATGATGATAAAATTTTACTTAGATTAAATCTGATATCACATTTATAGTGTTAAAGCTCATATCTTTAAATAAATAATCTAAAACTAAAGCAATAAATACTTTAACTTAACAACTAATGTATATGTTAAGAATAGATACTATAATTTGGGTTTTGATAACTGACAATTTAGATAACTGTTTCCAAATAATCAACATCCTGTATAATAACTTTTTTTTTCTATATTGCTCACATATTTCTAAAATATTTTAACACAATTTCTCTGATTCTCAGAATATACATGGTTTAATTATTATTTTTTAAATTTTTTTTTTATAAATATCTTTTTCACATTCACTTTTTTTTTATTTTAAAAAACTTACATTTGTAACAATGCTAATTCAAAGTGAATTTTTTTCTACTTATATTTTTTGATGTAGTAATTGTTGTCTTAATGTGCTGTGCTTATAACATGGGATTCAAATTGTGTTAAAACATGAATATTTTTAAATAGTTGCTATGCAGATATTAGGTCTCAGAATAATTAATTAGATTAGTCGAGTATAAATTTACTTGTAATAGTGTTGTGCTAATGTGGTATGCCTATAACATGAGATTCAAATTGTGTTGAAACGCGAATATTTTTAAATAATTGCTATACAAATATTACATCTCAGAATAATTAGATTAGTTGAGTATAAATTTACTTGACATAGAAAGCAAGCACAGTTGTAGTACAGTACACCTTTCACAAATGATGAACTATCATGTACATAAGAGATTCAGGTTTATCTTTTAATATGTGTACATGCATGCTCCTTATTAATCTATTTCATTCTTTTATATCTTTTACTTGTATAATTAATAACATGTAGTAATTTGACAATAGCCCTAATTTCTCGGATTATCATGTGAAGTTTTCATGACATTTTATATTTCAATTTTTAGAATCAATTTTTGATAATCTTTATATGCATGCATATTTTCAGTGAAATGTCAAACTGATTTGATAGCCTAAAAATAAAATATTTCTTTACTTGTTTGAGGTCAATGAAACTTTTTAAATGCCATTTAGTTTTTAAAACCAAAAGCAAAATATGTGATCTGCAAACCTCCACAATATGTTTGTATGGCTCATGGAAGACAGCTGCCATACTGGATTGTTTTATAATTTAATTTTAGATGCTAATATTGCTGTCATATTACTAGAATCTCATTTCTAAGACAGGTGAAACTGCTTTTGAATTGAAAATTTATCTTTAAATACATAGTTTGATGAGATTCTTTTTATGGAAAAGATCTAAATCACAGATGTTCAATATATATATAATTGAAAAGATTTTATTGAAATAAGAATATTAAATTAGGCAGAACTGAAAAGTAAAAAAAAAAAAAGTATTAACAGATTTGGGGGTGTGTGTGGCTAAATTTAAATCGATTAGCTAAATATTTAGGAGGAGATGCCTTGTAATATATATGTCCAATAATATAAAGTAAGGCAGAAAGAAAATAAGGGAAAAGATTGTTATGTATATTAGTTACTAAAATAATTAAGAGAAAGATGTCATAAGTAAATATAGATGTGTTGTTAAACACGATTAGAGGTTATTCTACGAAACATATAATTTGAGTTGTCAGTATGGTATTTTTTGATGAAATTTAGTAAGCATTAAATTATGGAGTGTAAAGCAGGAATGCTGCGAATTAATTTGATTGACTGCATATTTTTTCCACATAGTGCTTAATCACCCCCTTCCCCCCATATATATATATTATAATTTCATGTGTGTTTGTTTTTAATGTCCAACCTTTTTTTTTTAAATTTTATTTATATATAGAGTATATGAGTACAGACTTTCATGCGACCCACCACTCTCCACGCTATCTCATAACACTGATACACTTGAACACATATATGTCGAAAAGATAAATAATCACCAATTTCATACTAAACCTGCAATCATCAGTTGGTCCAGATTATCATCTCTACACATATATGCAATAAGTGCTCAGATATATATTAAGATAGTTAATCTTCATAGTTTAATGGACAGGCTTCCATCCACTCCACATTCCAACTCTTCAACCGTCCATCTAATTGAAAATCTGATGATGGAATGCTCAAAGGCCACCCTGAGGCCGAGATTCTCATCACACCCATGTTGTCTTAAAGTTAATCTGACCCCTCATATACAGGACATAATCCATCTAATACATATACAAGGGATGGGCCAAAATCTCTACTATGTAATAACTGAAAAAAAATTTAATTGATTTTAATAAAATTTTCAATATCATTAGGCTTTTATACATTTTTTATATTTATCCACATTCTTAGTGATTTTGTTAGGTGAAAGATTTTTGGTGTTTCCTGAAATCACATATACATTGATTTTTTTTACCCTTTTATTAAGCTAAAATAAAGACAAAAATTAAAAGTGGAAGATCGAAAACTGAAAGATTCAAAAGATTTTGAATATGACTGCTGTATATTCTTATTTTTTTTTTTTGTAGTTTTGATATGGAGCTCAGTGTAATTGGGGTAGATAACCTTCCTACCTACCTACTTGACTGTCTGTCTGTAATTGTGTGTTTTTTATTAGTATTTATATGTATTGTTATCTTTTTGTACAAATTACTCAGCTCCATATAATTAATTCTTTATTGAGAATATAGTGAATCCATGTTTCTAATAATCTTCTAGAATAAAATTAGTCAGATCCAAGAATGAGGATTAGCATAATTTTTTAAATGGAGATAACTTCTGAAATGTGATTCATTCTTTGCTATAATTATTCTGTGAATTTCAAAAGAATTGGTACTTTCTGTCTTTCCCTCATTCAAATCTGATTGTATAACATTGCTAATGATCATGTAATAAAAGAAAAGTATCCACATTTGCTATAAATTCTTTGATATTACATTGAACTTGCAGGTTAATTATGTCAGATTAGTTACAATAGGTTGTTGATGACTGTTTTTAAATTTTTGTGAATTAATATTTGATTTTTTTTATGTGTATAGCACATGGTTGTGAATGAAGATAATATTATTCATAATTATACATTTGTATCTGTACTATCTAAATCTATGTTAAGATCTGTTTTTGAAGTCAGATGGAATAATTCGTTATCAATTCAATATTTCTAATAATACTCATTTGTCATGATAATAGTAATATTGTTTTACAACTCTTTTAACACTGTCTGTTCTAGCTTCTCAAAATTTAGAATTGTGTAATAAATCTGACCAAACTCTTTGCATATATTTAGTATTTTATATGTAAGTCAAATGGTAAATCAGCTTTTAAATAATTCACTGATGTGCAAAAATCTGTTTTATACTTCACTGTAATGAAAACTTATGACTTGTTTTATCACCTGGCAAAAAAAAACAACAACAGTTAAATCCCCATGTACCAACCAATAATTGGATACCTAGCTGAATTGGCTATGGACTAGCTACTTGAGGGGGAAAAGTCTAAGTTTGATTGGAAACTTTAGGTAAAACTATAAATTACACACTTTTTTTTTGTAGTTTTAACAATGCTTTTTATTAAGACATTTGATCCAAATCAGATAAAAAATTTTAAAAAGACAAAATATGTATTTGTTATTATATATATACAAAATATCAAAATAAAATTGTGTGTTTGTTTGAATAACAAAAAGTATTGTAATAAAATTATATTTTATAGTTTTGAATAAGCAAAACAGGTAGTTGTAACCATTAAAAATCTTAATAGAAATATCATTGTTAAAAATGCAAGCAAAAGTGTCTAATTTACAGCTATTTAAAGAAATAATGCAAAAAAGACTGACAAAAGTATATTGAATAATTTAAATTTAGAAAGCTTTATTCTTCCTTCAAAAATTCGAAGTTTTCCAAAATTCAAATCCCAAATTATAAAAAAAATATAACGGTCAGAATCGTATATTTACTCAACACAACCCATAGTCCAAGCCAAATATGAGGTGGGACACAGGGACCCATGTTGGACCAAGCTCCAACTTATTTGCCTGTGCTTCATGATTTAATATCCTATGAACAATGCTTCCTATGATACATTAAAGTTCTATTTAATCCGAGTCCCACTGAACAGGAGGAAGCATGAGACTTAAATTTAACTACACTATAAAGATCATTAATGGACTTTAGAAATGAATGACAAAATAATTTTAATAAATAAATTGGTAAAATAAATGTTATAAATATTGTACATCATAAATTTCATTTTAACTAATGGGTTTAAAAAAGATAATGTAGATGAGGTAAATTTAAACAAGTTTATTATAATTGGTAATGGTTAACATAAGATAATATAGATTACATTAAAATGGTGATTAAAATATTGTTAATTTAAGATAATATAGTGTAAGGGTAACTTATAATCTTATTAAACTCATTTGTTTATATGCAATATCAAACCATAACTTAAAAATATAATTTTACTTTATAAACAGTAAATATGTTATTCTTTTATGTTAAAACACCCATATGCCTGTGTAAATAACTTAAACATTAGATTATAAAATGTTAATAATAAAAGTCAAGTCAAATAAATAATGAAATAACTATATTTAAATATTTAGATTTCAATCATTCATATATATATATGTATAAAATAATTATTTATTTTAACTAATATCACTAATCAAGACTCAAAATATTGAGATAACCTAAGGTCAAGTCATATCTTAGCAACTAAATGTGAAGGAAATAAAATTAGAACTGAATTATGCAATTATTAATTATGATGCATTCAACAATAATCAAATATAAAATCATGAAATGAAATAGTGATTTAACACATACTAATTACTGGAAGTCATTTCCACTATAAAAGCTAAATCAACTAATTTCAAAATCTGTTCCATCTTTTACAAATGAACTAGTCACTATGCATATTTATTTTGCTGTGTTTGAATACCGAATACATCAGAAAGAAGGATCAATAGTTTTGACAAATTTTCCTCGTTTATAAAATCTTCGTTAGCAGAGAACTAATATCACTCAAGCAAAGTGTAAATAAATTACTCTTTAATATCATCAATAATAATTTTATAAGTGATATCTTTAATATAATAATTAGAGAAATTCTTAATGATGTTTTTTCTAAATTTGATTTCAAGGAAGATAAATATCATCAAACACATTTATATATATCTAAATAAATTTATTTTAAGAAGATTTAAAGTTATAGAAAGTGCATTGTGAGTAAAGACATTTTCCATATGTTCAAATGCTATTGTTCTAACCTAAAGCAGTGTGACTATTCATTCCTATTGAAATGCCTAATATATTGTTCCCAAAAGTAGAACTAACTTTTGGTTTTATTAAATTGAAAGCATAAAGCTATTTAAAAAAAAAATTGTTTATTCGAGTACATGTATTTATCACATACTCATTTATATTTAAAATAGGGCATTTAAATTTTTTTTATATAATTGATTTTAAAATAGTTTTCATTCACCGCTTGTTTTTAATCAATTTGATTAAAAACAAGCAAGCTTGGTAATTGCATTCTTGTCTCTTTTGTTTTAATCATTTCTAAGTTCATTCTAAAAGCAAAGATTTAATTTTATGTTGTTGTTTTTGTTTAAAATAATCCATGGTTAGAATTCTTCATTAGATCGAGTGGGAGATTGAGATTTGCCATGCCCTAAGGTATAGAATTCGGCAACAAGGAAAGTTTTCACAGGAAATGTAGTATGGTATAAATAACCCTGCAAATTTTAGGACAATAGTTTTTATTCTTGGCTGCAACAAGCTAGTGCAATTGACTTATTCAACATTCATACTGTTAGCAGTTTGGACATTAATTTCTTTTTAAAAAAAAGTTTTGCAGTTGTTACAAGATTTGTTTCTTCATGATGTCCAAACCCACTGCCTTACATATTCTAAACTCCAACATGTCTTGCTAATTTAACCCAAAAGACAGACCCACGCCTGCCAACTCTTCTTCAGTCATGCTCTAAAAGTCTAAAATAAATTATTCCCCTATGCCTCTATACTTGCCGCTGTCAAAACACCTGAAATATGAACTTAAATAAAAGTGCACCACCCCCTTGAAAATACGTGAACCTTTCTTTACAGTAAAGTAAATAGTTTCTTTTATTCTTGCCAGGATAAATTCTTTTAGTTAAACATCTGGTCAATCTAATAAATTTGTAGTCTTTATAATTATTTAACTTTCTATTTATTCACTGTATTTGCTTTTCATTGTATTAATAATGTGTCTTGGAATCTTAGTTTTAAGATTCCATGTTTGCTTTCAATTTTATTTATCGGAGTGTCTAGTGAGTTTGTATTTTTTATATGCTTAATATATTTCTAATTATATACCTAACTTTTTATAAATGCTTTAGCAGTCTTGTGTAATTTTAAATTAGCTCACCTGTATTTATTTTATTATTCACTTATTGATTTAAATTACCGTGTTTGCGCTTTTTGAAAACTGCAAGATCTTTTGGCTGGTGGTTTATCATGTTTATTGTTCTGGTTTTCTGTAGTTAGAGATTTCTTTTCTTATTTTCTAGATTACGTAAGATCGTAATCATTATTTTCGTTTATCTTGCACGTAAATCAACCCTGAATTCCTTTAAAGGTAGTAGTATATCAGAGGGCTTGTCTCGATGCATTATTCCAGGGCAAGAAATGCTCACTGGTGCCGTTTCATCGATTTCCTGCAAGACCGTATATTTTCATATATCTCTGAATCAGGAAACTGAGATTGTTGTTCTTTTATAAATCACCAGCAGGAAGATAGTATTAATTCCCTTTTATAAATTATAGTGAAATAAACCTTTCTGCTAAGGCATTTAATGTTTTAATATTTTCTGCGTATATGCACTCTCTGATAAACTAACTTATAAAAAAAAAAAATCCAGGCCAGCGTTTATATTTGCTTGCTAGATTTATTTTATCTTTACATGTGGCTTTAAATTTTATCAGCACATGTACTCAGAACTTGGTTTGTAAATTTATTGGTAATTATAATTATTTCACTTTCTTGAAATGCTTGGGCAGACGTAACTGGTTTTCTAATTATTTACTTGTCTCCTATTGAGACTCTAATTATTATTAGTTTTGGTCACTCATTTGGTTGGGGATTCACCGGTTTTAAATGACTGTTTTTTTTATAGATTTAATATTTTAGTAATTTAAAATCATTACTGGAATATTTTCTAAGTTTGTTATTTCATTAAATTGGAGATGTAAATTTCCTCCCATTTTTATAATTTATACTCCGACATATTAATCATATTTTTATTTTGTTCTTGGGGTAAATCAATCATCTTTGCTTTAAACATAGTGTAAGATGCAGCTTCTACTGACAATATGATGTTCCTGGTCCTGACACATTTTCTGGGCCAAGAAATGTTCACCGGTGCTGGTTTCGTTGATTTATTTCAAGAACGTGTTGTTTCATATCTGTGTAGGGGAAACAGTGTTGTGGTGAATTCTCTGCTGAAAGAAATTTGTTCTCTCCCTTTCTAATTCTCTATTAGAAGATTAGTCTGTCTGCCAGAACATTGAATTTTAATCTTTCTGATACATGCCTAAGCTAACCCTATTTCTTGGGTTATAAAATTTTACTTTAGAATTTATATATTTTTTCAAATAAAATTTAAAATTTGTTTAAACTTAATTTGGCTGACGTTTGTCTTAGTGCTTTTATTTCTCAATTGTCTGAACAATATTTAAGATTTCTTGTTTTTCCCTGAATCTAATCGGCGCAAACAATCATCCTCATCCATTTGATCACAGTAAATAAATTTTCCAGATATGCAGTTATCTGGTGGCGCCCTCTGTGATCAGGATAAATTGAGTGTCCGTTACAATATATATCATCTATATAATTCAATATCCAACTTCAATTTATAGCGAGATAAATTTATGGAAAGGGATGTCAACATCATGCAGAGGAAATTTTATGAGACAATGGAGTATATTGATGATCTCACTGATGATTGATGACCAGAAATAAAAGAACTTTATTCCTAATGAACATTGCTACTTAAAATTTTGGGAAATGAATAGGACAATACCATAAATTCTAAATACATCATATTATCTTTGCATATCACCATCTATAAATATTTAATTTTATTTCCTTTGCCTTTAAAACCTGCTTACTTTGGAATAATTCATTTTGGAAAATCATTAGACGAAAAATGGGAAAAGATCATTGGATTAAATATTTTTTTATTTAATATGTAGCGATTAGACCAGGTTAATAATTAAACATAATATGAAGTTAAGATTTTATTGTTCTTTATATTAAATTATTCTGAATCTTAAATTAAATCAAAAGCATAGTAAGTTAATGTAACACATGATCTTAGTCTTTTTATTATTATTACCAATCTGAATGAATTGATGATTGGCAAATCCAGATTTCAAGATCAATAGCCATTTCTTTAACTTTCAGTGTTGGTACTTATTATGAACTTCTAAGCAAATTCATTTGATTACTTACTTTACTGATATATAGGTAGTTCTTAATTTATGTAAATAATTCATTTCCTGTGTAAATTAGATTTTCTCTTTAGGTCCATTCCTTACTACCATCTGTGCAGAATATGAAAAGATTTTTTAATGGAAAGAAATAATTGCTGTAGTATATTATTCCACATATCATGAGGCATATGAGAACTGCTGACTGTATAAACTTCAGCATCTCATTTTTTTTAAGCTGAAAAAACATTACAAAAATTATTTTAATAAGAGTAGAGGATTGCTTGTACTGACTTAACTATTTCAGTTCTCAGGCACCATATTGAATTTTTTTAAAAACTGACCTGAGATATAATTTTCACAATAACTTCAGTTTTAATAATGTTAGAGCAAAAAAATTTACATTAATAGAAAATAGAAAAACAAATGAAAACGATAAGTCTAAGACAAATAGTGATAATCTTCTAAAAAATAAGAAGAAAAAGAAATTTCAACATCCGAAATAATTATTACTTTATTGTTTGTTGATAATTACTAATTTATCATTAACTAAGTTTAAATTATATCTTCAGTGATAATTTCTTTGTATTCCTCACAAAATTATCTTTCAAATCATATATAATACTTCTTACCTGAGATAATCCATAGCTTCAGAATCTCCAAAACAAGTCGCATATGAATTCTTCATTTTTATCTTGTACCCCAAAAGTTACCAAATTTCAAAGGCGTCTATAAGAAAAATATTCATCCTAATAAAGGATAGAAAACAAATAATTTCCAGAAGATAGATAAGCATTTGTCATCATAGCGATTGGCTTCTTGTCTATCTAAAATTAGAAATTGTAGGGTACTGTCTTTATCACTGATAAAATGAGTTTCATCTCTTCATTTTTTTTGTGTGTATCAGTGATGTTTATATTCTTTATGCACCAGTGATGCTATCTTATTATATTTATTGTCCCACAAAGATAAAATTTATTGTCATATAGCTCATTTGCTAGCTATAGACTTGAAAATAATGGGATCAAGATGAGCAAAACTACTGATTCCACAGCATGAGTATCAAGGCATAGGCAAGGAATCAGAATGATTCTTTGCCTGCATACAATAATTCTATGTGGTATATGCATAACCATTGTGGCTACTACTACCCAAACATCATATGAAATCTCTCTTTTATTGGTTTTAAGTGTTTATATTTTCACATGGTACTATCTATGCCCAGTAAATTTTGTGAATGCTTTATCAACTGCAACCTTTCTGTACATTTGATTGTTTTTAAAATTTATACTGCACTGCTCTATATATATAAATCATTACTTGTTATACAACCTTTCTGTATATTTGATTATCAGATTTTAAAATGTACATTGCACTGCTCTATATATGTAAATCATTACTTGTTATACAACATGCAAGAGTAAACACAAACACACCATATAAACATAATAAATTATTAATATCAAAGACACAAAATTACTGTACTTATGAATAATAATTTGTATACCGTATAATAAAGAGTATAAACGATTTTAATATTATATTAGTTATAATTTATATATTACACGCACACACATACACCAATATAAATGCAAATTAATAAATTATACAAATAAATTATATTATTAAAAAAAATTAAAATATTTATTTACAATATATATTCTGTGATTACGTTCACATCCCATCATAGGCCTTGAATGTGAATGACCTGCATATTTTTAATCCATTTTCACTATATAATCAGGTCGTTTATAATTTTCCACCTTTATCACTTCATGTAAACTAGAAAATTGACCAAAGTATAAAAAAATTATATCCACCGGTTCAAAAAAAAAATTCATAAAAAATTCAAATTTCTTCCGATTTCATTCTAAAAGATGGCATTCAAAAGATATTTTTACAATGGATTGAATGCCCATATTTCTGTTGATGTCATTCTTATAGTTTTTATGTAATTTTAAAAACAAAATGAAATTTCAACCAATCAGCATGGACTTTTTAAAACTTTGAACTTTCTGTTAAATTATTGTAAAAAGAATTGTTCAATTACATCATACTTTTAAAAGTTTCTTCTTAATATTAGAAATTAATTTATAAATGTATTTATTGAAATAAAGGAATTTTTTTTATTTATTTAGTATATGGATTTTGTTTTTAGACAGCTTACCTGTTAACAAAATATCACAAGGAAGTTATAGAGATTCCTATCAGGAAATAATTTCATTTTGACAATCATTAGCTATGGGCATCATGTTTGTATTTGTCCATAAGAAACTGTTAAATTTTACTTATGAAGAATGTGAGTACCATGAACGTGGGTTGTTCTAAATCTTTTGATGAGATTTCACAAATATATGAAAAAATATATTTATTTGGGAATTTCATAAGAAGTCTAGTTTTTATGTTATAAAATTATTCAGTTTTGTGAAAAGATTTTTGATTGAATATTTAGAGAATTTTGATTAGAGAGAATCTTAAAATGGTGAAACTAAAATTTGGGTATTAAATGGTCTATTTATATTATAGGTTTTTTTTTAATAAAGATGGCTGTATCAATTTTTCATCTAAAATCATGGGAAAAAGCATATAAAAAAACCAGGAAGCATTGGAAAGGAATAGACTTAAGTATACTAGTAATATATTTTCATGACAATATTTGAGTATTCAAAGGTCCAATATGAATACAACTTCATCTAAACAGAGATACCCAGTACTCACCAATGAAATATTATCATGCTAAGGAAGCTTTCCATAAAATCTTTGCAGCACAATCCAAATAATATCAAACAGTCTTCTAAGGTTGTTACTTTTATGAATTATTTTTGAGGAAAACAAGTTAGACTATGGTCAGGAGCTACTTCTAAATAGTATATGATAAGATTGTATTTGAGTTTATTGTTGCACAAGTTATATTCAGATTACAAGATATTTTTTTTAAAATGAAAAATTGAACATATTGTCTTATAATGGACTAGAAAGAAGATCCCAACCATTAAAAAAGATTTCCACACTTCTTACACAAGAGGTCTCTTATTCTGGAAAAAAAAAAAGTCCTGCAAATCCAAAGAGGTGTTGCAGCATAGATAAATTATTTGCATTTTACATTTTGAAAATCATCAATGAATACATTAAAAAGATAGATGACTGAATAAAGGAGTAAATCTGAATATTATTTGAAATTATGAATTAAATTATGCATTTATCATTTTACTGATAGAATGTAATTTTTAGTTAGTGAGGTGATGTTAATAAGACAATTAAATTCAGCTGCTTTCTAAAAATTAAAATGCAAGTCAAGCGTTGGTGGTCGAGAGGCCTTACAAGTAGTTGTCCCGGGTTAGCGGGTTCGCTTCCCGGCAGATGCTATGACACATGAGAAAAAAAAAATTAAAATGCATTGTTTTAAGTTTTGTTTAGTTTAGAACACTCAATATTAAAGATCTAGCTTCATATTATCTCAGTCTTTGCCACAATGAATAGGTTATAGAGCTTTATTCATTTGATAAAGGCATTGATTAACTACATTTAAAGTGCTTAATCATTTAGTGTTTTTCCATCTGATTTAAATCTAAAATGATTTTCAAACAATGCCCTGTTCTTCTAGGTAAGGTAGCAAAAGTTGATTGATTTCCACTTAGACAAAATAAAGAAAACAAAAATCTCCATCAGTTGAATGAATGACCTTTTATTATCATTATAATGCTTGAATGCTAATTAACTACTGAAACAAAGTTTATTTGTTAGTGTTTTTGTTTTTTAATTGTGTATGAGACAGTATTCTGTAAATATGCTTTTAATATTTGTTTGCTCAGCAATTAAACATTAATGCTGTGAGACTTTGCATGTCTTCTATGCAAATATATTACATAATATTTCACGTATGTATGGTATATTCCAAACACACACGTATATATACATAGTAATGATAACAATAAACGCACACTTACAACTCCCGTTTTTATTAAATTAATCTTTAAAATAAGCCTTGAGGATTCCCTGATATTCTTAGGTTGTTTTAAAAAATTGATCAAATCTCCAACTTATCAGATATACATTATCATAGCAGTAATAGTTGTCTTTATAACTATCTTACTAAAATATATTTTATTTTTAAAATGTAAGAACTAATTACTTTATCTACTTTATATATTGTATTATTTCTGTTATAATAAGTACAGTGTAATTAAGTGAAAGTCAATACATTAATGATTATGAATTTGTAAAATAAATAACACTTTCTTTACAATGTATATATATATTAATGATAAGGTTTTGTAAAAAAGTGAAATTAATTATAATTTCTACCTATTCAGAATATAATTATGTGCATGTTTGTTATCTACAATGAGCATCATATTTAATAATTGTGTGCATTTTATCTTTCATGCTTTTAAAATAAACAAATAAAATCTTTTATGTAAAAACAATCAAATCTATCTTGATTTGGAGTTAATGGTATTAGTTTAGCATGGTTTAATGAAGAAGGTTTCTCTGAAACTGGTATTGTTATTCCTGTAAGGCCAATTCATAATTCAGAATTTGGCTATTATATACAATATCATACATTTAGTTGAACAATAAACCAATAGAAGAGGTCTAAACATTCTCATTCTTGAAAATAAAATCTGTCTTATTTAATTATTAACTTATCATCAAAAATGGAAATTTAATCCATTATACTGGTTTTTCATATATTTAAATAAATCACTCTCACAACTAATATAAAAATATCATTTTATAAGAGCAATAATTGTATACTTATAAAAATAATGTAGAAAAGTTTTTTTGGAAAATATTTTTTGTCCTCATCAATGTGATATAAGTTATTTTAAAACTTCAATTTACATTGCAAACATAGTGTCATTTATCTTTTATATACATAAAATTAACTAGAACATCATCATCATCATCATCATAAACAAAACAAATAAACAATACAAACCCAAGAATAACATACAAGTTAAACTTTTTACTTCCCTCTTTTTCTCTATTCTATCTTTTCTATCTTCCTTTATCTTTTTCTTTCCCAATTTAACAACTTATATTACAAAATGTTAATAGCCAATTATTAGTTAAATTAATTGATGTTTTATGTATATTCATACAGTCATATTTGTTGTAGTTAATATAATAAATTTAATATATTTTCATTCTTTTAGATTCTTTAATATAGTTTAAAAGTTTTATAATTTACACAATCTCTTTTATGTTCATATTTTAAATATTATATATATAAAGCAGATTTATCATCTATTAATTGCATTTTATGTTCATTTGCACTTTCATCTGATTGTTTCCCTGTATGTCCATAGTAGATCATATTGCATTTCCCACAATTAATTAAAATATTATTGGCAGCTCTAACAATATGTAAAATATGTTTTAGGCTCCAACATAGCTAATGAGCTGAAGATTTGTCCAGGCAATTATTTACCCTATGAATTTTTGGATTTTTTTTAATACTATTGTCTTTTTTTTGTTTCTCTTTTTAACCCATAGTTTGTTTGCCAACATAGTTCTTCAGCCATCTGTTGTTGACCAAATCTTTTACTAATCCTCTAATTGCATTCATGTATCCCATCCTAGGGGTTTTCACCTTGCTGCCCTTTCTTCCATTATTCGTTTCATCACTTGTTTCATCAAGTGATTAACCATATTGTTCTTCTTTATGACCTCAAAAATACTTCTATCTTCTCCAGTCAGACCTAACAATTTTCTAGTTTTTTTAATATCCAGTTGTTTATAATATCTTCATTATGTGGCGTCAACCCCATATTTCAAAGGCTTATAATTTGCCCTTTTTTAAAGCCAAGCAGGATCGATGTCTCTGACCTTTATATGGTCATACTCTAGATATAGCTCTTGATTAAGTTTTTTTATTGTGAAGAGATATATTTTTAGTTGTTAATAGTCCTAATTTTCTAATGTTTATTTTTTGTTGTTATTATGTTTCCCAAATATTTTAAAGCTATGACATATTGTAATCTTTTTCCATCCACAATTGTCCACTTGATTTTCCTTGTCTTGTTATATAAATATAACTGTAGAGATTCAACAATAAAGCCATCTGGATTAGATTTTTTTATAAATGAAAATCTTATTAATAGATTTAGGAGACTATTCATGGTCACTATGCTTACCTGATTCAAAAATAGTATTTTACCACCTCTTATGAATAAACACAAACCATTAATGACTATCAAATCTAGGCCTGCAATGGAGAATTCAAGGATCTAATAAAGTTACTGTGAATCCTTTTTCAAGATGTTGATCTCTATATCTTCCTTTGTTTTGTGTGTCAATAATTAATTGTCTAAAAAGAATAACCATATTCTAAATAAATAAGTAATTTTATAACGAAGATTTTTCGCAGTTATATTGAATAATATACGGTTAGACCCCAAAAAGAATTCAAATAATTATATATATAATTTATAGATGCCTTTTATTTACAAATATATAAACTCACACATACCTATGTAGAGAATTGCTGAAAAAATTTAGTAATTCTGCTGGTATTGACCTTTCATACTTTAATTGTATTGTGAATCACTTTTTTTTCTCCATGTATCTTAAAAATGAATAACTAGAAATTTCCAAATGTGGAAAATTAATAAAAGCCAATTTTAGTATAGTTTCAAAGTGTTAAAATTAGCACATGACCTACACGTTGTGAAGTGGCACTCTGGCAGTTTAAAGCTTTACTAAATTATCTCTCATTACCATCTTGGATAATTTAGAATCGTTTTCTATTCATTTAGAGCCTTTTTTCGGGGTTTTTAAAGTGATGATTCACCAGTCATTGTCAGTTGAACAGTTAATTTTCAGTTTAAATTTTTATTTGACTAAAGTTTTCTAACAACAACTAGTAAATACTTAGTAGACTGTAATTATGAACTTAGTTCTATTTTTAAATGCTTTAAAAATTGATAAGAAGTAAAAAGCACAAATAACATGTGCACACACACACACCTACAGTACATATGTGAGTTATGCCACAGATCAGAAGAGAACCAAGAACATATATATACTTTGCCTAAATACACTCGATCATATATTACAAAAATTTATCAGGAAGAAAATGCCACTATAGAGTTTTTTTTTCCAAATGTCTGCTTCGCAGAAATAAGAAATACAACATTTATACTATATGCATTATTACACTAGATGCACTTATCTTTACAATAGTAATGAAAGAAATTTTAACACATTTAAAAACAAATTAGAGAATAAAACCAAGAGATAAAAAAATCACCCCATCAGACATTTTCGCAGACACTTGGTCACTTATCCATCAGTGTTCTTTATTCTAAGTGTTTTTAATAATAGTTTAATTCACTGAATGTTATTGAAAATATTTACTGTGGTGTTTTTTGTTTGAGAATATCTGTATATATACATAATCCCCCCCCCCCCCAAAGCTGAAATATCTGTAGATATATTTTTCTTTGAATAAAGTTATTAAAGCAGTAAAAAAAAAAAGAAAACTTTTGAAAAAAGAGTAACCCATAGGAATCTGTACAATTTTATTATGTCAATAAATATATTTTTAAAATAAAATAAAATTCCTATTTATTGATTGGTAATTAGTTTGACTAACGGCTGTTTATCTTAGTGAAAAATCTTGTTCCTACAAAATAAATATTTTTCATTTTGTTATTTTTAAATGCAATAGAAAATAGTAAGAAATCATGGAATTAAAATTGATAAGAAATTTAATACCATTCATCATCATCAACAATGATCAATTAACTGCAGGAAGGTCTCTCCAAGTTCAATCCATCTTCTCCTATCCTTAGCTTCTCTTCTCCATATCACCCCTGCACACTTTCTATTTCATCAATCCATCTCACATGTGG
The DNA here is from genome assembly GCA_028023455.1 of Epiperipatus broadwayi. Lineage (NCBI taxonomy): Eukaryota > Metazoa > Onychophora > Udeonychophora > Euonychophora > Peripatidae > Epiperipatus > Epiperipatus broadwayi. The sequence continues at coordinate 6,878,528 of JAQFVV010006251.1, forward strand.
TCTCTTTCTGGGTCTTTTACAAATCTCTTTGAATCCAGTTTAAGATTTCAATTGTCCATCTATTATCATCTCTTCTAGCAATATGTCCAGACCAACTCCACTTCAGTCTTTTAATTTTTTTAATGAGGTCAGTAACACCTGTTTTTTTCTCTTACCCATATATTATATTTTCGATCTTTTCTTGTTACTACCAATATGCAGCTCTCCATACGTCTTAGAGTACTCTGAAGTCTCTGTGTTGCTCTTCTATTAAGTCACCAAGTCTCAGATCCATAAGTAAAACACATTTATTAGAAACCTTTCTTTTCAAACACATAGGCATATTTCTTTTTAGTATCAAGTTATTTCCACCAAAAGTACTCCAACCAAGTTTAATTCTATGACTAATTTCATCCATTATGTTTCCATCTATATTAATAGTCTGACCAAAGTATTTGTAGCTGTTAACTTCTTTTAACTCGTAATCAATCTTTATTTTCATATTTGAAAAAATCCATTAAACATTATTTTAGTCTTTTTAACACTTATCTTTAGTCCTACTTTCATCTGATAACTCCTGCAATATTTCCTGCTTCAAAAACAACTACATCATCTGCAAAATCTAAATGACTTAAATTATCTCCATTTATTTTTACTCCTGTAGCACCCTTCTCAATGTTGGCTTTTCTAGTATCATTATGTAATTTAATTGTTGCTATTGCATTTTTATAAATATTCTTTAAAATATGACAATATCCCAGATCTATACCTTGATGATCCAATGCTTTAATCACTGAAGAAATGTTTGTAGAATCAAATACTCTTTCGTAATCTACAAATCCAAAACATAATGGCAACTCATATTCATTTGTCTTTCTATAACTTCTCTCAAGACCTGGATATGACATACTGTACTAAAACCACTTTTAAATCCAGCTTGTTCTCTTGGTTGGTGGAAATCCAATGTTTTCTGTAGACAAGTTGTAATTATCTTGGTAAAATTTTTGTATAAAACTGTTAAAAGGCTGATACCATTAATGTTATCAAAATAAAACATAATTCAATTAAACTAAAAAAATTAATCTGATCTAATAAATAGTCATATTAAAGAAATTAAGGCTTGAAAATTCAAGTTAAAATTGTTGGAAAAATCAAACACAAAAGAAAATGAAATTACAGCAAAAATATACTGTATATAAGTAATCTGATCCAGACTGCTGAAAAATAATCTAAGACAATCTATTTAATCTGAAAACAAGATTTGTGTTTTGTACAACTTTACATATTTTATTTTTGAGTCAAAAACTATTTTGATAGTGTAAGGAATGTTCTAGTGGGAACATATGTATATATGAATTTAAATGTAATAATACTCAAGGCTAAATGGATTTATAAGTAATCATTACAACCAGTCAAAGCTTAGACAATATCAATAACAATCAACAATTTGTAACTGTTGTCAAGGCAACTTAGAGACACTAAAGATTGCAACATCACCACAGAGATTGCGACTATTGATACAAAGAAGTTTAAATAAACAGGCAAAACTCTCCATTCGGTAGTGCTATTCAGTGACATACAGAGTAATCAATGGATGCCAGGAGACTTGTGGCCTTCGTCAGTCTGGGGATATTGGATGGGTAGGCACTAGATGGGGGTTTTATGCACAAGCCTTCTGGCATCCATTGATTATTCTGATTGTCATTGAGTGGCACTACTGTATGGAGAGTTTTGCCTGTTTTAATAACAGTTATGTATTGACATAGGAAAATTGTGATCATGTGATATTTAGAAGTTTAAATAAACCTTTTTAAACAGATAAATTAAACCTATTCTGCACTAATAAATCATCAATTATAACATTACAAACTGCAATTATAATTTTCAAATTGCGTCCTAAGTATTACTTAAGTAATAAGTGTAATAATGCTTAAGACTAAATGGGTTTATAAGTAATCATTAAAAACCAATCAATACTTAGACGATCCTAATATCAAGCAACAATTTCTTTGTCGTCAGCTGTTGTCGAAGCAATTAATAAGGGTGGAATTTCATCCTTATTGTTAAAAAAGGTAGTTACTTTGACAACAGTTAGAAATTCTTGATTGTTATTGATATTGGGATTGTCTAAGTGTTGACTGGTTTTTAATGATTATATATGAATTTGTATATTATATTATTTAAAATTATACAAAATATTTCATACTAAATTTAAAATGTGATAGAAGAATTTTAAAAACTCAATTAAATAACATTTGTTTTAATTAAATCATATTGTATATATACCATCTTTCAGTTTATATGCTGAAAATTGTTTCCAAATAACTTATAACAGGGTGTGACCAATATTTTTTTTCAATTACAATCATGCAAGATCAAATTCATAAATATTACTGAACAAGATTTATCAGTTTATTCTATATTATCACAGGTTCATTTTAATATTTGCATCTTAACATATTATATTAAGCATTTCTTTTTGTGTATTTTTCAATTTTTGGATTAGATTTCTTATTTAAATTTTACAACCATACATTGCACAAACAAAATGCAATGAATGATGATATTATGTGTGGTATTCTGATTGATAAATCAGTAATGTATTAAGGTATAGGGGAAAGCCTAATTTATGTGATGAGAGATCATTTTGACCAATATAATACTAGATGATATATCTAGGTATTATTCCAGTTAATCTGTCAAAACATCATTGTGCTCTGAATGGATTTATTGTTATACTCAAATATTATTTTTGAATTTTTAAAAATAGAATATATATATATTAAAAATTGATATCATATTAAGTATACCATGATAAAAAATGGATGTAATTATTTTTTAAAAAAAGAGTTTAATTAGTTTAAAAAGTATTTATTTAGGTTTTAATTCTAACCACTCCTTATGATCTTCCCTAACTGTTTAGAATTATGAATTCAGGAAACCCCAGTGACATCTGAAGAAGGGGGGGGGGAATAATACCTCTCAAAACATTGTGCATATACTAACCTGCTTGATGTGATATTACTAACAGTTGAATGTATTTGGAATATTTAAATAAAAGTTAAATTTTTCTAAAGACATTCAATACTCATATTAGATGATGGAAATAGTCCAATATAAAAATACAACTAGAATACCATCATCACAAATCTTCAGGAAAACACTAATTTATTTGTCAAAATGATCTCTAATAGAAAATTTCAAGTATCCCTAAATGGTAAATGAAGCAGATAAAATTTTTTATAGTGTTTACCACAAATCCATTTTTCTTTATTTAATATATTCACCATTGAACATCCTGAAACAGAACACATGAAATTTATTTATGCTAATGATATTATTTTGATTTTATTAAGAGATCATTTTCACAAATAGAAGTCTTTTAATGAGAATATAAATCTTTTTCAAAAACTGGAGTGTTTGATTGAATTCTGCTAAGATAATATGCACAACTTTCCATCTAAACAAAAAAGAAACATTTTATTAACTGACCATAATCTGCAACAAAAGTCTGAGCCATAATCTTCTCATGTTATTTAGGAACAACTTTGGAATTGTAACCTAACTTATTTTTTTATCCTGAATTTTGGATTAAAATAATTGTCAGCAATAATAACCTTGGGAAGATGAATAATATGCTAAAGACAGCTAGCTTTCTTACATCCCACATTTTATAGGTGAATAATATATTTCTGTTTAGAGCAAAAATGCTCATATTGGACTTTTATATATATATTTAAATATTGTTGAGAGAAATATTACAGGTCCATCTAAGACCATTCTCTTGCCAATTGTTTTTTGTTCTTTCATCTTGCCTCCAAATGTCAGAAGACAAGAAGTATGGTAAAAAAAACATCATTAATTCATTGTATAGTTCTGTATTTATGGTACATGTTAAATCAAGATCCCTTTTTTTGGATGCTGAATCCAGAATTTTTTTTCAGGCTTTCAACTGGTTATGACATGAGAAACAAACTTTCAATGAGACCAAACACCATACCTAACAATAAAGTCAGCTGGATTTAATCTTCCTGATCATTATTGTAGTCTAAGGAAAAGATTCATGACTAACTTTGGTCACTGCATTTATCTACTTCAGAAATGATTTATGTAGATATGGATTAATACAAAAACATGAACTTGATAATTAATAACCGTAAATCTGTGTATATAGTAGCAGCATAGCAGAATCATAGGATTTTTTAAAAAACCATTCCTGGTTTAAAAACTCTACAGATTCTTCTATAATTGGTATCTTTAAAAAAAATAATGAAAAAGACATCTGTATACTAAATAAACATTAGTAAACCCAAATTCAAAATCCAAACTTTTTGTTGAAAACATATATATATATTCTGTACTTTTTTTTTTTGATTAAAAAAAAAAAATTGTTATGATGAATAGATTTGAATCTTTTTTTTAATAAAGTGAAAGGATATTCACACATCTGTTTTAAATAAAATCGTTGTACTTTGTGTATCGATGTTCATTTTGATCAACCCTGATTAAACTGGGACCATAGCTTTGTAATTAACATCCATTTACGTCCGAAGATATTTGCTGTAGACGGATTATCTGGAGATAAAAATTTCCTAAACCAGCTTATGATCTGAAAAAAAAAATTGAGATATCCTATACTGGATGGAAAGAGATTTTAAGATTTAGAAAATAATCACATGAAACTTTTGTTAAAGTGATATGTGTGGATCAGAGGGAGTGGAATAAACTAAGATATCTTCATTCTGTAGTGAATTGATAATTATTGAAAATGATGATGATTAAATTACTGAGTGCTTAGGCCACAGAAAAGAATGTTTATGTATATGTAACTGTTAAGTTTACTTAATCGCTACTGATTGTAGTATAAGTCAGGCTTGAATATGAGTATGATACATTTATTTAATGTGTTTGCAAATAATAATGATTATAATTAATGTGTATGTTCACAGATTTCATAAAAGAAACTTGTATATCGTTAGTCATGTACATCCAATTTTGTATTCACTATCAATTATTTATTAAATCAATAGAGTATGCGTGAATTGGACTGTTCTTTTATATTTCATTTGCTGATATATATTAAAAAATTATTTTAAATATATATACTATTGTAATTTCAATTTACTTATTTTTTTTTGTTTCAGGTTCGGATAGAACAGATTTCTTTGAGCTGTGAGGGTGGAGGTTTGCCACTAGATGGCACAGTAGCTTGAGACGAATAATTTTTTCACTTTGTGACGTGATATACACATTGCTTTTTCCCTCGCTTTTACTCACATGTGTGAAGTAACTAAGTTTAATAAATGATGTCAAGTATAATAGCGTGTCAGGAAATATGCTTTAACAAAGGTGAGTTATTTTTTTTATTTGTAAATTTATGGTATATATGCAATTGTTACTATTAAAAAAAAGAAGCAGCAATAACTAAAGCGTCGTGTAAACTATAGCAGAGTTGATGAAGAATTTGAACTTTATATTGAAATTCTTTTCTAGGAAGTATCAATAAATATAATTGGGGAGGGGGAATGAATGATCAGCAACGAATGGAAAAAAAAACAACCTTACAACTTGATTTGCAGCTTGTTAGAATAACTTTTAAAATTATTGTAGTGTCTGTCATGTGTTACTGCCTCCAGTTATTCCTTTAAAAAAATATTTTAATTGATAATTGAAAACAGCTTCTTGTAAGTATTTTAATTCCATTTAAGTGCTTAAAAATTGTAGTATTTTACTTTAAATAGTAATTGTTGTGTATTTATATTAATGGGTGTATAAGTACTGTATATACACGCGCCTTTATAAATATACAAATGTGTAACTATATATCTACACATATATTCATTTAAAATATGGTTGAGTATATGCTAATGTTACGCGTGGGTAATTGTATACTGTTTATGTATATACACAATTTGTGAATTTTCAACTCTTGATATGTAGAATTTATTTACATGCAAATATTTAATTAATATGTTAGAGTGTGTAAACTACCTAATGCACATACATAGGCATTCAGTTAAAACTAGGGACCACGCAAATAAATTATGCATTTGTGGATATACCTTTATTATTTGTTCAATCATATGAAAATATGCTTATAGAGATTAATGCATTCAAATATATAGATATATAACAATATTATACGCTGAGACATTTTGACTCCTTTGCTTATTGTGGTTAATTGATCTAAATTATATAATTTCTATTTGAAATTATATTCTCTTATTTCATTGTATAGTTTTTATATGTTGTTTGTTAATAAATTTATTTTATTAAAATTAAGGTTTTTGATATTTTTTGTTTGCTTTTAAATTGAAATATTATTGAGTTATGTTAAAAAGATATGATGAATTTGATATGCATAGCTAATATATGTAAAAGATACGTCAGTGAGTCCACCTTTGTTAGCCTTCTTGTTTATTATCCTGTTTTATATATACATATGTTAAATGCTGCTAATCTGGATTTCTATAATTCATTAACTTTTAGTATTCAGACAAAACTAAGTAAGTGACTATTAACTTTATTACAGAAGATTAAATGTGATTAAGTCGAGACTTAAAATGTATGCTTAAATTTTCACATAAGCAACCTTACAGTTTGAATAGAATTTATAGCAAAATTAAATTATTACTGTTGTAAATAATCTTTTTTAAAACCTCTAAAAATAACAAGTTTTAAAATTATGTAAATATTAATATTATTATATTGAAAAATAATAGAAAAAACATCTGAGCCTTCATTATTAAGACTTAAAAAAAAGTACATGTCTGAGCATTGGCTAATATAAATGCAGAAAATTTTCATTTTTCTCACCTGAGACTTTTTTAATCTTTTAAAAAAGCAGTAGTAATTATAAAAATAAAATGTGTATTATTTATATTCATTAATAAAAATATCTTTGAAAGTAATCAAAATATATTGGAAATGGCAATGGGGGAGAGGATCTTTCAAAATAAATAAAAACTTATCTTTCATTTTGATAATAACAATGTAAACAAATTATTATCACTTTGTGAAGAGTGATGGAATTTAGAGCTAATCTTTTCCCTGATTATATCTACCATCTGGAAACCATAATGAAAATTAAATTATTTATTTATTATTATAAAAAATAAACTGTTTAAGGGTACAAAACTATACTGAATAGAAGACTAATACACAATAACATTAGTCCATGTTTTAAACAAAATGGGACAGCAGTGCCACCCCTCTTTGCGCTCAGAAGGAATATAGAAATAGATCATTATCACCAAATTTTTGTAGTATAAGATTTATAATTCACTTAATATTTTTTAGTTAATCTTGAAAAAATGACAACAAACAAATGCAGTATATTAATATATGTATACAATATTTAAAAATATCTATGTAGATATTTGGTTCTAATACTGTGAAAAAATGCTTGAAATCATCAATAATATCAACTTCTATATAAAATATATTTAAAATATATGTATATTTTAAGACATCAACAAAACTTACACAAAAAATAATATAGCTATGTAAAAGAGAGGGATAGAATTCTTTCACATAGGACACATTTAAATCTAAGTGAGTCCAGTAGAGATGCAAATGTGGTCATTTATTATACAACTTTTTTATTTATTATTAAATGAAGTACACCTGGGTCTCGTTTTACACAATAGATAGGTTCCTCAGAAAACGCGCAAATGAAATCGCGCAAAAATAGATGTAACTTACATTAAAAAAGGGGGATGCGGTCTGTGATTTTTCAAAATTCGCGTAAAAGCAAAGCACCAACGTAAAATTACTTTAAAATTCGCGCAAAAAAAAAAATAAGGAAATAAAATATGACTAATAAAAATTTCAAATTTGAAAAAAATTGATACAAGACAAACTTTTTTTAACTATAATATTTAATTTTATTCAAAATAATATATTTTTATGCATAATTTACAGTACAGTAATTTACATTTTTTTATACACGTTTTAATTATTATAGCTATTTGCTGAAAAACACGTTCATTTGCAAACAACTAGCGCCAACTTCACACTCATGTTGTGTCAATAGTTTTCTGGTGACAACATAATTAGTAATTAATCTTTGAGATGATGATTTTATTGTTTATGAAATTAACAACTAAAAATTAAATTTTTATTTTTGTCTTTAATTTTCAATTCCGTTTAAAAATCAGATTTTAATTTTTAATTGTCAAATTTAATTGTGCTCACTGCTATTACTGACCTTTTAAAAATAAACTTGTGGACACTAAATGATTAATAATTGATTATGTTCTTTTTTAAAAAGCAAAAACAGAATGTGATTTAAAATGCAAAATTAACACGCACAATGTTTGAACAAATTTACATTATAATCTTGTAAAATTTAATGTGTGTATACATAAAATGTGGAAATCATGATTTTAATTTCATTATTGCATAAAATCTTACTATTATAAAGCACTGAAAATATTGAAATTACTAAGATGAAAGTCGAATTCCGATAATGTGCTATTACTTTCAATATAACGTAAGTGCGCGAAATTTATTATTTAAAGTAATAGCGCATTATCGGAGTTCGACTTCCGGTGAAACATGAATCGTGTAACTTTGAAATCATGTTAAATAAGTCCGTGTAAAAAGAGACCCAGGTGTATTTTTATTTTCTGACAAAATTGCTATTATCATTAGCTTCAGCTTAAAATAATACAGTAATAATAAGGTGTTATTCAGTGTGTAATATGAGAAAATGGCTTGCTAAGAGAAATTTTATGAATGCATATTTATGAATTACACATTTTTTGTTGTTTATTTAATACTTTTTTTTAAAACTGCAAGTTATTGAAACTTGCATGTGATTCCGTGAATATAGTGGACTAACGTAATTAATAAACTGATTGACATAAATATCTTGATTTCATTATTTTAATTTGTTTTAAATTTTTTTTCTATATAACATATAACAAAAAAATTGATATTTTGAATGATTGAGAAAAATTTCTAATCAATCTGTGTATACAGACAGAACTCCCTCCCCCAAATATATCTTTGTATTTATATATTGGATTATTTCCATTATTAATATAAGTATTGAATGTCTTGAGAAAAAATTAACTTTATTCAAATATTCCAAATATATTCAGATGTTAATAATAGCACACAGGTTAGTAAATGCTCAACATTTCAAGATGTATTATTTTCCCTTCTTCAGATGCTGCTGGTCTGATCAGTGACAGTACTACTATGGAAATCGAACCTAGACCCTTAGATTCTTGAATACTGAATTTTAAGATAATGCTATAACCAACTGAGTCATTCTACCAAAGGCAGGGTGGTGTTATTTTAAAATTTGACATTGAAGAATCTAAGGATCCAGGTTTGATTCCTATGCTACTACTGCCACTGGTCAGGCCAGCAATACCTGAAGAAGAGAGGAGAATAGTATCTCTTGAAATGTTAGACATTTTACTAATATGTGTCTATTACTAACAGTTGAATGTATTTGGAATATTTGTATAAAGTTAAATTTTTTAGAGACATTCAGTATTCATATTAGATGATAGAAATATTCCAATATATAAAAAATACCATCATCACAAACCTTCAGGAAATACAGAATATATCTTTCTTTTGAATAAAAATATGAAGTTGAACAGAGTTGGGGAGGAACATACTTATCTTTAAATCAACTTACATATTTTTTAAATTTTTTATTTTTTCCTGAATTAGATTGAAAACAAAAAGAAAAATACAGTTAGAAAGTGGGAGCTTATCTGTAAATTAGCTTAAAAACATAAAAAAAAAGAAGTAAAAAACTAGATTTCTGTTAGATAAGAAAAAAAAAAAGTAAAAAACTAGATTTCTGTTAGATAAGAAGAAAAAAAAAGGTCATTTAATCATAACTTATTATTATTTTTTAACTGGATTATATAAAAAAAAATATATTCACAATATGTAAATATTATACATAAAAATTGGAGTAAGTTCAAAGGAGAAATGTGTATATTATATAAGCATTTTCTGAATATTTATTTTATATTATCTAAAAAAAGAAATATTAAAAATTTACAGATTAGTCATCCATAATTTTTTTTTTAATGTAGCAGAAGTTTGTTTCCAAACTATTATAAAATTCTGTTTGCAAATTAATTTAGAGATAAGCCCTCCCCTCTCCCAATTTAATCTCCTTTTTTGAAATTCCATCAAAGCATTACATTGTTGAATTAATTTTGTATATATTTATGGAGTAGAAAAACATTTTTTTGGCATATTTATTATTAAAAATATCCTTAGAAATAAAATAATTTTTAAATTTTGTTTTAAAAGTAACAAGTTGGCTATTGATAGCAATGTAATGTTAAAAAATACTGAAAATGAATTTTCTATTGTTGTTCTTTGGAATTTTTTTTCTCTGATTCTTGGAACAATAAGTAAAAATAAAATTTAATCATATGTAAAATTAGTAACATTCATTATAGAAAAATGGAAGTAATATCAAAGAATAAATGAAAATAATTGCTTCATATGAAGCAACATCGGAAACTATTTTAAGATTTTAGTAGCATATCAATGCATTGTATATGGAAGATTTATAAAAAAAATGTTAAGATAAATATAATGTTAAGTTTTTTCAAAATTAATCCAGAAAATTAGTTAATGAAGAAAGACCCAGCATTCAAAAATGATGAATTAACTATATGCAGAGGTTTGTAATCAGTATAATTTTGCACAATTATATTTGAATAATAATAGAATTCCATAATAAAATGCTTGACAGCATTATGAAACAAAATCATTATAGAATAGAAGCTCATAGAATAAACATATTTTGCAATGTACGGACTTATTCAATAAAATGTGTTTATAAATTGTAATACGATAGATGTTTTATATTATTGTAAGATTGATGATTGGTAAACTTAATGACCTTACAAAGTTAGAATAAAATTTTATATAATAATAGTATATTGATACTGTTATAGTAATCAGAATTTGTATTTCTCATGACAATTTAGCATCATAAAACTGGTTGTCCCAAGAAATAAAGATTTCTGAGTTTATTGCTAGGAAAGGCAAATGATAAAAGTAATCTTAGTGTGACTAATTGAATAAAATTTGTGTGCTCTGTCTATCACTCATTCCCTCTTCACATACTTTATCATATAATAGAGATATTTTTGAATTGAATGATGCTTGGTTGTATTTAAGCTTATTATCATCATCATCATTATCAACCATTATCAATCCACTGCAGGATGAAGGTCTCTCCAAGTTTAATCCATCTTCTCCGATCTTTAGCTTCTCTTCTCCACATCACCCCTACACATTTTCTTATTTCATCCATCCATCTTACATGTGGTCTCCTTCTGGGTCTTTTACAGTCTCTTGGAATCCAGTTTAAAATTTCAATTGTCCATCTATTATCATCTCTTCTAGCAATATGTCCAGCCCAACTCCACTTCAATCTTTTAATTTTTTCAATGAGGTCAGTAACACCTGTTTGTTCTCTTACCCATACATTGCGTTTTCGATCTCTTCTTGTTACTCCCAACATACATCTCTCCATACTTCTTTGAGTGGTCTGAAGTCTCTGTATTGATCTTCTATTAAGTGTCCAAGTCTCAGATCCATAAGTAAGAACTGGTAAAACACATTTGTTAAAAACCTTTCTTTTCAAACACATAGGCATATTTCCTTTTAATATCAAGTTATTTCTACCAAAAGCACTCCACTCCATACGTTCTTGTCGTTGCAGCTGTTATTACTATATGTTTATTCATATAGTATACGAACATGGATGGGCTGCTCACCAACACGCATTAGCCAGCGTGGTGAGTTTATTGGCTTTTTACCTCTGAGTTTAAGATCAAGAAACACCATGGTCTTTCTTCTCAGTGCCTGATAAGGCAGAATGAATGTTTGTGTAAATGATAAAGATTTTTCCCAATTATACAATTATGACAGACAAAAAAAAATAAAGCTTATTATATAGTTATGAATATTGAGATGCTAGAATAAATTGTATTAAGAAAGTGTTAAAGCACTCACTATGATGATTAATTATAACCACTTGGTTATTATAATCTATTGTCTAGTTATTCCACCACACAAAGTATTTAATATGCACATTTCACATGCTTTTCAGATTCAAACAACGAAATATATATAGAGGAAAAGAAAAAAGTGATAGATAACAAGAAAATATGTATGATATTCATTAATTTATTTATGAAAAGTAAACAAAATTTTTAGACTGCTGATTCTCTCTGAAAATCATTGTTTTGGTTAGCTTTTAACACATGTTGAGTCATCTTGCATTTTTTATTTTTATATAAAAACATTATTTTAAGAAATTTATTTATCTATATATTTTTATAAAGCTTTCAATAAAAACTTAATAGAAATTATTAATGGAATTTATTAAGGAAAATATAGTATATAAATAGGTTTGAAAAATATTTATTATTAAAAGTGTATTGCAATTTGAAATTTTTTTTTTTTGTTTAAAAAGTATGACAATACTATTATATATTGATTTGATTTAACGACTTGGTTATTCTATCAGTGCCAATTTAAATCACAGATTATAATAAACTTCCATCAATAATTTATGCTTGTGTTGCTTGTCCATGTTCTTCATTTGTTTCCAAAATCTGCAACAAAAATATATTATTTTTTCATAACTGCATTGTTCTTTATCATTTTATTGTATTTACCATGGTCAAATCATTATCTGAGAAGACTTTCTTGCATGAATAGTTTTATTTTTAATTCAAAATAAATTTTTATTATTTTATTAAAAAAGTAAGGAAATCATATTTTTATGATATTGTATAATCATGGAAAACTGCCATTGGTACTATAATCTGTAAAGTGAAGTTTTGGCATTTAAAATGTGATTAGATCATTAATGGTAAAAATTTTTAATGGAAATTGAATCTTTTAGTATGGTTGAAAACTAAAATATAACAAATTAAGGTTTTAGTTACAACTATTGTCTCTAAATGACAGCATCATTCAGTAACCAAGAAAAAGCTAAATTCATTATATATTTCTGCACTTGCACAATATAGGCTTTGTTCATGTTGGTATTGAGAGAGTAAGATAAATATATGTTGTATTTGTTTCCATGTTTAGTATTTGTATAAAATTATTAAATATTTATTTCTTAAATATTATGTGATATTTTCCATAGCTTTGTTTGAATAACTTTGATTTTTAAAGGAAAATTAGTCTGTTGAAAATTTGTGCCATGAAACAGGAACTGCTTTTTGTTAATAACTTTATTATTGTTAATATTTTTTTTTTGTTTTTTTTTAAATTGGAAAATTGGTTTTTTAGTATTTCTAAAATTATTTTCACTGTTGGAACATTTTAGTAAAATTTATAAAAACGTAGAGATTTGATAGGAATAAGTTTTTTTTTATTTTTAAATGGTCAATATGAAATTCACTATTTTGATAATTTGATTACAATTTTTTTTTCATTATTTAAACTTAAGCTTTTGATGAAATTTGTCTAAAATATCAAATTTTCTATAGAATAATTTTTCAAAAAAATTAAAAAATACATCTGAAAAAAAAAAAAGCAGCCCATAATGTGTTCCAAAGCAAAGCATTTAAAAGAATAATCATTTATCAGCTTTCCCAAGACATTTGTTTTATGACATCAACATCACTTGTCATCTATCTACAAATCCACCATTAATATTTAAACAATATACAAAAGTGGTTGATTTGTTTAAACTTTGTTTCAGTAGTGATTTTTCATATATTATATATATTGTAGCAGAATGGGATAGAAAATAAAACATCCAGCTATATATATATATACATTGGTGCTATCACATGTGCAACAATATATTATGTGGAATTAAATGTTGGTATTTCCTGCTTTAACTTGTAATGGTATAAATATGTAGCTGTAATGATCCTATGACCCAGATGTCCCATATTGTATTGCCAAATTTGTAATGGAAACAAATTCATGGTGGGCTTATTAATCTTAACATGAAAAAAAGGTTGAATATTAAATTGGCAATGATGATGATGATTATCATATATGCTCAATTCCTTCTGTATACCAATTTTATATCAGTAAAAATGGACCATTAACTATATATATGCTTATCAATAGCTAAACTCCTATTTCTAAACAGATAAACTTTTCCAGTGAAAATAAATATGTATATTTGGGGACCATCTATTCTTTCACCATGACAATCTGTAAACCTATACTTCTTTATATATACATGTATACATAGTACAATATCAGTTGTAAAATTTAATCAGTGAAAGCAACAACTTATTCATGACATTATCACTATTACACATACAGATATAATATGTAAGTGAGAATAGCTAAAACTGTATTTTAGTAACAAAATATTTAACAGTAGTTATAATTATAAATTTATTTAAACGCACATTGATTATGTAAGAAATATTTACTAAGGCTTTAACCTCAAGAATATGCGTGTAAAAGTGCGATATTAGGGATCTCTAACAGGTCTTAACCGCAAGCTTACGCCTTGGAAGAAAAGAGGGGAACCCTTTTTTACTTCAACTTTTTATTTAAATAGGTGAAGCTGAAGCAGTTAGATCTAAGAGTGTGAAGCTATTCAATACTTCACTGATTAAGTCCACGTTTCTTATTACACATTAATACTCACAAAATCTTTCGATTTACAATGAGTCAATGGAAATATCTTATAGTTAGAAATCTATTACAATAATTTAAAGTTGTAATTATACATTTATTTAAATGCACATTGATTATGTAAGAAATATTTACTAAGACTTTAACCTCAAAAATATGTGTGTAAAAATGTGATATTAGGGACCTCTACAGGTCTTATCCACAAGCTTATGCCTTGGAAGAAAAGAGGGGAACCTTTCTTTACTTCAACCTACTTTCTATTTAAATAAGTGAAGCTGAAGCAGTTAGATCTAAGAGCGTGAAGCTATTCAATACTTCACTGATTAAGTCCACATTTCTTACTACACATTAATACTCGCGAAATCTTTCGATTTACGAGTCAATGGAAAGATCTTATAGTTATAAATCTATTATGATAATTTAAAGTTGTAATTATAAATTTATTTAAACGCACATTGATTACGTAAGAAATATTTACTAAGGCTTTAACCTCAAGAATATTCATGTAAAAATGCAATATTAGGGACCTCTACAGGTCTTAACCACAAGCTTACACCTTGGAAGAAAAGAGGGGAACCCTTCTTTATTTCAACCTACTTTCTATTTAAATAGATGAAGCTGAAGGGGTTATATGTAAGAGCGTGAAGCTATTCAATACTTCACTGATTAAGTCCACGTTTTTTATTATACATTAATACGAAATCTTTCTATTTACAACGAGTCAATGGAAAGATCTTATAGTTAGAAATCTATTAGTAAATATTTCTTACATAATCAGTGTGCGTTTAAATACATTTATAATTACAACTTTAAATTATCGTAATAGATTTTTAACTATAAGATCTTTCCATTGACTCGTAAATCGAAAGATTTCGCAAGTATTAATGTGTTATAAGAAACGTGGACTTAATCAGTGAAGTATTGAATAGCTTCACGCTCTTAGGTCTAATCGCTTCAGCTCACCTATTTTAATAGAAAGCAGGTTGAAGTAAAGAAGGGTTCCCCTCTTTTCTTCCAAGGCATAAGCTTGTGGTTAAGACCTGTAGAGATCCCTAATATCGCATTTTTACATGCATATTCTTGAGGTTAAAACAGTAGTTAATGATGATCAATATATAATAATACATTAATTATATATATATCTGCTTAAATATGAACAATAACGTGGAAATATTTTTCTATGTGTGATACTGTCTTTCAAATCGTAATTTATCTGAATTTTATATTTAAATTATTGAATTAATTTTAATTCAGTAAGCAGTGAGAACACATCCATATTTTGATGTTATTTGAAATATATCCCAACAAATTAAAAATATTAACCACATTTTATTTAAACATAGTTTAATTGCACAAATAATATAAAATGACAGAAGTCTCTTATTTTGCTGTAAAATTTTTTATTATTATTATTTTTATAGCTTTTTTTTTTTTTTTTTACAAAGAATTCTCTAAGTCAGGGGTGGACAAATAGTGGCCTGAGGGTCACATGTGGCCCGCTAAGAGTTTTTCTGCAGCCTGCCAAGACAATCAAAAAAATCTGCCTTGAACTGAGATTTCCTTTCCATGCACTACCAAAGATTCATCCCGTATTTTCACTAGGATGGCCACATCAATAAACATGCACAATGTAGATATGATATGCAGTGCTTTTCCAGTTGTTCTGGTTAATTTCAATTTTGTCTTTGCATTAGCAAATATATACATTTCCAACTTTAGTGAAACCATGAGCCATCCAAAAAAATGAAAAATCGGTGATAAATGTCATGTGTTAAATGAAGAATAGACAAACAAATATTTCTTTGGTAATATAGGGAATAAAGCAGTGTGTTTATTGTGTCATGAAAAAAAGGTGCAGCCCTCTGCTAACCTTCACTTCCACAAAGTGGCCCCAATGCGGCCCTCCGCCAACCTCTGCAGCCCCCGAGCCAAAACAATTGCCCACCCCTCCTCTAAGTGATTACTTATTGTGAAAATTTTTTTTGGTTGCTCTTCTTTATCATTTAGGCAAAGATAATTTTATTTTTTATAATTAGATTGATTTTCAATGTATATATATATGTTGCAAATTTGGAGACTATAGAGAATTTGAACCCAGATTTTCAATCTGTCTTTAGTCATCCACTCCATCTTATACAACTGATACACATGACCATATACATGCAAAAAAGATAAATGATCTCAAATATACATATGTCATGCTGAACCAGTATTTATCTGTTGGTCCAAATCATCTCCTACACATGTATGTAATCAGTGCTCAGTTTATATTAAAATAGCAAATCTTCAAACATTAATGGACAAGCTTCAATTTTCTCCACCCTCAAACTCTTCAGCTATCCATATCATTGAAAATCTGTTGATATCATGTTGTATTTGCCAATTCTGTTGTCATATCTATGTTGACCATATATCATTTCTGATTTTTCTTATGCAGGACCCCAAGCCCATTTAAATAAATGAAATAAGGATGGGCAGAATACAGTCTGAACATGTAATATTAAATACAAGTATATTATAAATACTTTTAAGCTTGATGTAATTAGAGAAAATTTGAACCCACATTTTCAAGCTCCCATTAGTCATCCACTTTTTATATAATCGATACCCATGACCACATACATGCAAAAAAGGTAAATGATCTCCAATATACATATTTTGTGCTGAACTAGCACTCATCAGTTAGTCCAAATCATCATCTCCCACACATACATATATATTCAGTGCTCAGTTTATATTAAGATAGAAAATCTTAAAACTTTAATGGACAGGCTTCAATCTTCTTCATTCTCCAATTCATTAGCTAGCCATGTCATTGAAAATCTGATGATGGCATGTTCAAAGTCCTCATTTTCCAATTTTGTTGTCATACCCATGTCGACCTTAAGTCATTCTAACCCCTCATATGCAGGACCTTAAACCCATTTAAATACACAGAAGAGGCTGATTGTGTAATATTTAAATACATTTTTTCTCTGTGGAATTGAATGGGCTTAAGATCCTCTATATGAGGAGTCAGAATGACTTATCGTCAACATGGATATGTCAACAGAATTGGCAAACGAGGGTTTTGAACATGCCACCATCAGATTTTCAGTGATATGGATCTCAGAAGAGTAGGAGAGTGAAAAAAGATTGAAGTCTGTTCATTAAATGTTGAAGTTTTGTTATCTTAATATAAACTAAGCACTGATTATATATATATGTGGGAGATGATGATTTGTCTCAACTGATGAATGGTGATTCAACCAAAATCATTTATCTTGTTTGCATATATGTGCGGTCATGTGTATCTGTTGTATAAGACGAGTGGATGACTAAATGGAGCTTGAAAGTCTGGGTTCAAATTCCCTCTAGTTATACCTAGTTTAAAAGGGTTCAAATTCCCTCTAGTTACATCTAGTTTAAAAGTATATATAATATACTTGTACAGTATTTAAATATTAAATATGAAAACTATAAACCCTTTGTTAAAAATTATTAAAGTCATTTAGATTTCTCTGTAAAATACAATTATCCATTTTTTTTTTTTTTTTTTGAAACTTTGAATTTATATTTTAAATAACATCCGAGGCTGGCAGCTATATTTGAGGTGAGGTTTCAGCAAGAGCATTCTTTTGATCCCCTAAGAAGGGTAAGTAACAGATGATCTAGAAAATTCTTTTGGTTACTGGTCATTGCTGGAATGTTAGCAAGAACAATCATGGCTTTTTTCTTCTGTATCTATTGGGTAGAATCTGTTTATTGTTAATACTTCTCTGAATCATTATTGTTCAATAATTGCCAAGAACTGAATATTCAAGTGCCTGGTCTTTATATAGTCTACATTGAAAAATTATTTTTGACAACAAAACAAGAAAAAGATAAGGTAGTTGACTTTTTGTCAAAAAAAAGACAAATTGATATCAAACTAATTAAACCTACTCACAAAATTTGGTAAACACAATTAATTAATATCAACAAAAGTCTTCATTTTTAAACATGTATTTTAAAAAATACACTTACAAACATTTCAAAATTAACCTTTAATTAAAATGAAAGTGTTTTTAAAATTAATGTTATAAATCTATTATCAAAATTAACCCAAATCCAAAATTCAACCAGACCAGACCAGCCAAGAAATAATAATAAAACACAACCAAAGGTTATTTCTTAGCTGGTCTGGTTGAATTTTGATTTTGGGGTAATTTTAATCATGTATTGACTAGTTTAGCTTTATTCTTGTAATGTTTAAATCTATTATCATATTTTAAAAATCAAAGAAAATCTCTATATTTAAAAGTAAAAAATTAAATATTAAAATTTGAACAGTTTATTAAAATATTTTGTTTTTACAAGAAGTTATAAGATAATTTGTAATTTATATATGTCAACCAATTATTTTATAAAGTGGAAAGCAATTTGATATCTTTAAATGATTTTATAGACACTGAAATGAATTGTCAATATACATACACACATTTTGCAAATAACAAATGCTGATCATATCGGAGTTGTACTTAAAGCTAATTTTAAATTATTACAGATAATAATGATTATTAAATTGTTTTAATCTGTAATTTTTAACGGATTTCTGATCCTATCATTTTTCCATGTGCATTATTTACTTTTTTTCTATTCTCTTTAAAAAGGAAGATTGAAAGTGTAATGTGTATAGTGGATAAAATAGGCAACAGTATTTCATAGCGAGTTAATGTTTTGTATTAGTCTGTGAACAATAAAATTGTAACAATGAGTTTTTATAGTGTTTATAATATAAATTCTCAGTAATAAAACAGTAATACTGCCTGCATTGCATTTGCTTTGTTTTGTAGTGTTTTGCATTTATTAAGCATAAGTTGTAATAAATAACAATAATGAGTATGTATTTGTAATATACATTATGTTAACAAAGTCTTTTATTCAAGCTATAGTACTGTTCCGTATAAAGTATTTATCAGATATCTGCTGTACAATTATATTTTTGATATCACAATGATTTTATTTGATAGAGTTTGTTTTACGTTTACAGCATAATCTTTGATGTTGATTGATAGAACTGTAATATTTATCTGCAGCCTCTTGGAAGATGTTTTATTGGTTGCCATAAAATTGAATGTGTTATGTTGGATTGATGTCAGTAAATATATAACTATACAGTAAGACCACCATATCTGATCATTTGTTTACATTCCTTTGCATGAATATCCAAAATCACAAATACTAAATGTAGAGTATTGTTATTTTTTAACATATATGTTATATAACAAGCTTTTCAGAATATCTCTATCCTCAGACTGTTTCTAGCTTTGGTTGTCATGAGAAATTATTTAATTTTAAAATTATACATTTTAAGATCTCAACAAAAATTATCAATAAAAAAAAAAAGAATAATGTAGCAATTGAAAAGATAGTTGAGTAATAAATTGAAAGAGAGAGAGGGAGAGAAGAGAGACACAGGGAGGGATGGAAGGGGAGATAGAAGAGAGAGCATGCTTACATATGGATATATTCTAATGTACTCAATTCTGTAAAAACAGTTCCTTTCAGTTATTTCCAAAAACAAAACTCACTATCCATTATTTGGGGATGAGAAATGATGATGATAAAATGCATATATTTCTATGCAATGTTTTTAAATTTATAAAGATTTCTGTTTCTGCTCAAGTGTAGATTGAGTTTTTGATTTGATGATATATGTTCCTTTTTATATTATTGATTACTGGAACATGTTTTTGGCTATTAGTCTTCATATAACCTTTAGGCTTTTTGATGATGCAATATATAATTTCTAGAATTTTTTTTTTACCTGATAAGTTCCACTCATAATTTCATTTCTTCCAATCATTATTGAACATTTATCAAGTACTGTAAATATAACCAGTATTAATGTATTTTTTACTATTTCACAAATTGGTGATTTATTCTTTTTTATTGAATATTAGCTCAGCTTCATATTATATACACCTGGGTCTCATTTTATGCGGTCGATAGGTTCCGCAAAAAACACATGCATAAAAGAAATCACACAGAAATAGACTTAACTTACATTGAAAAATGTGGGATATGTTCCATAATTTTCGAAAATCGCATAAAAGCAAAGCAACAAGGTAAAATTACTTTAAAATTCACATAAAAAAAATAAGAAAATAAAATATGACTAATAAAAAATTGATACAAAACAAACTTTTTTTTATTAACTATTTAATTTTATTCAAAACAATATGTTTTATGTGTAATTTATTTTACATTTTTTTAATCATAACTATTTGACAGTATGCAGATACGTTTGAGAACTGATAAGAAATCAGATTCTTCATAAGAAGAAATACAATTAGCACCAACTTCAGTCTTGTGCTTTGTTTAATAAGTGCATCAACGGAAAATTTTAGTTCATGGTTTTAAGTCTTTCTAAAACCATCATTATTGTAGTGAATTTACAGTCTTTTTTAAAACATACCATAAGGTGCGGCTCATTTTGAACAAAGGGGATGCTTGACATTCAAAATGAAAATGTATATTTTAGAGTATTTTAGAGTATTTTTTTTTACATATTATAAATTATTTTGATAAAATCTACTGAAAGTATAATTATTTTAGAAAAATAGTTAAGATTTTAGTAAAAATTCTTTACTTTTATGCAAATGTAAATTGAGAAAGAGATCAATAACATACACAGCATTTTCTAATAGGTTACAAATGTTCTTTTTAGGTTATCTGCTATATAATATTTTTATAATTATAAATAGAAATTTATTTTTGAAAAAACTTTTATTCACTTTCATAATTTGACAAATTATTAATTTGATTTTTACAGACGAATCTAATATTAAAAGACGAATATATTTTTACTATTGATTCTGTAATTGAACCAATCGGAAGTTTAAAACTTTAAGTCACTCAGCCAATAAACAATTTTTCAGTCTAAAAGTTAATGATTTTCTGCTGACAATGCAATGCAATTGGTGATTAAGCTTTGAGACGATGATTTTACTAATTGTTTATGAAGCTCGTAATATCTAGACATACAACTATTTAGCTCTCATTGGAATTTAAGAGCTCATTTATAATTCGTGTCTTTAACAAGAATATGATTGTTCAATTAATTAGAAAGTTGAAGACTTTCTCAAATCATTTTTGCTGTGAAACGAACAGATTCCAATTTTGTTTCATTATCTTTTTCTAAATCTTCTACAATATCTAAATTTATTGCCAAACCTTTTTCCAACAGGCATTTAAAGTATGTAAATTATAATGTGTGTATATAAAATTGGGGAAATCCCGATTTTAAGTGAAATATGAACTTCTTTATTGCATAAAAGAAAACCGCATAAAAAGATATTAAGAAGAAACATGAATTGCATAAATTCAAAATCGCATTAAAAAATCCACATAAAATGAGACCCGGGTGTATATATCTTTTTCTGAAAGTATATTTAATTATTTTAATTTTATCTCCAAATGAACTTATAGCATCATTACTATTATTAACTTTTTGATTTGGGAACATTTAAAGTGAAATTTTAGTTCTTTAATTGTAAAAATATTTACATTCATAACAGTGATGAAATGCATCAAAGGAAAAATTGTTTATGGATAAATACATAATGAATTTATGAATTTTTAAATTCCTTTATTACTTTTGTTAAATCAGACTTAGTGAATTTAAATTACCAGATATTGCTGACAGCAATATATATAACTGAATAAATTGCAACTGATTGAATCTCGGTCTTTAAGTAAATAAATATCAATTATGTTAAAGACAGTTAGTTGAATGACCAAGATTATAATTTCTGATCTTTTGAGTAAGTTAAATTTATAGTGTTATGAAGTCAACAGCAGTGTATATATAGCAATTTAAAAAGTGATAACTTTTTGTTATATTAAAATCAAAATTTATATAATTATATTAATAATTTATATTAATCATTCATTAGATTAGAGATTATCCATTCATGAATAATATTTCTGTAGTGTAATTTTTACTAGATCATTCATACAAGGGTAAGGCAGTTTTAACAACTTTTGGAGGGATGTAATCATAAACCTATGATCAAAGACATGGAAAGATGTATGATTTCCAAGTTGCACATTTCATGCAAAACCAGTATTCATTAGTTGGCATATACCACAATCTCTTACCCATATCTTTATCATTGTTCTGTATATAGCAAATTACTAAGTTAATTTACATACACATTTACATACATTACCATTTATCAATATCACAACAATGATTTAAAATCTGTTTTGGCCATGAATATGAGGGACAAAACCTCGAAAGTGCTATGCCTGCATTAATTTACTTTGATTGTTTTGTTACCACTAACAGCTTCTTCACCCAGCATGTTAAAGCGCTTGTATATACTATAATTTAATTGATTAATAATTTATATTAGTTATTCATTAGATTAGAAATTATCCCGTAATAAGTAATATTTCTGTAGTGTAATTTTCATTACACGACTCTCATGCAAGATAGGGACTGATTTTTATCTGCTTTTAATACCTTGTGGAGGGTTATAATCATAAACATATTTTTTACAAAAGAAAATAAAAAAGTTAATATCTATAAATATTTTGGCCAGATTATTAATATAGATAGATGAAAACTACAATTGCGATTTATCATGGACTAAACTTGGATAAAATGTTTTTGTTGGAAATAATTTAATTTTAAAAGGAAATATGCATGCATGTTTGAAAAAGATTTTTTAATGTACAATTTGGATCCTTAATAGAAGAACAATATAAAGACTTCAGAATAGCTACAATAGTGGATATTGAGAGAAATAAAGGGAGGATCAAAATGAAATATGTGAGTGAAAGAATAACAAGTATCATTGGCACAATGGAAAAAAATTAGAGACTGAAATGGTGTTTAATTGGATATATTATTAGATAAAATAACAATAGATGAAGTGTTAAAGTTCAAACTGGCTTAATATAAGTTGAAAATGATGTTGATATGCTACAATTGTTAAAGTAAGAAAATTAGTTGCAAATTCTTCTAGGATAAATTTCTCTCTTTTTTCAAAAGCAATCAAACTACATATACTCCAAAAGGTTTTAACCATTTTAAATTGATATAATATTCAATTTTATTTACTAGGACATAGATCGTGTATGTGGTGCCAGTCCTAAAGTTTCATCCACTTTTGCTATAAATAATGATAGTTAAATGTTGAAAAATAGACAACACTGACCATCCTCATTTATTAGGAGTGAATGTGGATTGAATTAATATCTTTCCAACAGTTAACTCCCAAACTTGTTGTTTGTTAAAATTAATCAGACAACTGGGTGGAATTCAATTATTATTTTGACCTCTGCATGTAGTATTTTTAAGAGTTAAGATTTCAATATCATGGATTAATTTTTGATAAACATAACCATTTTTAGATTATTTCTCATTATGTAAAAATTTAAAAATAGGATTTTATTATACCTTAAATATCAAAATAAAATAATTTGCTAGTTTTAACTTAATAACACAGAAAGAAAAATACATAATGAAAGAAACATATTCACATTTCCTAGTCAGAGTTGTTATTAAAAAATGTTATTTTAAAAATGAATAGAGCTCACATAATAATGACATGAAATTTATTTCATATCTGTCATTCCTTATTGGACACCATGTAAAATTAAATGTATCCTTTAGTTTTTTTTCTGAAACTTGTTTATCATTTATGATCTCTCTAAAGAGCCTTAGTTTTCAACCTTTTCTATCATATGTTTTTTTTTTTCACATTTGCTAACAAATTTACTGATCATGTTAACTTAATTAGTTAGCAGTGTTTTTTATTTTTTTTTCCCCATTTTAAATTTAATTCTCTGCAATCATTGCTTATATTTATATATGTTTATATGTAATCATTGCTTATCATGTCATATGGATTAAGTCTTCTGCTTTTCCAATATTGGCATGGGGCATATAGTATTATAATGAGAAATACTATGCCATAATTCAGAGTTCAAATTTAGGCCAAGTAAAATACTTTTCAGTTTCATAATGGGCATAGATTTTTTTTTCTAGGAGTCAGACACAAGCTATCCTAGTTAGCTATTCAGTATTGATTGATAAACAATGTGTATGTATATATAAAAATAAAAAATAAAATGAGGATTAAAAAAAGGTTCAAAAGCTTCCTTCCAGTAATTTGAAAGTATTGTGAATAATATATTTTTTATTGTTTTTCTGTGTGGATCTGTTATATTCTGTAGTGATATTCTTAAAGATTTTACGTTTTACTTTTTTTTTTTAGAGTAAATGTAGATAATTATAGTGAAGAGGATTATCGATTATTTAAAACCTATACATAAGAATGAGGAAGATGAAATTGAAGTTTATGAATTATATACACTATTTAGTTGATTTGTTCATTGACCATAAACTGTCATAAACTTTTTCATGAATGTGTGTATAATTCGATTTAAAATCATGAAGTAATTGAATTATTTACTTCATTAAATTGTAAAATACTATATATATGTGCTGTACGCACAGACAATGAAGCTAGTATATATATAATCGAAAGCAAATATAAAATACTATTTTAGCTGAGCGCTTTCATGAGACTTCTTGCTCTCATATTTATAGCTACTATCTTGTTAATAACTGCGTTGAATATGAGAGCAAGAAGTCTCTTGAAAGCGCTCAGCTAAAATAGTATTTTATATTTGCTTTTGATTATATATACTATCTTCATTATCTGTGCATACAGCACGTATATATTGAACCGAATGGACATCCGCTTCAATGGTTTTATTGCCTATAATTAAAAAACTTTTAATTTTTGTTAAATTTCTAATTTAAAAAAAACCAAACAACTTCTTAATTATTTAAAGAGAGTATGTGTATTAAAACACATACTCTTTTTATGTTTAAAATAGGTCATTTTAATTTTGTTTCACCACTTGTTTTTGATCATTTTGTTTAAAAATAAGCAAGCTTGTTAATTACATTCCTGTTGCTTTTATTTTAATCATTTTAAGTTCATTCTAAAAGCGGAGATTTAATCATGTGTTATTTTTGTTTAAAATAGTCCCTGATTAGAATTCTTCAGTAGATTGAGATTTGCCCTTCCCTAAAGCGTAGAATTCGACAACAGGAAAGGTTTTCGTGGGAAATGTAGCATGGTATAAATGACTCCGCAAATTTTGGAACAATAGTTTTACATTTCTTTTTGGCTAACACTCTGCTTCAAAGTGAGATTCAGTATCTTTTATACACTTTGATTATAGCCTGCTGAGATTCTAGCATTTTGGGTAGCAGTTCGGACATTTAATTCCTTTTAAAAACTTGCAATTGTTAAAAGACTTTGTTGCTTTACAGGATGTCAAAATATAATACTCTACATTTTGTCATCATCAATATGCCGTACTAACTTAACCAAAGGATGAATCCCTAACTTCTGACTCCCCTTCAGTCATGCCATGAAACATCTAAAAAAATTGGGTCCCCAATGTTCTTGTGCTTGCTGTTGTCAAAACACCTGAAATATGAACTGAAATAAAAGTGTGCACTCTATGCGAACTTTGCTTTACTCTAAGGTAAACCTTTTCTTATTCTTGCCAGGGTAAATAAATTGTTTTTAATTAAATCTCTGCTCAATCTAATGATAAGTGTGATATATAAAGTTGCATTAATTATTTTAATTATTTAATCTAATATTTATTATCTGTATTTCCTTTTACTAGTATTTATAGTGTGTCTTGGAATCTTAGTTTTAAGATTCCAAGTTTGTTTTCAATTTTCGTTTATCAGAGGGTTCGTTGTGAGATTATATTTTATATTACTAATAGATATTCCGTAGTTGATTTTGTAGAATAATTAATTTTAAATATGTTTAGTTTGCATTTCTTGCAAACCTCAAATCTTTTGGCTGGCGGTTTATCATATTTATTGTTCTGATTTTCTGAAAGTAGAGATTTCTTTCTAAATTACATAAGATCATAATCATATTTTTCTTTTGTCTTGCATGTAAGTTGCCCCCGAATTGCTTTAAAGGTAGTATATTGGACGGCTGTCCTACTGGCAATATGACATTCTTGTCTCGATGCATTATTCCGGGGCAAGCAATGCTCACTTGTGCCGTTTTGTCGTTTTCCTGCGAGACCGTATATTTTCATATCTCTGAATCAGGAAACTAGAGTTGTTTTTCTTTTTTTTGTAATTTTATAAGTCATTAGCAAGAAGATATTATCCTATCCATTTTTTTTATTTTTAGGTGAGAGAATTTTGCTGCCAAAGCATTTATTGTTTTCATGTGTGCTGTACTCATGTGCACTCTCTGATGTATATATGCGTATTCAAATCTAAGTCACTTTTGTATTCATGGTTAGATAGCTTTATTCTATTGTCCCAATTTTATAAAATTTTCAAATTATTTAAATTCTTAATAAAATTTACAAATTGTTTAAATTTATTTGGCTGATGTTTGTCTTAGTACTTTTATTTGTCAATTGTCTAAACAATACATAAGATTTCTTGCTTTTCCCTGAATTTAGTCAGTGCAAACCATCATTCTCATCCATTTTGATCACAGTAAATAAATTTTCCAGATACATAGTTATCTGCTGGTGCCCTCTGCGATCGGGATGGATAGAGTGTCCGTTACAATATATATAATAATGAAGTAAGTAACTATTTTTGTGATCTGTTACTGTTTTTTAACTTCAACTTATGGAAAATTGCTTAGTGTGGTTTAAAAAAATAAGTTTTGTCTTATATCATAGTGTCAAAAAACTAATTCAAACTAGCATATCATCTAATTTGTATGATCAACATAATGATGAAATTTAAAAATAATATTGATTTTAGGAGAATCTTTATGGTCTTAATTTAAAAATAATAATTTTTTTTAAAAATTTAATCAGTATATTGTCCATACAAATTCCTAAAGATTCTAATTTATATTTGTTATCTGATGTTATTATATTAGAATACACTTGATCCTGACAGTTTCCAAAATTATTAACTGATCACAATTGCTTTGAAGAATAATTTGTGATATTTTGCCCTCAGATAAAATTAAATTTTGAATTGAAAAACCCATACATTTTCTCAAACTGGGTAATAAATTTATATTTATTCATATGTTGTTCAATATTATTAATCTTAAGAATATGAGACCTTTTTTTTTTAATGGGAGGTTTACTATTCAAGCAATAAAACGAATATTGCTTCTATTGATTTAGTAATTTGAATGGGTCTATGGCAGTGTTTAAATTTAATTTGATTGATTATTTTTTTGATCCCCCATCCGCTAATTTGATGGATATTAATGTTTATTAAACCTTTTAATATGAAAATGCTTTCTGTTTCTCTTTTACAAACATACATTTTCCTATGATCATTTTTATCTGACAATTTGATTTTTGTTGTTCTTTTTGTATTCAAGTTTTATTTCGATCTTGCAGTGGTTTTTAATACTGATAAATAACACCATTAATCAAAAATCCATAATTTTAGAAGTTTTTTTTCATTTTAGTATTTTTTTTTTTAATTTCAAGAATATATTTTTAATTCTTTTTTTGAAAACCCAAGCTCTGTTTAAATAGAAAAAGACAGGTTTTTGCAATCAGGCTTATTAATTTATAGCATTGATTTGTTGAATGTGTTCTTTCTTCAATTTTGTTTCTAAGTATATGCACAAACTAATTTATTTACAGTAAAAAATCGAAGATTATTTTTGAAATTTTATTTTGGTAGTAGAAGTTTTTGAATAACAAATAGATTAATGGAATTTTATCTGTACTTTTTTTTTGTGGAAGCTGTTTTAAAAATGTTTAAATGAACAATATTCTGATAGCTCTATCAATATTCGATTGATAATTTTCTAATATTTCAATATTTACTAAAATTGTTTAATGTTAAATATATAAATGTTAGGACATTTAAGCCAGAAAAGATAGACATATGTTTATACATTTTGCTTTTATTTATGTTAAACATGCTTTAAATACTTTGAGTATCATAATTATAACTCTTTTTAAGTCCGCCCCCCCCCCAAAAAAAACAACAACCGTGGAGTGGGGGGGGGGTAAATAATAATAATTTTACTTAAAATTATTGATGAAGGGAAAACACTTCAAATAAATATTTAGGCTTACAGATTGTTTAGTGCTGTATTAGAGTAGCAAATTCTAGAGTTCAAGATCCACTACTCTTTTCAGTTCTTCTTTTTGAACTTCTTACAAATTTCTAAGCAACAAACCATTGATTATTTATTTACTTAGTTCATAGATTTACAGAAGAGAACTAAAATGGAGTTATATAATAAAACATGATGACAATAAAAATACATCTGCATTTATGCAGTATTGGTTAAATAATATATTCCTAGAAAGTAAACATCATTGTCAATTGCTCAGAAGGTCATGTGGTAGCTGAACCCATAAACTCCATTCAAATTGACCAAGAAGGTTTTTTTTTTTTAACTTTGCTCAGCTGGGAATTGATCCAGGACCTGCAGTATTTGAATTTGTCATGCTACCATTGTTTTTATCTGCATGGAACATTTGTAGAAGAAATACCTTGTTAGTATATAAAATGCACAAATATAAATTATTAACAGTAATAAAATTAAAAGGGCATAATTTAAAATGGTAATCAATAAAGAAATAAAATGACTAAACAATGTGTATATTAAAATATAAAGCAATTTTATTTTGATATTTAAGAAAAAAGAATTAGAAAACAAAGTATCTGATGACAGATGGAATTGTTATATTGATTGTTGATAAGAAAAAACCTCATAGAAAATAGAGTTTCCAATATTTAGGATCAGTAATTGGAAGAAGAAGAAAAGCATAATCAAAAAGTGATTTGTAGAAAAATTGGTAAAATGAGATGTAATAAAAATGCTCAATTCACTTTTGTAGAGTAATAATATATTGATGAAAAAACAAAAAACAAACTGTATATGATACTCTATATAGAATTGATTATTGAATGTTGTAGAGATGTAAAGTATAATAAAGGAAAGGGAACAGAATTTGTTGGCAAAGGAAATGGATTATTGTAGATCAGTGAAAATTTCAATACCGGAGAAAAGACAAATCAGAAATCACCAGAGTGATTGGAAGTAAAAAAGTGCTTACAGTCATTGAAGAAAGATGATGAAGGACGGTATAGTCATGTTGCAAAAATGAATACGGTTATGATAATTGATTAAGAAGTGAAGAGGAGAAAAGTAAGATCAAGAGAGCAATGGAAAGAAGGTCTAATGAATATCATGGCAAGGAATGGTCTGTCAGAGGCAGATATTTTAGGTAAAGAGATATGAAAGAAAAAATATGAAATTTAATTGAAGATATCTGAATAGTGAGGAATCCCCAAGAAGATATTGTTTTATATTAAATAGATTAATTAAAAATGGGATAATGAAATAGAAAATAGAAGCTAAATAAGTATATATTAGCAGGATCTCGGAATTTTTCATGCAAGAATTAATAGATATTATATTGATAGAGAGTTTTCATATGATAGTTGGTTGAAAACAGTCTTTTGTTATTGTAACAAAAAAGGGAGAGAAAAAAAATTAGAATTAAAACATTAAAAAATTAATTTGAGATAGAACTGAAGATAAAATTATATGTTTGGATGGAATAAGTAGAAATCTCTAAGAATCTTCTAATTGAATAGGAGAATAGTCATTAATATTAACTTAGCCAAATAACTAAATCAAAGCTGACTTTTCATTATTTAATTTTTCTTTACGTGACTTTCAGTTTGATAAAATTTGTGACAAAATAAAAATATTTTTATTGTAATTATTATTAAATTATTCCTAAAAATTAACCTTAAACTAAAATTAAAAATAAAATTTAAAAACTATAAATTTATATTATACATAAACAAAAGTTTTTGTAACTTATTTTGTTTTTCATTATTTATTTTTATTTAAAGTAATATTCTTTATTAAACACAAATGATATTTACATAATTACAAAGGTTATATTAAGTTTGGCTAACAACATTTCTTCAAAACTGTCATAATACTCAAGGCATTTTTTTTTTATATTTATTTAATAAAAACATCTTTTAATTAAATGTGAATGAAAGTAATTTTGAAAGTTCAAAAATATCTTTAGAATTCTTTATGTATTATAGATGTAATTTTGCACAACTTTTTTAATTCGCAGTTTATTTTTTTGTGCAATATAGTTTTTTTTTTTTTAAGTTGTTGTTGATTACTTCTGACACATAGAAACAAAAATGAAAAATAAAAATTCATTACCATTCAAATGGAAACATTCAACATAAAATTACAAAACAGATATCAGTACCCGGGACATTCAGATAATGAGTAATGTTGTGATCAAAAAAATTTGATTGTCAATTTAGTGTCTGCATTTATTGAAATGTGAAAATGATTAGCTATGTTATTAAATTTTATCTACACTATTTGTTTCAAAAAGATGATTTACTAAAAATGCTTGAATAGATAATCTAATTGAAAATGTAATATTGCATTTTATATTTGGATAAGGAATAGTTTAAACCAGGCACATTAATGGAGAATCTTCTATGGGCTGCTTTGTTGGTGTATGGCATTGTGTTTTATCAGACCAAAGTTTTTCCCTATCCGGAAAGGGCAGGAGGCGGTGAGTTATGATCTACTTTACCCTATCATTTTAAAGGTGAAATGAACATGGATTCAGTTAATAACTCACTTATATATAAAACTTCTTGGCCACAAAACTTTAAGTATTTATATTTTTTAAACTCTGGCCACATGTTTATTTTTACAAGCTTGTCTGTAGCTGAAAAACCCATTCCTTTATTTTAGAAAAACATATTTAATTACTAAAACTATTTGAAAAAACCTTTACTTTATTTTAGAAAAACATATTTAATGACAACAACTAATTTAGATTTTGTTTTTCTACTCCCCCCCCTGCAGTTTATTGTGACAAATGCTATAAAATTCTGCGAATTGTCATTAAAATTTTAGATTTATAAAATCAAGTTCACACTATTTTAGGACTATTGCGTGACCTAATTTAAAAGTTGTTTACAAGAAAAACTAAATTGCAGACTTATCATTCACACATATATATATGTGATTCCGCATATATAGCAATTTAATGTTGTTTAAATGGCATAGAGAGAGGTGTAGGGGTAAAATACATGAAATAGGCAGGTGGATAAAACTGACTGTTTCAATAGTAATCAACCCTTTTATCATGACTCTCTATAACCCTATCAACTTAATCCATTTCATGTTCTTATTTTTATCTTTATTTTAGTGCAGTAGAATTTGATTGATGTATTTATTTTCTAGTTGTGTATTTTATTTCATGAATATCATTATATATATTAGTATTATAAATCCCAATCATTCAAGGGATATTTTTAATTAAAGTTAAATCATTATTACAATGCCTCTGCTTGCTCAGTTGAGAAAATTATTAAATAATGCTATATCTGTATAAAGGCAGATCACTGTAAGGCTGCCACAGTTTATAATTATTAAAAGTTAATTTATTAGTGTTATAGAACGCTATCAGTTCTAGATTTATTTATAATGTTTTCAACATTAGTAATGATCACCACTCTGTAGTTTACAATGCAATATAGCTCTGTATCACATAGAGTGTGATAGGTATTAATATTGTATACTTTAATTTAAATGTATATGGGAGCCGTTTAATAGAGGGAAAGCCAATCGCATTATGACATTCGTTTAGTTTTATATAATAATTAGTTAAGTGGTTTAATATTATTTATTCATGTCATTACCCCTGATTTTTATTAATATTTAGATTATAATTTGTTACATGTCATCAGTGATGTATTATTTTTCTTAGTGTTGCCAGCATAGGTCAGCTTTTTTACTTTAAATTTGTTTTGTCATGATCTGGGATCACTGGAAACTCCGAATCCTATCTTCATTCGTAAATGTTTTAGTATGGTATTTGTCATGCCCTGGAACACATTTGGGAAAAGTAGCGAGTGCTCTGCATGGGATGACCCCGGGACAGCTGGCTCGCATCCTCCTACCTTCCTCCTCTCCAGGAATAGCATCGCCAGAAGAGAAAGCATACCCTCCTTCATCAAAGAACAGTGATGAAGCATTATTGGCCAGAAATGGCCCGAACTTCATATTTGCTGCCTCATGCCGGTACCACCATTATTTCTTAATATTTAAATTAAGCCTAAATAAATCTATAAGTCATAATGTTGTGAGTTCATTAAGCCAATTACATTTTACTTGTTAAGTTTTGGTATTTAGAATGTCACGAGTCAGGCTTGCATTAAGTGATTCCGAAATGTGTATATAAATTCAATCGTTATTTAAGATTATAACTCACCTATTTTACTATTATAAAATTTGTTAATTTGAATACGCACACATTCATGTATTCAAATCATTTTAACGCAAATAATATTGCAATCTTTAAATGCACAATGTAAATGCCAGAAACCATGTTTATCTGACATTATTATTATTATATCAACACCTGTATAATCCATGTATGATCGCAATCACTTCTGTTCTATCTTGAGTTGGATGATTATTAATTGAATTACATTTCAGACCGCCCTACATCTGAATCTTCAAAAATGTTATTTAAGTCATTCAACTAATTGTATTTCAATTCTAAATAGTGTTTCTATTCCTAAATCTATTTTGTAAAAACTTATTTAAATAGTTTGCCATATAAATAAACCGCACTCAGAGATTAAATATATAAGCACACACATGCATATTTATTTTATCATTGAAAAATCTTGTTATGAATTCTCATAATGATAACCACTGTTATTCTAATTAGTTATTCAAAATGAGTAGTAACCACATCTGTATTATAATTTTGTCTTATATTAAATTACACTTTATATATATATAATCCAGTTGTTCAAATCATTCTTATTCTCTTATTATTTTATGCTTATCAAATTAGTATTTTATTGGAAACTAAATATAATATTCTACAATTAATATCTTATATTGGGTCACTTGGGATTTCACACACATATGGGCAAGTTCATCATCACCATCAATAAGATATCATGTTTCTCCACTATGTCTATAGGATTGGAATGAATTAAATTCATCTGTATCACCGGAGATGTTGTTCATAGTGTTATATATTTGGGGAATGGTCAAATAGGCTAGAATCCATGATTGCTCCTGACCTGTATATCTCTGGCATGGCTGGATTCGAGGTACTTTTGCTCAGATTCTGAGTCTTGTTTGATGGACATACGTTTTCAACCGGTACAGAGTATTCTTAGACCCATCTGTTTTTTCTTTTCTAATCATCAGTTTGTGTTCTTGCAACTGCTTTTCAATGGAATGACAAAAATTGAAATGCTGAAAAGAAAACTGCATCTATGAATTACTATGTGAATGGGAAAGAACATATATTGGTGAGACCAGTTGTCTCATTGAAAAGTGCTTGCAAGAACACAAACTTATGATTAGAAGGGAGAAAGTAACAATCCCATAAGTCAATTAGTGTGACTATGCATAAAGTATGGAAACCACTAATCAATTTAGCTCTTAAGAAAAAATGGAGAAATCAGAAGGAACCTCACAGATAAGTATGTGAATTTTCTACTGACTATTGCCTTTGGCAAAATTGCTCACTTGGTTAAAGAGTTACTTTAAAATTCAAGACTTAATAATCTAAGGGTCCATGTTCAATTCCCATGCTAGTACTGTCACTGGTCAGGCTAGCAATATCTGAAGAAGAGGGGAGAATAATACCTCTCAAAATGTGCATATATTAACATGTGTGCTATTACTAATAGTTGAATGTATTTGGAATATTTAAATAAAGTTACATTTTTTTAAAGACATTTAATACACATATTAGATGATGGAAATAGTCCAATATATAAATATAACAAATAAACATTGATTTCTCTTTATGGTTATGCCTACTCGACAATTAATCATGTGTAATATTTTTTCTTTAAAATTTTAATTTATTAATATTTGATATATGAAATATTAATTAATCACTCTCATAAGAAGAGATGACTATATTTTAATTTACTTCTTCACAGTTTTTAGGAGAACTGGATGCTGCAAATATAATGGTGTACAGAATATTACCATGGCATCAAAAAATAATTTATATTCATTTTTGCTCATAGTAACCTTTTTATTAAATTGATTTTGATATGTGCATTTCTTCAATAGCAGCATGGAAAACACTACACGTATCTTGTTTGTTCTATGTACTTATGATATTAAAATCTTTGCATTGCAGATATTTTCATCAGAAATCCTCTTATACTTGTCTTCTATCTTTTCAGTAATTAACAATTACAGCTTCATCTGTTTCAATATATATGCATTCATTATTAAGTAATATTCTGGTAAATTAAATTTTCATAAATTTTAACTTAAAGTACAAAGTAATATTATAATTTTTCAATGACATGTTTTTGTTTATTATAAAATTTATTTCAATTTTGTATGTTAAGATGTTAGTTAGTAGATGTGGTATGTTTTGAATTATATTATATATATAAAATTAGTGAATAATAGCTTTCCAGTAATATTTTTTAACATTAATTTCATTCCATTCCTTGAAAAATGATGAATGGAGGGTTTACTGTATACACTAAATCTCAGTCAGGTGATTTTTAATTTTCACAATTAATGCTCTATTTTAGTCTATTCATCATCATTTTCAAACATTATCAATCCATTGTAGAATGAAGGTTTCCAAGTTTAATCATTTTTTTATAGCTAGCTTCTCTTCTCCACATCACTCCAACATACTTTCTTATTTTAAAGATCAATCTAGCATGTGTTTGCTTTCTAGGTCTTTTACAATCTCTTGGAATCCAGTTTAAGATTTCAACTGTCCACCTACTATCATCTTTTCTAGCTATATATCCAGTTCACTTCCATTTTAGTCTTAATTGTTTCAATGATATCAATAATATGTTAGTTCTCATCCAAATATTTCATTTTTGATACTTTCTTGTTACTTTTAACATACATCTATCCATACTTGTCTGAAGTTTCTATATTAAAACAGGCAAAACTCTCTATACAGCAGTGCAAGCATGAGAAATGGTGATCATGTGATGTTTAGTGGTTTAAGTTTCTATATTGTTCTTCTGTTAAATGTCCAAGTCTCAGATCCATAAATAAGAATTGATAAATACATTTATTAAAAACCTTTCTTTTCAAACATAAAGATATATTTTCTTTTAATATTATTTCTACCAAAAGCATCAATTATGTTTTCATCAGCAGTAATAATGTGATCATGATATTTGTAGTTGTTAACAATTTAACATTATCAATCTTTATTTTCTTCTCTTGAGAAAATCCATTGAACACTACTTTAGTCTTTTAGTATTTATCTTGAGCCCTACTTTCTTATTTTCATCTGATAATTTTCTTGCAACATTTTCTGAAACCTGAAACATTATTTGTAAAAACAGTTACATCATCTGAAAATCTAGATGACTTAAATAATCTTTATTTATTTTTACTTTGTTAGTTTCCCATTTTATTCTACACAATATGTCTCACAAAATTGCTGTAAAAAGGGCTGGATGGAGTCATCCTGTCATACATCCTTTTCAACATTAATCTTTCTAATATCATTACGTAATCTAATCACCATTGTTGTATTTTGATGAATATTTAGTATATGTTAAAACCCTGCATCTGTATCTTGATCACTGAAGAAATGCGTATAGAATCAAAAGCATTTTTATTATCTACAAAATTAAAGCATAATGGCAACTTGTATTCATTGTTTTTTTCTATAATTTTACTCAATATTTGAATGTGATCCACTGTGCTAAAATCACTTTTAAATCCGTCTTGTTTTTTTGGGTGGTTAAAATCCAATATTTGCTGTTGCCTAGTTATAATTAATAATAGTAAAAATTTTTGCATAGAACTGATAAAAGACTGATAGGTCTGTAATTTCTATTATCTTTTTTATCATCTTTTTAAAATATTAACATTAGTATTGCATTCTTTCAATCATCTGGTATATCTTTATAATTTAAACATTGATACATTCTTTTATCCATAATTTTTCTGTTTTTTGACCTGCTTGTTTTAAAATATTGATTATAATTCCATCATCATCTGACACTTTTCCCTTCTTCATAGATTTCAATACATGTCTCAATTCTTTATTTGTAATCCTGGGCAATTCAGATGTAGTAATTGTAGTGAATACTTTTTCTTGTTTTTATTGCTATATAATTCTTTATAAGACTCTTCAACACGTGTTATGCTGTTATCTTTCATTTTAGAAATAATTCATTTTTTCTGCTTATTGCAGAAATAAGTTTCCTACCAGTACTAAGATGTTGTTCTACATTTTTGATACTTTTATTCTCTTCTATGACTTTTCTTGGCAATTCACAATTATAATTTCTTGCATCATTATTAACTCATTTTCATATCATTTTACAATATTCTAGATATTCAGTCCTTCTTAATGAATCATTTTTATATATTTTTGTAATTCTTCTTTCCTTCGTAAAATGTCTTGTCTTAATAAAAATTTTACTGGTCAATGACTGCTTTTTTGCACCCTATTGCAGTATTTATTATATCAGTTATCTTCCTCTTGATTTCATTCAAATCTGATCCATCTATAAAATCTATTAATATATTAAAATGATTTGCAAGTTCTAATTTAAATTCAATGGAATGTTTCTGAAACTTAGGAACATCAACTTTGAATATTGTTATTCTTAATCCTCTAGCTTTTCATTAACCAGTATCTTATATCTTAGTAATTGATCGATCATCATCGATCATCACTTTCTGTGTTCAATTTATTAAGAACATTACAATTTTGAAATACTTATTTTTTGTTAGCCAAAATATAATCCAACTCTGTTGTACCTTCATTTGTATGTTTACACACCAACATTTTTCTTAAAGAAAGAATTCATAGTATGTAAATTTTTTTTCCTGTGAATTTCACAAGATTGTTTTCCTCATTTCTATTACTATAATCTAATTTACCCATCACCTCATCTTCTCATTATTTACCAATTTTTAGCATTATTCTCCCAAGACAATTTTAAAGTGTTGAATGGTCTGATAAAAAGCCTTCTGTATATTGTTAAAAAATCTAAAATCTTTTATTTCTTCATCACAATGAGAACTTGTTTGGGGCTTAAATCTGAATTATCTGCATTTGGTATCTTTCATTAAGTTGACTAACTAATCATGCCTTTGTCTGATGCACCATCAATCTCTATTCTATAATGTTGTTCTTCCACTTTTTATTTATAATGAATTCTACTTAACTTGTGTTTCCAATATTTGTACTTTTGCAATAGTGTGCATTTCCTTTTTTTTAAATTAAATGTTCCATTTAATATTAGACTTTTTTTTTCTTCCAATTCTTGCAATCT
The DNA here is from genome assembly GCA_028023455.1 of Epiperipatus broadwayi. NCBI lineage: Eukaryota > Metazoa > Onychophora > Udeonychophora > Euonychophora > Peripatidae > Epiperipatus > Epiperipatus broadwayi. Next base: position 6,916,488 of record JAQFVV010006251.1, read on the forward strand.
TCCTTTATTTGAGGGTGATCTGCAGTTGTAAATACCTAAATAAAAGATCGTCATCAAAAGACATTCTCTTCACATTTAGGGTTTTTTTTAACATTCTCTGCCTTCAGCTGCCTTGATTGGCAATTTTATGGCTTCCTGAGAATAGGAACCATCATTTAGCTATGTCAACAACATACAAAAAGATTCATTTTCACACGCATTCATTTTGCCTTCCAAGAAAACTCAATTGATATTTCAGTTAAGAATTATCAGGCAACTAAGAAGAAAGAATATGGTGTTTTTTGATTTTAAACTCAGAGATGAAAAGCCAATAAACTTACCATGCCCGCTTATGTGTGTTTGAGCAGTCCATCCATGATTGTATACTATATGAATAGTTAATAGTCAGAAAATAATAAATTATTTACAACAGATATATAAATATCAATATATCTGCTATAAAGAATTTATTATTTTATGGAATAATAGTATAAAGATTTTTATTCTTTTCCAATTTTATATGAATAATTATATAGTACAGCTGCAGCGAGAAGAACTTATGGAGTGGACGTTAGGGATTTTCCCTGTTCGATTCCTTTAAGGGCCTTAAAGAGGGATCAAAGATTTCTTTCCAGTTAACTCTTTCGTGCAACCTTTGTAAACACTTATATTATAGAAATTGATCAACTTTATTATTTTTTTAAAATCTTCATGTGTTCTGTTTTAACCTATGTATTGTCAACTATTTACTTCCATATATAAAATAAATATACAGTAATTAATATTTATTCTTAATCCATAGCTTTAACCCTCTTCCAGTTACTTCCAATTTTCGGGGAGTAATGGGAGCGGCAAAGTTTGAACTTATAAATAAACTGTTGAACTCAAACGTATTAGAATTTCTAGTCACTTAAAAGCATTAATTTAAATTATAGAGTATAAAACATGAAGTCCTTCCCTCTTTGAAGTTTAAAGCAGTTATAAAGTTTAGACAGTAGTGTTTGCTAGGTTGAGACAGCTGCTTATCTTTCTTTGAAAAGATTAAAATATTTTTTTGATTCTTTGTAAAGCTCTTCTAGAAAATTTACTGAAAATGAAAAAAAATCTTGGGAATATTTAGTGTACTTATTGAATTTTAAAATCTCTCAGGTATTTTAAGTGGCAAATCAGTCAATCGTTTCTATGAAGTAATAACTTTATTCTGATTTTACATGCGTGGGTGTGCGTGAAGATAAATCACTTTAATTGAAAGTATGTTTAAAATAAAGTGTAGTAAAATCTAAATTTGAGATTTTTTTTCAAAGAAAATTTTTACAGTCGACTTAATTTTACCAGGACATGTGCCAGTAGGTTTACTGCTGTTTTTTTCCCTCCTCCCTTACCCATCCCACTCCAACAATTTTGCTGGAAAATGGAAAAAAAAATGATTAGAGAAAAAAAGAGGAGGAGTTAGTGACGAAATTTATCCTTCCTGACAGAAGGTGAATTTTTCTTAAGGAAGTCAAGTGTGTCGAGCAAATAAGTTCGTTGGTCGTTGGTTTCTTAGTATAATAAACTCTTTACCTAATACGAACGATTTAAACAACAAAATGAATTCCTGAATGAAAAATAATAAAGCAAGAAGACGACTTAAAACAATAAAATGAATCAGAGTATTAAAAAAAAATGCTATTATTAGATATATTTTTTTTTTTTGTGAAGTTGTGGATCAATAGAAAAGGTTAATGGTAAATTCCTGTTTTTTTTTTTTGAGTGGAAAAAGAATATATAAATTAGCTTGATATTTTTGTAATGCGATGCTTTTGTTCTTTAGCCTACATTTTTATGTGTAAAAGCATATTTATTTAAAGATATAAAATTCTGATTAAATTGTTCAAAATTATATATTCTAAACATTAATGATTATTGTTAAAACCGGCAACTTTATTCTCTTGCCATTTATGGTAAGCTTGGAGAGTAAATTATAGTCCTGATTAAAGTATTTAAATTATATAATGTATATTTTATTTTTGAACTCATATCTCTCTAGTCATTATCATTATTGATCATTTGATGAAACAACAATCAGTTCTTTACTTTTTTGCTTGAATAACAAAATGAAGTTAAAGGTAATTGCTATATCCACAACTGCATTGCTTCCAGGTTTGGATTCCAAGCCTCATTGGTAAAGACAAAGGCCAGTAACCGATCCGGAGCTGGGGATTTAAATGCATTGATTAATGAAGCTTACTTTAGACATTAGAATTGACAGCTGCTTTTGCTTTGTATAAGCCAAGGAATAAAAGTGATTTGTTATTTCTGTTTGTTATTGAGTGAAAGATGAAAAAAGATTTATAAGTGGATCTATCTCTAATATTTTAAATTTTCAACTTTGCATATATAATCTGTGATGGTGGTTATTATTTGAGGTTTGCAGAACAAATTATAAAACAGATTCTTGATTTATATTAATTATTCAATTATTTTTTTTTTTTGTAGAAATGCTTATTTCATGATTAGTGGGTCTGGATTTCCTTTATTTATTATGATTATGTTACTATACAAAATGTTAAAAACTATCCAAAAGGGAAGTAAAAACGCAATCTGTGTGAATGTCATGGGTATTGTGGCACATAACAATATGATATCTATTGTTTCATATCTTTTTGAACATAACTCCGTAAATTATGCTAGTAGTAAAGTAGCAACTTTTATAAATCTGATCTAATAATTGTGAAAGCTATTATAAACGATGATAATTTGTGTCTTCTGGCCAATCCAGCACATTTCGTGCAGATGGCATCATGTTTAAGAAAAATAAATAAATTGTTGTTCATTGTTTGCTGCAACAAACAATCATATGTTCAGATAATATATCTAATTGAAGATTATTCAACTTAGAAGAAAGATCTTAGAATCTTTCAGTAATACTAGATATAACCCCATGTACTTTTGTGAATTGCATTTTTCTTAGAATAATTGCTTAGATGCATATCAATTACTGCGCTATGATAAATAAAAAAATCAAAACAATTTTTTTGTAAAAATAAAGTTAAAAGCAAAATTTAGTAATGGATTATCAATTTATGCAAGAAAATTCAAAATCAGTAAGTTTTTTTTTTTTTAAGAGAATCTGTATTAGTACTAATTTGATACTTAAACACCTCACTATTGAGTTTATTATTTCAGACTATGGGCCATGATATTGTATCTCCCAAGATCCTGTAGCTGCTCTCTGATGATTCTAGAGAGAAATCAAAAGTGAACGACTGCAAGGCATCCTAGAAGCAGGCAATAATGTTGCCTAATTGATGATTCATCATGTGCCTAATCTCAATTGCTATAACTATCTTTACCTTTTTAACATGCATATATATATATGATGGATATGGGCACTCACAAATTAATTAGAACCTGATAGTTATCAACTACATTTCTAAAATATGAATAATATTGTTCTTATACAATACGATGTGAATATAGATGCATTATCATTAATCTAGAAATGATATTCTTGCATTTTATTTTTTATATCTGACCCAAGCACTTAAATAACACTTCTTTAAATGTAGTGCCACAGTATCGATATGGTTTCAGCAACTTATGGTTTAAAAAACATGAAATATAAAATTCATTTGATTTACTAGATTTTACCTTTTTCCCCCATGTGATTGCTATCAAAATGAAAACCTTAATTTACAGTCACAGTATTGCTATTATAAATTATTATGTAAAAATTTAAAGAAGGTTACAAAGCTTGAAAATTACCGATTGCAATTCTGTGTGACATAATGAAAGCAACAGTGAAATATTCATTTACACAGTCTTTTCTAATATTAAATAAGTATGAGAGATGATCAAAAGCTATGGTAAATGTTGCTTCAGGACACCATTCAATAAAACGACAGAGAACTTTAATACAAGAAACAAAAGCATCAAATCTTACCAAACAATGTGTGAATGGGTTTCAACTTGTTTGTTGCAGTCAGTATGCTTAGATCTATGATTAAGAGAATATATATACATTTAAATTTATCATAAATCATGGATCTCAAACAATTAATTAACTTGAAATTTTGTATCAAATGTTCAAAAAATAAAGCAGGCAAAACTCTCCATATAGTAGTGCCACTTGGTGCAAGCCAGAATAATCAATGGATGACAGCTTGTGCATAAAATCCCTATCAAATGGTGATCACATGATGTTTAGCATTAAAAAAATACAAAACAAACACATGTTAAAATTAGTTTATGGTGATTTTGCAATGACCATTAAAATGATTTACAAGTGATTTAAATGATTTCAGAAATGGTTATAAATAGGCTGAAAACATGGAGAGATTAGGATGACCTTGAACATTAAAAAAATAAGGAAAATATTAAAAGAGTAAGCATAATGATTTGATCAAACATGCAATTGACTATTAGGGAAATTTCTGCGGATCTGAGCATGTCTTAACAATAGATTTGAAAATGAGGTGAGTATTTTGATGGTTGACAATTTCATTGAAGTTGCACTATTATGGCACTTTACATGCCATTTTTTAAAAAAATGGTCATCATGGAGATGGAACTCATGTATATGGTTTTGATGTTGAGACAGTTCTCAGTGGAAATCACCTAGTTCTGAGTAAAAAAAAAAAAAGCATGTTAATTCGGATCCAACATCAAAATGATGCTGATTATTCTTTTTTACATTCATGGAATTGTACAATGTGCATTCACATCCAAGAATGTTATGATGAAGTCTGAATATTATACAGGCTTATTACAGCATTTAAGATATAATATACATTGAAAATACCTGAAAAACTAGCCAATGATTTCATCTTCCATCATGACAATATTCTGTTTCACATTGCTTCTGATATGACAGTTTCTGTCAAATAAATTGGCGATGTGTGGCTTTTGGTTCTTTCTCAAAGTCAAATGATTATGAAAGGTAAACATTTTGAATTAATTCAGGGCATTGAGACCGTCACAATAGTGCAACTAACAAATTCATGAAAGAGAACATCCAGTGTCAAAAACATTGGGATAAATCTGAAGTGAGGGAGATTTTTTTTGAGAGTCTAATTGTATTTTATCTTTTATTGTAATTTTTTATTTTTATTTAAATATTCATCATACATTTTAATTACTGTTTACACATATGCCTTTTTGTTGTTTCATTTATTATTATCCGTCTTTATCCTAACTACATTATTCTATTTTGGGGCTAATTATTTTTGTTTTTATTTTAATATATACGATTTAAAAATTAAATTTTATCCTAGTTATATAAATTTGACATTTTTATTCATGGGATAATTAGGTCTGAATACATTATTACAATTATTTACAAGTCAGATTCCTAAATAATATATTTTAACAAGTACTTTCTCTTAGCAATACAAATTCAACTGATAAAACAAAAGATCTCCAATAGATTAGTATTCATATGAGAAAAGTGGGCATTATTTGCAAGTTTGTTAAAGAAATCAATCCTTCTTTAGGAATCTATCATGAATTATTGTAATATTTTCTTAGTTATTTAGTAAGTTTATATTTTCAGTATTATATATTAAATAGTAATAATTTTTTGCTTAGTAAAGTTATTAGAATGTTAGATATACGCATAATATATTGTATTTATTATTATCAGAAGTTTGAAGTATCCACACAAAAACTTGAAACAAATATTGCTGGCAGATAAAGGGCAATTACTGAGATTTTAAATGTACAAACATTAAAATAATAATAATAATGAATACATTATTATGTAGTACATAATTAATAATAAATACATTATTATGTGGTACGTAATTAATATAGTCATATAAAGAAAAGTACCACAGTTCAGGCTAATCTGTATGATAATTTTTATATCCATAATAATTGAAATGAAATTGGAATTTTGAATTTTTGTTTTTGAATGATGTACCACCCCATTAATTAATATTTTTTAAATAAATTTCTTATTATTAAAAATTATTTCCTTAAAAATTGTCTTCTATAGAAATCCCCTAATGAATGATTTTCTAGATGATGTAAAATAAAAACATATTTTATTAATTAAGTTTAAAAAACTTTTATGTATAAAAAACACACAAAGATTACAAATGAAATATCAGATAAAATTTTTCATTTCTTTGGCAGATAACTTTAATAAAAATTAGACTTCTGTGAGAGTGTGCTTATTTATAATTTTCATATGAAAATATATAATTTTATTTCCAAAAGATGATTTAAAAAAGTTTCTTTATTCTTTTATGAATATGCAGTAGAATATTTTAGTCCAAATATCCTTTTTCCAAAAACATCTTAAAAAAAAAAACAACTTTTGATAAATTCTATAAATTGATATGCCTAATTCTAGTGATTTATCTATTTTTTTCCTTTTTTTTTTAGCACAATTTGATTTTACATCAAGAGACTAAAATATCTATTCTTGAAATCTACACAGGTTGCAAATCTAATTCTAGAATCAAAGATTTTGAACTAATGGTGTATTATCTGCATACATGATTATATGCAAATTGCATGCATGCATCTATATCTATTGCTTAAGTGAATTATTTTATATGCTCTAGTGCAGAATTTTAATTTTTTTAATTTGTAATAATTCATTACACATATATGATGTATAAATGAAATGTCTGCTGATTCATTTTTAATTAAAATTCAAGTCAAACTACTTTTCCATCTAAAAGTAATGATTGCCAATCTATTTTCAGGTTTGTTTTTACTTACTGGATTACTTAACAATTTGTAATGGAATAATACATAATCTTGGATGATTTGAGGAGGAAAAAAAATGGAAAAATAGCAAAAAAGGATGAATTGTTTTTTAAATGTAAGTTGATATTTTTGTTTCTTAAATATTAAACATGTTTTCATTGTATTTGTTTAAAGTATAGTCATGTGTTCTAATCAAATACATTTTGCTGTTAAAATGATAGTATTTGACCCAACTAAATTTTTATTTTTTATTTTTTCACTTACAAACATCAATCCAGTTTAACTGCTGGGTTAAACTGCTCAAGGGTATTTTTTTTGAAATGATAATATATTTTGAAAAGAGGGAATGAGGGGAAGGGGTTATATGGACTTTTTATAGGATAAATTTATTATATAACGTTGATAAAAAAAATTTGAAATTAATTAAGAAAATATATATGGATTGATATTAAAAGTATTATGAAATCTAAAATATTAATTTAAAATTATCTTCTACTTTTTAATAATTTATTGTTGTATTTTGCATCATTGCTGGGCCTAATAATATTTAAATACCAAAAGTGATATACTGAGTATAACCAAGCAAAGTGAGTTTTATTTTTTTTTGCATAATAATCTATCTATGAATCTTTAGCTTTTGAATTTATCATTCTCATCATTGGGCTAACCTGCTCAGCATAATTATTATTGTGATTCCAATAGTCAAAAAAATCACCAGTGAATGTTATGAGAGTGTATAAATGGAATTTAACCGCTTCTATATTATACAATTACTAAATACAAACTATACACAGCATAGCAAAATCTATGCACCCACTTTAAGAATTTAGAAAAGCTATCCATGAATCTGCCTCTTGGGTAGAATCTGTGCAGATTTTTAAATGCTTTTATTTAACTTAGAAGTTTTGCTTATATGTTTGTTTATTTGGGTTAAATCTTGTAATCAATTTTAAACATACTTCTATCAAAATAATGTTTTTCAAATTTGTACATGTTAGGTATCAATAACAATGCTGTATGACAATGAAATATTTCAGGATTGTTCATAAGGTCTTCCATCCTACCATCTCAAGGCAGGCCACATTTCAAGCCATTTTAAAATTGGTTCAGAAAGATTTCAGTTATGCACAATAGATGGCAATATATTTTTTTAAAATGTGCTTTCATTGAATTTCATGACTATTTCATTAAAAAGCATTTCCAGTTAAGCGTTGGTGGCCTAGCGGTTAGCGTAGTTACCTTCCAAGTAGCTGGCTCGGGTTTGCTTTCTGGTCAACGCTTTGACATAAAAAAAAAAAAGCATTTCCGATTAATTAAAATAAAAAGAAAAGGAAATATAGGATGAAATCTTAATTTCTCTTGATTGTTTAACTAAAATTTGCTTTTTTTTACAATGTTGCCTTCATAAACACAAAAATCTTGTAGATAATTTTTAACACATGCAAATTTTATTTTCAAATATTGAAAATATCTGAAATAAAAGCTTGGCGAATCCATAAATTAATTCAGTCATTATTTTTAAAACTAGTGATCGAATTTTTACATAATTTATGGATGCCCCACACCTTTATTCTAAGTGACAAATACAAACAAAATTTGGTTGTAGAAAAAAATAATTGCTTAGTTTTTAAGTGTATTACACATCAAATTTAATAAAAGCATTTTTTAAAATAAAACATTATATATATTATTTTATATTGTTTTTAATACTTACTAGCTGTTAAAAAAAAAAAAATCCTTACACTAAATAAAGAAATAAGTTAAAATAATGAAAAAAATTATCATAGAACTTTTTGTTATAGTATTTTATGGAAGAAGTTTAGAATAGAGAAAAATAATACAATAATCATAGATTATACCAGTAGTCATTTTAACACTAATATGTCTTTTGAAATGATCGTAAAATATTTTTAATTGCTGCAAGTAGGAAAGCTAAAAATATGAGTGAACTGAAAATATCAAAGAGTATATGTGAATTGAGGATATCAAAGAATATAATGGGCAAAAATGATCTTAATATTATAGTTATTCTGGTGTGATCCAAAGAGAAACTACTTACTATCATTCTGAGAAATACATATGACAGTGTATAATCAGAAATGATAACCCTAGCATTAGAAAAAGGAAAGAGTTTATGGTATCATTGTTCATATATTTGCATGATATGATCATGATATAGGATTTAAATTTTGTTTGGTTTTTAATCATTTGCTTTTCAAGCAGTGAATCCATACTAATCATTAATCACAATTACCATCTTTTAAAATAATAATTTAGATCAAAATAAGAAACTAGATCAATATAAATTCATCTTAGCTGACCATTTCTTTTTTTCTGATACCTATTTATTTGTTTGAAGTATTATTGTATTAAATAGAAGTCTATATATATTTGATGTGTGAAATTTTCTCAATAAGTTTAAGAATTTTTAGATAGTTGGTCATACCCACCCTGATTTATTTACTATTATTATTTTATAAGTAATAACAATAATAAAAGCAGCAACACCCCCTCCCCCCTGCTTTAATCATATTGCTACAATAAATTTCTTTATACAGGCAATATTCTTTATTTAATTGTATTTCATGACTTTTCAATTTGCTGGAATTTTATGCCTATAATTGTTTCTAAATCTGTGTTCATAACATATCCAGTTCTGAGCTAGTCAATAATTAATAGTCTCTAGCTATTCTTAGCTGGAAGATAAAATAAGTTTCTGCTGGCTGTTAAAGAAAACAGGATAAGGATATGACACTATCAACCAATCATGAAAGGAGTGTAATGCACATATTGGATGATAAGGATCAAATTATAAGCAACATATCTTTTGTATTAATTACTAAAGAAAGATCATACACTTGACCAGGAATTAAAGTAGTAGTTTGTAAGCAAAAGATTTCAGGTTCAGTCTTTGAGGGGCATTTCATTGTGATTTGATATACTGTGATGCTTTAACATTACTTGATATTATAAAAACATACGTACCATATGGTTTAATGAATTTATTTGAAAAAAAAAAAGCAAATGACAGAAAGTTTTGGATAATTTTTTTTTGGGTTTAGAATATGTGATCTACTTTTTGAAGATAATGGAGGACATTAAGGGTGAGTATATGTTCAAAACCTACAGTGTAAAATGTTTTTTTTTTTAACATAGAACTTATGTCATCAGTTATCTGTTGAAAGTTAGGCCCCTTTCAAGCTCTTTCTTCAAAAAATGTTAACTATGGCCTTTAAAAAAAATAATTGGACAATCTTTTCTATCTTTCATTCTCTCCTTAGTTTTTACAACACATTTTTTATAATTTTTTTTTTTAATTTTCTCAAGTGTTAGCATACTTATGATTGTAATCTTATTTTTCCAAATTATTTATTTATTTTACAAGTTAAAGCTCTAATGGTTATTCTATTGAATTTATGTCAATTCCTGAACTATAAGACATTTTAACAATGCACTGCAAACTTAGAATGTTTTTTCTGACTAACTGATTCATACCAGTGTTATCTCAGCTAATGATTCAGTTATTGGTTGATGAATGGGTATTTTGCTATTAGCTGAAGAATAAAGGCCAGATAAGTATCATTATACTTACTATAAAATATAATGTAATGTGATATAGCTTTCAAAATTTGTGAAACACTATCATTCTTTTATGTATATGAGTGCATATTTTACTTTTATCTTTGATAGGACAAATTATATAGAATATTTTGTTTTACTTTAGCACCATCTATTGTAAAACTGAATAATTAGTAGTGGAGACTAGATGATTGTGTTTTATAGTAATTACCAATCTCGGACCCTGGAAACAAAGCATTTACTAAAATATATAATTATTGATTTAGGATCAGATTTATATAACTATACTTACAGATTGGTTTGCATTCAAAATTTTAAGGTTTTTTGAAATTTCAGAATATAGATATGATGAAAAAAAGAAGTTAAAGATAACTGCCAAATGCATAATAGCATTAGTTTCAGTTTTGAATCCAAGTTCTGATTAATGAAACTAGTTTAAGTATTACTACCATTTGATAAAGATTGATATTACTATAGATGGTGCTACAATAATAAGGAGAAATAGTTTTTGTTTACTGTTGTAAATTATCAGAATTAAATGAAGAGTTGATGTTAATATTCCTAGTCAAAAAATAAAAGATGCTTATGGCTAGAACAGAATGGTGATTATTAAAATATAATTCCTGACTTGGTGACAGATATTTGTAAATACAAAAGCACATTAGCTTAGTTCAAAACATTGCTTTTAAAAAAATTTTTTTTAGATATTAGCTGGATAGTAAAATAACTAAAAGTGGCTGGCTGCTTAACTGCATTGGTTCCAGCTTTGAATCACAAGCCCTCATTACTAAAGACACAAAACAGAAACTGGTTTGCTGATGTATATTAATAAATTAATATTATCTGATGTACAGTGATTACGTAAATTTGCAATAAGTGACACTAAAGTAGAAAAAGGAGAAATATTTTTGTTTAGAATATGTTATATAGAGATTGAGAAACATTTGAAATTAACAGATTATTTTTTTACATTCTAATAATAATAATTTTTTAATTTTTTAAAATAAATTTGGAATTATTATAAAGCAAATGAAGTTTGCTAGCCAGAAATGACTCAGCTGAGCTGTTATCTGGGGACCTTGAACTGTAGTTACTTGCCATTCTACCTGCACTAATCTGCATAGAGCAGTTTTGAATTAATCTAATAGTAAAAGAAGTTCGGAGCACATAAAACATAGTTTATAAATTTCATTCAATAAATTGAAAAAGAATGTAATTACTGTGTTAAATTTGGCTATAAGGAGTTGAGGGAGAGGGGGAGGGAATAAGATTACAAAGCATTTTAATGGCAGAGACTTCTTGTTTAAACATTCAGTACCTTAAACTAAAAATATCTATTTTTAGATCATTTTAAAGTTCCTGAATTGGATCTAATTTTGTAGCTGAATAATAAAAGTTTGTTGTTTATTGTAAAAAAATTTGATACTCTAAATCATGTTTTGAAGAAATATTTACATTTACTGTATGAGTTTCTGATACTTGGTCATAATAATTTGTTTTTTTATTTTTGTGTAGTGAGTAAAAATTTATTTTATTTTGACTGACTCATTGAAAAAGCTGTATTAGTTTTATTTATGCATTCATTAAAGATGCCACTTTTACAATAATTTAATAATATATCATAGAAAAACCAAAATATTAAATGTTTCATAAAACTAACATGATGAAAAACAATAAAGGTAAGAAAATACAATTAGCATAAAATAGAAATAAAATTTAAACATTTAAAAATTTATTTATAAATTGTACTTTTAGGAATACATTTAAAAATATAAATGTTTTTAATATTTGAAACATATTTTATACTAAATAATGAAAAAAAAAAGAAGCATAGTATAAATTATCAGTGTAATAAGTTTCTTTTTTTTTTCTGTGGAGAAGATATCCTTTTATTCTGTAGATTTTCAGTCTTAGTTTTTTTACTTATATTTAGAGGATTTTTCTTTTCTAACAATATTTAATGATGAATCTTTTCTGTGATCAAAATCCCTATTGGTAGATTGAATTTAAGTTCCAAACTTTTGATTAGTCAATTACAAAATCAACAGTAAAAATATATTTGTTTTGATTTAGTTTCTAAAATACAAATTAATAATTCATTAGATTATTAAAGTAAATGAAAGTTTTTTTTAAAAATAAATTTCTATTTATAATTGATGAAAATAATCAATAACAGTAAACAAAACATGTATGTCATTCAATATAAATTGCAACTGTATGTTATTGATTTCTTTGTTAATTTGCCTTCATGTAAAAGTAAATATTTTCTAAAAATCTGAATTATTCTTCTAAAATAATTAATATTTCATAGTTTGTGAAAAATATAATAAATGTGTTAAAAAGATTCTAAAACATATTGTTGGCAAATGCTTTTTTTGTGGAGAACATTAAATTTAAATATTAATTTATTAATTGTAAAAAAATTCTGAAAGTGGTAGCATTATTCAATGTAGTTCTTCCTATAGAAAGAATGGGAAATTGGCAAAATGTTAAAAATAGTGATTAGAGAGTGAATTGAAGCTGGAGATGCATGGATGCATTCCATTCTTAGAAAGGATTAATAATTTATTTTCAAGTATTTAAATAATGACATTTATTAAAATGATGAAGCAAAGTACAACACTTAACTACTTTATGCTGATCAATGTAACTTACATATACCATAACATATAAACATTGCATAATATATATAATTTTTGGTCAATTTCTATTGCAAACTAAGACAATTTTTTTATAATAAAAATAACTTTGCATTGAAATAATCCAATTTAATATAATGTAAAAATATAATTACAATTTTATCTATTAGTTTATTTTAAAAAAAATATATGTTAATTGTACATGCTTTCTTTTATATATGTGAATATATATATTTAAAAAATATACCTTTTCTCAAAATTGTAATAACTAAAAAAACTATAAGTTGGACCCCCACTTGTATAATGTACTTTGGGTTTTTTTACACTTGTAGAAAGATGCTTATTTACTAAATTGGGTAGTATATGCTTATGAAATATTTGGATTGCTAAATGAATATTGTTTAACATAAAAGCACTTGTTATTTGTTCTTTCTCATTAGTATAGGTTTATAATAAAAGGGCTTGAACATCATATGAACCTATATGTTTTTATATCTAAATATGTTAAAAAAAATATGACTGGAAATAAAATATAATGCATAGCTACAATTAGACCAAGTGTTGAAGTCTTTCAGAATTTGAGGTGTTTTGCAAAAGAAGTTAAGACTGCATCATAAATTATTATTTAAAGATCCAGCATGCAATGTATTGGATATATTTTGTTTTGGATATATTTTGTTTTACATATTTTTTAGCATAATTGTTGCAGAACTTAACACTTTTTATTTTTGTGTAGAGCTACCATATTTATTTATGAGTGGCTGCACATTTGTTTTTTTTTATCTCAAACATTTATTATAAAATTATAATTATATCCTAAAATGTCTTGCATGATTGCTGCATTGGTAGAGTGACAATGCTCTGGAGCTCAAATTTCATGAATCAAATCCATTTGTCACTTCCAGTGTTTAAACTTTATGAATTCTTGAGCAAGCTATTTGATTATTTATTTACTATTAAATTTCTTAAATCTTTTTATGGTGTATCCCTTTTTATTATAATATTTAGGAATGGACTATCTTTAAATGTTTAAGTAAGACTGTGCGCCTAGATGCGATAGTAAGGACCTCTACAAATCTTAACACAAGATTAACGACTTTAAAAGGCAAGAGCGGCCACTCTTATTTTTTGACCTTCTTTCTAATTATATAGGTGAATCTAAAGCATTTTGATTTGAGAGCTGAAGCTATTAACTACTTCACTGATTAAGTCTTAAGATTATAGCCTTAATATATATTAACAAATTATTAATTACAATTTTAAATGTTTAGTAATGAAAAATTAAGTGTCTTTTAAAATAAATTAAACTTATGTTCAAGTTATCTTAAGTTTATGGATTATCAGAGTTTTAGCCTAGGGGCATGCAATTAAAGTTACATCAAAATTTTAAACCTAAAGTGCTTAGAATATTTTTTGGTATCAAGCATTTATTTTCACAAATTGATTTTTCTTTTTGTTTTTAAGGGAAGTATGAAAAAAAAAGTTTCTTTCTTTCTTTTTTCCTACCTTCTTTCCTATCTTCTTTTTGTTTTTTTAAAAAAGTGAAAAGATGACAATATTTTTCTAAGTTTTTGCGACATTGTGAGTACACATAGGGGGCTCCAATAGTCCACAAACCACAAGTTAAGAACTTTGGCAGAATAGCTTTCATAATTGAAATTTATTGTATTTGTTTAAGAAAATTGAAGCTTTAACAAATTATAGTACCCTGCTATTTTCAAAGTTTTGAAATCTTTTATTTAAAAAAAAAAAAGGAGAGGGGGATATTAGAAGGAGAGGCAAGGAAAAGAAAAATAGAGAGATGAAAGAATTCTTTGTTTAATATTACTTTTATTGTTATTTATTATTTTTTAATATTGCAGCCAAAGCAGCAGGATATGTTGTGTTTATTTTTCACAAAATATTTTTATAATAACTAAATTATTATTTCATGTTTTGCTTTTAATTTTTTGAATTCATGTTAGCAGGTATGATAAAGTGAATATAATAACAAAATCGAATGAAATATTAGATTATTATTTAATGTATTATGTATATATAGAATATATTTTGGTGAAGACAAAAGTAATATCTATGTGATAGGATAATTGTTATTGATAATAATCTGCTATTACTTTCCAAACTTTTAACACAATTTAGTTTTAAATTAACTGTATTTGGTTTACTATTCGCATTCTATGAAATATAATAAAATCACATTGATATTAAAGATTATTTGTTAAAAAAAAAAAAGACAAAAAAATAGATAGTATTGTATACTAAGTATTGTTTATACTTGAACAATAAACAGTATATATATATATTATGTATATTTAAAAGAATAAACAATAATTAAGCTACTGTATTCTTGTGAGCAAGACCAGACTCTGAGTAGCTGCAAAAAATATCACTTGATGCATAGGTCTAGTCTCTCTCCTTTTTATCTAATACTTTTAGAAAGAGTGTTTTATTATTGTGAGATGTGGGGTTAAAGCTTAGATAGCATTCAATGAACCAGAGTGTGAAAAGAATGAAGGAGGTAATTCTTTATATTGAGAAAAATATTTTTCTGCACATTATTAATGAGGTTGGTGATTATTTGTAAATTTGAATAAATAATGTTAGTGATATGAATGTGGCAATGAAGAAGGAGGAATAGTTCAGAAGAAAGTGTTCTAAAGTTTCTTCATATTTATGACAGAGGACTTATTATGGATCTGTATTTGTAAAGATTGTCATTTACATGAGAGAAAGGAATTCATAAAAAAGGCATTGACATTTATTTAAGAAGTCTAGATGTTTGGATTATTGGTACCTGTATTTAAATTTTTGTATAGGATATTTGTTATTACATAACAAAAAAGAATGAATATTATTTGATGTATTATCATTATTTTTTTATTTCATATGCTTGCCAATAGCTAATTTTATTTAGAAATAGTTTATGTGAGAAAGTTGTGCATTTGCTTATGAGATAATTAAAGTTTTGATAAAATTATTATTAATGCGTGGGATTAACGAAAATTAGATTATCAATATGTGGGAAGAAACTAATCAGTTTAGTTATTAATAACTGTCTGAAGATAAAAGAAATGCCATGTAATGAAAGTCCATTAAATTTTATATGTTTTTGCATATTTATTATGCTAAGTATTATTGCCTTTAATAAATATCAAAATAAGTATTACTGCCTTTTTATTTTTTGAAATGAAGAAGCAAATTTAATAATGAGTATGAAATAATTAATTTTACAAAAAAATAAGATATTGACTGATACTTTTGCATATATTGAAAAATATGCTTTGGATAATGAATTGATAATGTTTTCTATGGAAGCAGCAAGATGATTTTGAATACTAGTTCTCATTACATTGTAAGGGGGGTGCATTGGGAAATCTAGTGTAGAGGAAAAATCAGAAGAAATATTATTTATTACCTGTAAAAATGTTCTAAGTAGAAGATTTGTATTTGTTGAAGTGGAGTGAGAATTTATTGGTATAGTTATCAAGTATAGTATCAAGTAAGGAAAGGATTTTTTTTTTTGAATGGAGAAATATAAATATGTCATTCATATAGGAAATATGATTAATAACTTGTTTGATTATTGGAATTATGTATTTTTGGAATTTTCCTATTTAAAAGGAGAGGGTTGATGTATGAAGAGAAGTGAGCTAAGAAAGGAATCTTGAGGATAGAATTAAGTGGATTAAATCCAAAAAATGTATTTCCATTGAATGTTATGCATTTTTCTTTATTTATAATTAGATTTGCCAGAACATAAAGAAATGGTATTGGTATATTAAATTCTTGAAAATGGAGTAATTGGAAATATAAGAATTGTGTCAAATACAGCTCTTATATTCAATTGCATAGCAATGGGCTCTTTTCTTATATTGCCTGATATGGTCTATTATTATTTTAAACAGGATAGTTGAATCTTTTTTTTACAAATTGGCTTTTGATAATGAAGGCAAAAATGGTTAAATTTTGTCTTTAATGAGAGATTCAATTATTTTAATAAGGAGTGGAATCACTGATAAAAGTCTTAAGATTATCTATGGGAAGGGAAGACTTTTTTTAAGGAAGGGAAGCATAGATGTGCAATAGAATTCCAGAATGATATGGGCAGATAATTAATTGTCAAGTATTGGGTTATGAGCTGATTGAGATGCTTAAGTAGAAATTTAGGTATGACATGAGATCCTGAATATTATCAGCAATACTGTTTAACTTGAGAGAAATTTAAGATATGGCAATTCCACAATGTTCATTATAATGTCCAAATAAAAAAGGGACAAGTTTGGGTTGTAATGAGTTTGAAATTGGGATTTAATTTGGTAGTATATGAGGGGCAGTGTGTTTTTTCCTGTTATCAAATGTGAATTTTTTCAAAATGGATGGTGTTGCTGACTTTGGTTTATAACTAAGGATCTATTGTATACTGTATATCTTTTTGACCAGTTGTAGGAATTTGACAGATAAATTTTGGTTTATCAGATAAATTAGACAAGATTTGTTGTGTATGTTTGTATTTCTGTTTGAGAGTTATGATTTGTGGTATAGAAGTTGTAATGTAAATATTTTTTAGGTGAAGTTGAAGTGCATCTAATTCTTTTACCAATTTAGTTGAAGGTTGTTTTTCCTATTATAAAACATTTATGATCAATTTAATGGTGTTTATAACTGTCAACAATGATTCTATAGGGTTTAATTCCAGGATATTTTTTTTTTTTAAATATATGTAAATTTATGATAGGACTGCTTCAGGTGTAGTGGATTTTAGAATTAATCTAATAGTATTGTTAAGCCTGAATACCAGTTAGTTTTGTAAATTTAACTCAATTTTTATTGCTAGAACTAAGTAGTTTGAGAAGCTTCTAGGCAATTTTTTGTGATGATAATGATGAAATGGAAGTCAAGAAAACAACAAAAAAGATCTGTTAGTATGGAGTGTTTGTGTATGTGTGTGGGTAGAAAGAATATGACATAGTGAAAAATAATCCTTCAGCATTCATGAGTCTGGTGATAATTTGCTGAAGGTACTTTTTCATAAAAATCGAGTATGACATGTGAAAATCACCAGTTAAAAAAGAATCCAATGTATCTGCTTTAATAGTCTCAATACTAATTCTGTTTTGTTGTAAAGGTATAATGTAATTATATTTCTAATGAGGAGCATGCGATAAAGTATTACTATGCTTATATTGAAGTCAAGGTATAAAATTTTAAAATACTTATATGGAAAATTACCAACTCCATATATTGGACTGTGATATTGAATGTGTTGAATATTTTGTCTCAGTGAAGAAAGATGTGTGAGTCAGTTGCTGAGGGCAAATAAGAGTCGGGGTGAGTTAATGCCCCTTACAGTAATCTATGTTAAATTTAAATTCATTGAGAAGTAGTACGAGTAAGATCATGACAATTATCTATATGCATTTTAAATTTTGCACTTTGTTTAAATAGTGTAACAATAATTGTATTTCCATTTTTAATTTAATCATTCTGACATTAAGAATAAACCATTATGACTTAATTATTTTTATCTGCAATATAGAGTAAAAAATGCCTATAGGTCTTCCTAACTATTTGAGTTTTCAGACTGTTTTCTCCAGATCTGTTATGATAATAATTTTGACATGCTATTATAATGTTTGGAGTGACTTTATTTTAGCTTCTTGAGAAAATTGCTACTTATAAAAGTTAATGAATTTTTAATATCGTCATGATAAAAGTCATACTACTGATAAAACATTTTATTACAAATTTAAATTGTTTCTGAATACTCATCAAAGCTTACCAGGTGAGGCAAACAAGATGTCATTTTATATTATTAAAAATATTCTGTATTTCCAAGAAAATACCTCTCACAATTAATATTACAGATATGTACACTATAATGCCTTTAGTGTTTACCTGAAGGTTTGTGATGATGGTATTTTAATTATATTTATACATTGAACTATTTCCATAATTTAATATTGAGTATTGAATGTCTTTAGAAAAATTTAATTTTATTTAAATTTTCAAAGTACTTCAACTGTTAATAATAGCACACAGGTTAATATATGCACAATATTTCAAGAGGTATTATTCTCCTCCCTTCAGGTATTGTTGTCCTTAGGTTAAAGTGGAGAAATCAGGAGGAACCTCATAGATAAGTATATGAAATTTCTACTGACTGGTGCCTTTGCAGGATGGCTTAGTTGGTTAGAGCGTTACTTTAAAATTCAATATTAAAAAAATCTAAGTTTCCAGATTCGATTCCCATGCTAGTACTGTCACTGGTCAGGCCAGCAATGTCTTAAGGAAAAAGAACAATATTTATCAAAATCTTGTTCATATACTAACCTGTGTGCTATTATTAATAGTTAAATGCACTTTGAAAATTTAAATAAAATTATATTTTTCTAATGATGGAAATGGTCCAATATATAAATACAAATATATTTATAATATATTGTTTCTATATATATATATATTTAGTTAAAGAAATTTATATTACTAAACATATTCTGTATTTCCACAAAATTAATATTATGATTATGTATAACTGTAATGCCTTAGTTTAATTTTATATTATTGTTTTTATGATTTTTTTTTTTTTTTTAAGTTAAAGAAAAAATATATATAGATAGCTCATGTCAAGCTTCTAGATGAAGTGAATAAAAGATTTTTTATTTTGGTTCAGTCCAAAATCAAATAGTAATGGGTTTTTTTCATTCCTATAAAAATAATAAATACTTTTTAAAAAAAAAAAAATCAACAATTTTATAGTCACCCCCTTCCCTTTCTTTAAACACTCCCATACACACAAAACACACAGTAGAAAAATCTAATATATTCTTCTGATTAGAATAAACTACTTATATTATATTGTCATCTTATTGAGTCATGGAATTTTTTAAGAAGTTGGTTATATATATATACTAGTAAATTATTTTTGGGTTTATTATGATTCTATTATTAGTGACTTAATTAAAAGAAAATATAGTTTTCCTACTCGGCAAATTGAATGTGGAAAATCATATACTATATAAAGATTTAAAAGGCAGCAGAAGTTCACTAATATGATGAGGAGGCTTAAAAATGTTTAGTGGACTAAAACTGCAAAGTGATACAGTAATTTACTATTGTGGTCACATTACATGTATATTTTTTGATATAATGAAAACAACCTTAAAAATTAATTTTTATCCTATTAAGTCCATGTATAACACTTTTATATGATAATATTTTAAACAGATAAAGGCAGATTTTTTAACATTTTAAAAATAATGATATAATTGATGGCTTTTAATAGTATGACAATTATTAGTAAGGTTTAGATAAAGATATCTAGTATAATAAGTTAAAATAGCTCTTTGTAGTCTTAAAAACAAATCCCAATGAGATATCTGGAAAACTTTTTGAAAGTGTAATGCTATAAGTAGTTATAAAAATTAATATTGAATCTTTAAAAATATTTGGCATGATGTCCCCTAACTTTGCTTGATGTACCTGGTCACATTGTTTTACGTTACCTAACCACCAGCATAGAAGTTCCATTTTTTGTCATAGCCATTTCCACATCTTATTTTTAATTTCAGTATCAGTGAACTATTTTTGCTCTAATATCTGTACTCCACTGGTATTTTGATATATCCAATATTTCTCGCTATAAATAGTTCTTTATGAATATCCTACATTTTTTAAAAAAAAAAATGTCAGCATGATTTCTCAGTGGTCATAATTACTAAAACAACCAGTGGATATACATTTACGTAAGTTTCTTAAACCACGAATAAGGTAGACTTTTTATCCATTGATATATATATATGTAATCAATTTTCATGTTATCGCTATGATGCTTTTATTTGCAAACTATTTTGTTTCCCCAAAAATAAGATCAAGTCTTATATTAATTTTTTGCTCCAAAAGACATGATAGGGCTTATTTTCAGGGAATGTCTTATTTTTTTATATACAAAAATGTACATTTATTCAACAACTTTTTCTCTTTACAGAAGCTTTAAGATTCTTACTCTGGGACCCCCCCCTCCTTTCCCCTATTCCTTTCTTGTACTTGGCAGAATTGCTCTTTCTTTTTGCACTGATCTTATCTGGTGATCAGAATATCCATTTAAATTTACTATTGAATCAAGTGTTAATTAAAGATTTGGAAGACATTAGTAGTAACAAAAATGGTTACAATTAAGAATAGTCTGTCCATACATAATGCAACAAAAAAATGTGAGCACAAAAATTCAGAAAATGTTTCTGTATTTCACACACACACATTAAGTACATATGATGGACGGCATATTGAATTACGATGATTCATATATGTCACAACTACATCCATCCATTATCAAGTATGCCCATTGTAAACACGTTGTAAATTACTTAAAAAAGCCCTGCTTGGATATTTTTTTTAAAACCTTTTCTTTAGGAGAAAGGTTTATGATTTAACTTAAGCTAAACTTTGATTATTAAAATCATTTCTGTTATGTTAATAAGATCTTTTAGAAGGAAAAACAAAATGGTTAAGAAATCAACTAATTTTTCTTTTATCTTGAATATTTAAAAGCTACCATGATGAAACTTTGAAACTAAATCAAGCATCTAAATCTAAGAAATATAAATATAATAGGCACCTAAAAATATATAAATGAAATTACAAAATATCTGATATATTGATTTGTGGTGGATAAATTGTTTTTCTATATAGATAGAATTTAGAATTATGTTAGTTGAAAATTGTCAACAGGAAAATACAAAAGAACCATATAATTTATATTACTATTTATTTAAAGCATTAATGTCAATAATATTATTTGTTTATACATTCATTACTTTGTAATTCAATACATCCATCATGTGTCTGACGATCTTATCTAGAGCTTATAAGCATCCTGAAAAATCATGCTATGGTTTATTTTTTGGTTAGGTTATAATTTTCAGGTAAACACAGTACTTATTGTTTTTTATGTATGTATATATATAAATCTTTATCCTGGAGTTCAAAGGACCTTTATGTGAGTATTTTCCATAGTGATCATCACCATTTTGTATTTGATATTTTGATATAAATTGGTTATTCATTTCAAATAGTCTTTAAAAATGTCTTGACCCTATTTTTAAAAAAATCTGTCATTTTTTTAAATGGTGGTATTGTACAAGTGACTTACAAGTATGTCATCCAAAAATAATATAGCAACATTGATGTTAAAAATATAGAGAACAAAATTTATTCATTATATTACACAATATGTTTGTTTATAGAATTAAAATATGATTATTGTATTTAGTAATTTTTATCTAGTATCTTTGTAAGACAATCCAGATTAAAGATTTTCATCATGAACAATTACCAGAGGCAAAAAAAATTATGTCAGTTTCGTTCAATACAATACATAATCAAAAATATACTTTGATCACAGACAGTAACAAAGTTTATTAACGATAAGTTTTAAAATGTTTGGATTAAATAAAATATATTCATTCAGACACTTTTGGATTAAGAATTTTTTTGATCATCACATTTATAAAATATAGTCATTGTTATTGTAAATTATTTTTAGAAAAAGACAAAACAAAAGATTTTACGCATTATGCAGTTAGTAATCAAATTTATACAATTAAAGATTACTAATCAAAAGTTAAAAATATCGTTTACTTTCTCAATTTTAAATCGACAATCTCTTATTTTGTTTCTGACATATTCAAGATAATAGGGACTTGTATAGCAAACATAAAAATATAGAATCAGCAAAAGAAAGCAAAAAAAAAAATAAAGATTTTATTATTTACATTAATAACTGAACATATTACACTTCTTCTTTTTTTTTTATTAAGGAAAAAAAAAATGCAGGTGACTGATCACCCACTACATGATGTAAATACATTTGTTTAAAAGAAATTTTTAGATCATATTACAGTCAATAACCCTAGTCTTCTCCATTGATTCATAAGAGTCTTTGAATTTCCAAGTCCTTTAATTCACAGATCCTTAAAACTTCATCTATGTTGCCCATGTCTTTGTATAACCCGCATTTATGGAATTCATACTTTAATCTGTTTCTGAATTTCTATTGCTTTCCTGTTCGGAGTTTTCTTCAAAATGTTCCTCTTGTGAGCTTATTTCTTCATCATCTGTGATTTCTTCTGTTTCATCAGTACACACAGGACTAGTACTAATTTGTTGCTGCATTTCGTTTGGATAGCCATCTACTTCCTCGCTTCCAGAACTGTCACTATGAGCCTCATCACTCCATTGCTCTTCTACATTATCAAGTTCTTCGCCTGGATTATCAGACTTTTCTACGATACCCTGCACTACTTCACCTTGCCTGCTTCCGGACCTGTCACTACAAGCCTCATCATTCCATTGCTCTTCTATGTTATTGATTTTTTCCTCTGGATTATCTGCCTCTTCTGAAATTATCTGCCCTACTTCACTGTTGCTACATACATGCCCCTTCCAAAAAAGACATGCCCCTTTAGATTCAACAATACATTTGAAGATCATGGGATGAGCTAAAATATCACGTTCTATTACCTCTGGGTCATTGACTATCTGACCTTCTGATTCAGTTTCCATTTCATCCCCTGACTCCTGTTGAGCAAACTTCTTCTGTCTTCTTTTCCTTTTTCTCTTTCTCCTTGAGAGATCCTCAGTTTTCTTTTCTTGCTCACCACACAGCTCGATGTTTGAGTCCACAACACTATGCTCATCAGTTTGCGAGCCAGAGCCATTCTTATTTTTCCTCTTGAAACTTGCACCTTGTGTCATTTTACTCATTTGAGTTGAACCATTCTCACTTAGTTCTGTATCACTGAACATGTTAGCTTCTTTTAAATGACCTATTTCTTCTAATGTGCCTTCAGATTCTTCAGATTGTATTGATTCGGAGTTGGTCAGTTCTGCCTGTGCTGATTGTTTCTTTATCTCTTTGGCAGTATCTCTAGCTTCACCTGCATTTGTCCCATCTTCAAATCTACTGTGCAAGATTTCTTGTTTTTCCTTATAATATAGCTTATTTGTTTTCACATTATCTTTTAAATGATTCTTGTGATTTTAGTTCTAATTGTTGATTTATAAGTGAAGGATTGCTTGATGTTATTGTACATTTGTGGAATTCACTATAGCTCTCCCCACATTCTGTGCATACTCTTTTTGGACAGGCCCTAATTAAATGGCCAGTGTCTCCACATCCATAACACTGTGGTTGAATTCCTCGAATTACTATGTATATCGGGCTTTTATTCTGCTCAAAAATAGATGGTATATCCAGTGGACTGATATCTTTAGTCAGCCTCATTGTAAATATTGCATTGTTGGATGGCAGCTGAATCCCTGCTCTTCTTTCCATTGGGAAAGTGAACCATTCAATAGAGCCAAACTGTACTAATAGTCCCTGCAATTCATCTTTTCCAAATGCCACATGACAATTCCGCACCATACCTGTTATCAATCTTGGTCTTTCCAGGTCAATTTTCACTAAATATTTTCCATCTAGAAACATTTGAGATCTTTTGAATCTTTCTTTGGCTAAAGTGTTCTCAAATTCTAGTGTGACATATTTTTTGTTAGGGTGATAGTAGACCCTTTTTATTGAATCAATGATATTTAAGTCCTTGATTAAGACAAATATGAAAAGTTCACATTTTTTGTGCTCAATGTTAAAGTATACTGATTCTGGAAGCTAAAAAAGGAATTAAACAATTTCTGAGGAATTCTATTATTAAATTCATCATTAACTGATTGAAAGTCTTCTGGAATTAAATTATTTCTATCCTGATTAGAGTTGTTTGTACTTGACTCAACATTATGATATATTAACCATTCTCAAATTTATTCTCATGGGAGATGCCAGCATGACTAGTTTTCCCATACTTTGCATTGTTCAGATTGTTTTCATGACCTCTGACCACTAGCTCTACCTTTGTCTCAAGGCCCATAACCCCCCGCCCCATTTGAAAGCCATTGGCATATTGGGTTTTGAAACCTTGCCATTTGGAAGTCTTAGTATCATTTTTTAACTTTTCTGCAAACGTTGGAAGTGTTAATTCTGCATTATTGCTCTCACCAGCAGGTTCAACTGGATACTTCTGGGCTTCTATAACTTTTCCCCTATTTTTTGCCAAGCTTTGGCTTTTAATTGTCATGGTTTTTTCTAGATAATTACTTTATGTACTTTTCCTGAGGTTTTTAGTTTGTCCTTCAGTATTTATTCTTGTATTGATCAATGTAGAGTCTCTTTGGTGATATTCGTCTTTATTACACTTTTATTTAATTTTAAGTGCATTTATGGAAAGTAAATAAATTTGTGAATTGT
Source organism: Epiperipatus broadwayi (assembly GCA_028023455.1). Taxonomy (NCBI): domain Eukaryota; kingdom Metazoa; phylum Onychophora; class Udeonychophora; order Euonychophora; family Peripatidae; genus Epiperipatus; species Epiperipatus broadwayi. The sequence continues at coordinate 6,941,682 of JAQFVV010006251.1, forward strand.
TGCTTTAATAAAAAAATACTAGCACTACAATTTTTTTTTTAAAGTTTTATAGCTAGATATAACAAAAATTAAAAAAAAGTTGATAATTGAAAATAAATTGCAACAAAAATAAATTTTAATATGTATAGTATTAAATTAGTATTTTTTCTACATGCTGTAATTTAATTCAACAAATTATGATTCAGGAAATATTCTCTGATTATGTAAAAAGCAAAATGTTGGATCATCAATGAAGAAATTACATATATATATACATTAAAAAAAAAATTATAGCTACTGAAATATTTTTATACCGAATATTTTGTTCACATTACTTTTTTATTATTATTAATATGCTTAGTAAAATGCTTATTAGATAATTAGTACTTTTTTCCATTTCAAGCTATATTTTTTAATCAGATTCTTATATATTTTGAATTTAATGTAGCAAATTATTTTCCCCCCATAAGAAGTATTTATAGTCGCTTACTTTTTTTCCCCATGTGTCATAGCATCGGCCGGGAAGCGAACCCGCTAACTCGGACAACTGTTTGATTCATGCGGCATTTTGGGAAACCAGTCGAGTTGTATATTTAATATAAATTTTTTTACAAGTATATATTCTATAAAGGAAAGTATTTTAACTACCTTTCTTTGCAGAAGATACAGTATTTATTTTGAATTAGCAGCTAAATGGGTTAAAAGCCAAATTTTTATGAAAATGTATTTGCATTGAAGTCTAATTTAGAATAACAAAAAATATTTATGGATCTTGATCTGTTATTTAGTCTACAATAATGACAATGTTAATGGTGATAGTTGAAATTTAGATTTCTGGTCAAAGCTTAACCTGTTACTTTTGATGTTTGATTCTCACATCCCCCCTTCCTTATTTTTTTTTTTTTAATGATAGTAATATATTATAATTCAGTTATTGTTTAAATGATTATATTAAATTTGGAAGAAAGATTAATTTAAAACAAGCAAAAAGTTAATAAATTGACATCTATCTTCATGACTACATAGCAAGCCATTTAAATGTAATTTGTCGTTGAATTTCAGATTAAATTAATGTCAGCTGCTAATTTATTTCAATTTATGCTTTTCTGATCAGTATGTTCTGTAATATAAGAATTCAGCATTGGTTTATTTTTATTTTTTATAATGAGCAACTTTTTTCATGTCTCTGACTAATATATCAGTCCATTTCTACCCATTTTATTATGGATCTTTTATTTTATTTATTAAAGTCATGATTAAACTGTATGTTGCTTTATTTCTTTCATAATATATATGGTATGATTGCTGTTTTTTTTTTTTTTTTGAGACTTTGACTGATCTTTCTAAAGGTATTGCAAGCGACATAGGAAATGAACTTACTATTGCACCATATCACAAATTCAATGAATTTATGCATAAACTTTATTTAGAATACAGAACATTAATTAAAAAAAATAATGTATCCAGTTTTCTCTTCATAACATGCACTGCAATCCATGAAATTGTGGATTTGTAGGTCAGTTTTAGATTAATGCAATGTCAGCCTTTAAATTATTTCTGCCTGTGATATGAACATATGTTATATTTCTTTTTTTATCTAGTATGTATCATAATATAAGCATAAACTTTCTGAAATTATATTTTATGTGGAAAGGACATGAAACATGGTTTTCAGGAGCAAACTATTTATATACTCCAGTATTATTGCTATCTACTGTATGCTTCAGTAATCAATAGATGCTAGATAGTAGTACTTTTTAAATCCCTATTCAATGCTGGTCCATCTTTATTCCCAGATTTTAGGAGTTTTGGGTCTAGATCTAATACATGGATTTTTTTTGTATCTAATGGCCCTATTATCTAGTAGCCATCTTTTATTTCTTTTTTTAATGTTTTGGATCCAAAATGCTTTGCTTGAATTGTTATATTGTTATAGATCTCATATCAGATCCATATAACTATGTAAGCAAGTTGGCTTGGATTGAGAATATTAAAAATAGTTTTAAGTTTCGGATAGATATTTTGATAAAAAGGTGGCTGAAAAATGAAAGTTGCATTATATCCTTAAAAAATAAGTACATTAGATCCAATTCCTCACTGATGAAAAGTTATCAGTCAGAAACTATTTTGAAGATATAAATGGGTAGGGATTCAATAAGCGTTAAATGTAGTATTTATTTTGATTACTCAAGCTCATAATAAGTATTAAATGTGAAATAAAACAGTTCACTTCTGAAAAGCATTATGTAAATTGGGGTTATGTGATTTTTTTTGTTTTAAAGTGGTTCTCATGATATCAGATTAATTTTTACTTTGCAATAAAGGTAGAGTGGTTTCCCTCTCTCTTAAAGTTACAGATCATTTTGATAATAACAGTTCAACTTTACTTCTCACTTGTAAATGGGATAGCTATCTTTTTAACCTTGATATACCACCTTTTTAAGGATGTTAATAAGTAGTTTAATAATAAAAATAAATGAAAGTATGTATCTTTTAAAATAATTGTGTTGAAAAATTATATATAATTAATATTCATGCTTTTTCTTGTTAGTTATTTCAGAATGATTTTAATAATGCTCATAGTGAACTCAAGAAATGCAGGTTTTCAAATCAGTCCTTTGTTGAGGAAATTTCTTATAAAAGCTAATTTTTGATCAGTTGAATGCAGTTATCATGTTCATCTGGACACTTGATTTTGAATGTTGCTTAACCTCAAGAGTAACTGACTATATTGGCCAATTAACAAAAATTGAATTATTAAATAATTCAAATAATTACATTAATAATAATAAAAAAAAGCTATGCACTTATTTTTATGATAATTTTTTAAAATTTAAATCATATAAATCATATGCTATAAAAAATTCTTCTGGAGTTATTAAGGCAAAGTTAACGAGTTTTCTGATTAATTGTGCCTGGCCGATATAATGAAATGTTCGAGTGTATTGCTTAGTAGGGTAATAATGATTTTTATATAGCCTTGATAACTTGAAAGTGCTTGACAATAATGTTTTATATTATTTTAAAGTTTTATACATTAGTCGTATTATTATATTGTGATTTAAAATTTAAATAAGAAAATATGAAGTAATAAAATAGGGATAAAAATTGTAATACTTATGTTTTGTATATCTGCAAAAACAAAAACAGCTCTCTATTGCTTTCTATAATAAGCTTAAGTAATCATTGATTACCAGTTAATATTGCATTTGAATTTTCATTCCCATGTAGATTTTTGGCTTTTTCATTTATCAAAAAAAACTTACCTTCGAGAATATGCGTGTAAAATGTGATAGTAGGGACCTCTACAGGTCTTTTAACCACAAGCTTACACTATGGAAGAAAAGATCTAACTGCTTCAGCTTCACCTATTTAAATAGAAAGTAGGTTGAAGTAAAGAAGGGTTCCCATCTTTTCTTCCATAGTGTAAGCTTGTGGTTAAAAGACCTATAGAGGTCCCTACTATCACATTTTACATGCATATTCTCGAAGGTTACAGCCTCGGTAAATATTACTTACATAATCAATGTGCGTTTAATAAATTTATAATTAAACTGAGAATGTAAAATAATTTAAATATAATATTTTTTTAAGTAAGAAATGAATGATTGACATTCATCACAGACTCCAATATGTTGCTGCTACTTTTAAAAAATTAAAAGATAGGGTATTTTATCCCAGAAAAACAACTGTAGAAAGTGAGATTTGAACATATAGCATCATAATAAAAAGACATTAGAAAATTTCATTCAAATATACTTCATATAATTTTATAAATACAAATGGCAAAATCATAAGACTAATAATTATGCTTTTCAATTCTTGGACATGAGATTATAGGGTTCACTACTGTAATGTCGTATTTTTTTTTTAGATTTGGGCATGTAAAGTGAATGAACAATAAAGTTTTTCTGAAAGGATGTTTTATGGTGAATTTAAGCATGGTTTTTTTTATGAGAGGCAGACTTCACTTTATACCATAAAGATTATCTCAAGAACATTATAAAGAAATACAGTGTTGATCTACATTAAACACAGTGTTGAAATAATTCAGAAAAAAAGTTTGCTGCTGAAGAAATGAACCAACCTGTTCTGTATTTAAATGTATTTATGGTTGACAGATTTGTTCGTAGTCACCACAAAACATTTCTTTTTGTATCATTATTACTTTTTGTCATTATATGTATACATATTTCTTTTGAATTTGAAATGGTGATTCTTGTTTGTAAGAAGCTGCTACTAATGATTATTCATAGTCAAGAAAAAGTAGGGAACTCGAGGTCCAATGACTACAAAAACATGCTCAAAAATTGTGTTTACATTTAATATATTACTTGATCATACTTACAAATTAGATCAGTCCAAAGAAATAAAACCAGTTACAAAAATTGATGGTCATAAAAGAGAAACCAGTCTGAGGATAATAGGTAAGACTATTTAGGATAGGGATTTAACAAGTACTACCTTCTAGTATTTCTTGATTTTTCAAATTTATTATAAGTGGCAGAAGTGGAGTAGTATAAATATTGATGACTATTTGGGAATCATCTTAACTAAACAGAGAAATTCCGTGGATGAATGGAAGAAAAACTGATAAAAGAAGCAAGTAAAAAAAAAATACTGATAAAGAAATTAACAGTGTTTCCATATAATAAATATGATGTAGCTAGAATTGTATAGAAGGGAGTGGTAGTAGCGGGATTAACTTATGATAATAATGCATTATGTGTTAGTAAAGGGATGTTAGATTACTTAGAAAAAGTACAAAGAGAAGTTGGAAGATATGCATGTACAAAGAGAAATAGGAAGACATGCATTAGATGCAGATATGTGGATCGCAAAGGAGGCAATTCAAAAAGAAATGGGATGGTCAAATTTTTATATGAGAGATGCAAAAAGCAAAATGAAAATGTTCAGTAGATTGCAATTTATTGACAATAAGACAATTGCCAAAATAGTATTTAATTGCTTTATGAGTAAAGGATAGGCAACAAGATGGGTGAAAAAGATAATACAATATGCAAAAGATTTGGATAAAGACTTTATGCCAGTATACTTATAGAAAAGGGGGGTGATTGTGTTAGGAGAATTGTTGAGTATTATAATTGCAAAGAATGAGATAGAAGAATAGATAGATGCATTAATAAAAAAATAGAGAGTTGGGGAGATGGAGAACTAGTATGGAGAGTAAAACGAGTTTAAATATATATAGAAGTAAACAGAATATTGGATAAGAGCTAATTTATGATAATTGTAAGGAAAGTAGTTTACTATTTAAGACTCATACAGGTTCGTTAGCAACGAGGGATATATACACATAAATGGAGAAATGTAGTTGATTTAGTCTGCAAGTTATGTAAGGAAGGCATGAGGAATATTAAGCATCTGTTAATTGAATGTAAATGCTTATAAGCAGAAAGGATACAAATAATAAAATGTGTGTGAGAATAAATGTAAGCAAAATGATTATGCAGAAAGTGGGTTCTTGATTTTTATGCTAGTTTGGAAAAATATAGGTAGGATTTAGATATAAAGGCTACAGAATGGATAAAGATAATGTTTTGGATAAGGGATAGATCAGGATAGAGAATAATATGGGAAAAACTTAGGGTGAAGAATGGAATGGAAAGGAAAGGGAAAGTGGCTAACAAGTTTCACTGGGTATTCTGGCTGAGAGATTCCTGACTCCTAGAAAGGAGAAGCCATAGTGCATCGCTTTGCATTGAAACTATTGTAAAAGGATTTGAACATCTAAGGTTAAAAAATATATATAGTATATATATAAGAGAGAGAGAATGTGTAACGGAAATATTTATTAGTGAAGAAAAAACCAAGCCATTTAACCATAAATGGAAATTAATTTTGGGTTTGTAGTAAATAATACATAATATGTAAACATTTAATATTAAATTTTGTATTATTTCTGTTTTGAATTTTATTACTTTTTTGATTCGCTTCTTTCTTTTGAGTGATATTACTTTTTTTTTTTTTTAACTTCTAAACGTTTCAAGAATCTTCACCTTGGTTTAATATTGAAGATGATAACCCTCATCCCATCTCTTTTTAGTGTTAAGAATTTTTATTAATAAGTTTTAGATTAACTCTTTACTTGTAATTTATTTTTATTATCACCACCCTCCTTTTTCATTTCTACATCTTTGAAGTTGAGAAATGATGGGAATCGAAGATTATAATCAAATTATAGGCTTGATGGCTTTTTTTTAAAGACTCATAATAATGCAATATCTATTTGATATTAAGCGGTTTATTGGGGGATTGTTTTTAACGAATTCTTTTAATATACAATCTGTCAGAATATGAAATGTTCCAGGATTTTTATTTAATAAACATAGGCTAGTTAAGTGGCAGCCTTTTTATATTTAGAAACTAATTGTAAGCAACTAGCCGATGGAATAAGAGTGCAAGGAAAAAAGTTTTCTGCGAATTGATTAAGGGAAAAATAGTTGTGAAGATTATTTTTATTTATTTAATCGTTTAAGCTAATTTTAATACAGTACTTTATTTGCATTCAGGCATTTACTATCTGTAGTTGGATGTGTTTGACATACGTGATTAAAATTTTACTTCGATGTCTTTATGTAAGTAGTTATATGTGTATTGAAAACTTTTATGTATGTATTCGATTGTCTTTATGCATTTATTTTTTTGTACTCAAATCTTTTTCTAGCATATGTATGTGGCAATGGCGAATCGTCAAGCAGTGTTATTATGAGTAAAATTGATGGATCAGTTTTTTAAAAGCAAAATAGAAATTAAATTGCGTAGTATTTACAATCGTTAAATAATTACATATCATTTCTGTGTTTGAAAAATCTGTATGCGAAAATTGACTTCGTAATAAGAAAGCTATTACATATGTACTCTCATTCAATGCTTCCCAATCGGTGGTCTGAACCTGTCCCGAAAAAAACTTGTGACAAATTAAGGAAATGATTTCTTATCGAACATATAGACCTCTGTATGAAATAATACCATAGCTTTTTGCATATTCTTCAGGAAAATAGTCTTTTAGGGGGTCTATAACATGGTGCATGGGACTAGCCAATCTCATCCTTCTCCTTTCATTCTTAATATCACTAATAAACAAATTGTTAAAAAATTCAAATTCTACTACTTAGAGCCAATTTATCTTGATTTCGTTATTAAATTTAATTTGGAGGCTCTACCAGTAGTCATTTTTTAACACAGAGATCTTTTACTAACATTGATCCAGCTTGCTCTCTTTGTCATCAGCCTGAAGAAACAGTACACCATTTTCTAATTTATTGTCCTATTCTTCTCACATATATATATATAGAAACATTATTGAGTCAATTACTAAATCTCATATTTCTTCTAGTGTTACTCTTATTGACAATATAAAAAGAGGCTTTTCCCATTCAATTAGAATCAGTCTTTTCCTTTTGTATACCCTTTGGTTCATAAGGTACCATTTTTGTCTCATGCCATCTTTGCTTCAAATCTATATCTAAGAAATTACAATCACTATTTTTCAATAAAAATCTCAAAAATTCAAAACAGAAATCAGGCACTTAGCCTCACCAAACATCATTAATGCTACATAGAGTTTGATTACTCCCCTAACACCATTATAATATTTTGTTTTTCTTTATTTACTATTATTAACTTTTTTTTAATGTCAATGCCATGTATGTAAATAATGTATTATTTGTAATCTATAAACATCTTACTAGTCTATTCCATATTACTAATTGAATTCAAATCAAATTTTCCATAAATAAAGATAAAAAAAATTTTAGCACACAAAAAATATTTTTTTTTTAAAAACAAAACAAAAAAACAATTAAATATGCTGAATTTTAAATACCCATAAACAAATTCATATACGTAACGTATACACTTCTAAACATGTCCAAAAAGCTCAGGATGCCATTCCCAAACTCCTTTGCAATTTAATCATTCAACTATTTTCTGAAGTACACTAACATTTTTTAACATTCAATTTAAGAATCTTTGTTCCATAATTTTTATTAGTGTTAGTAATCCGCTATGATTATTATATTTTACATTAATCTGAACTATAAGTAATTTTTCTGAATCTATGGAGTCATTATCCATGATTTCGGTTATCTATTGCTTGAATATATGTTAATTAAAATTTTTTTTTAGAATTTCATGAATTTAATTTTATAAATTTTACATATTCCATCATGAATCCCTTTCTAGTTATCCATTTCCATATCTCGCATCATTCATTTAGAAATGCACTTCCTCTATATTTTAAATTTACTATTTCATAGTCTTATTCATAACCACATTAAATTGTTTGGAGGCGTGTGTATATATGCTAAATATATATAATATAAAATGCTAAATATTATTTACATTTTTAAAATATTGAACAAAGACAAACCAAAGTAGTAGTTGATATCAGGAAAATTATTATTTAATGTTTTTTTTTTTTTAATAAACTAATTTCTTAGTTATTAATTACTCTCAACCTCTTCATACAGAAGTATTTTTATGAGAGATCATATAGCTATCATCATCATCAATTTACACTTAATACTCTGATTCACAACCAATTATTTGCTACAGTGATCTTAAAAATTTAGAAAAAAAAAAGCATTTTGTAAGACTATTATTTGATATCATATGACATACTGATGTCATGGAAACAAGTTATAAAATGACAATATTCATACCAAAAAAAGTACTATGCAAGAATTATTCATTATGTAATTAAGAATTTAGAATATATATAATAATGAAGTGCAATTATTATAAATAGAAAATATGCCTTATCTAAATTTTATTCACTATCTTTGTATTGCAATCTGATATCAGATTTCTGATATTGAAGGTAAAAGATTTCCATTGTGAATATAAACAATCATTACACAAAAATTTATTCATCACTTAATTAAAAATAAACTTTCATTATATATTTAAAATATACTTTTTTATTTGAACAGCTTTCAGGAAAAAATACCTCACCACACGCATAAACAATGTTGGCAAAAAAACCCAAAACAAAACATGTTAATCACTTATATTGTTAGAACTACAATAATCATCTGTACATTATATTTTTTTATCTAATTTTTATTAAACTGTGATAGCTTCAACTGATATGTGATATACTGTTATAAATTTTAACATGCCTTAATTTTATAGAATTTTTTAAAATTGAACAAGTGTCCATTCCAATGTTTTTCTGAAAAAATATCAAATTAATTTGAATTTAGTTCATATAAGTTTTATATCTCATTTTTCAGGATTAATTGTATCTCATATTGGTTTTAGTCTAAATGTAATTTTTCTCCCAATTATTTATTTTTTTGCTTTTTAGACAAATATTATGATACATATTGTAAATAATGCTTACAATAATAAAAAGCAAATTTATTTCATTGTAATAACTGATTGAGAATAAGCAAATCAACTGATTCCAGTTAGAAGCTATTCTAAACAAAAGAAATTTTATTTCTTCATTTTTGCAATTTTATGGTTATATTTTAAACCTTTTTTAAATTATAAATATAATGCTTATAATTAAAAAAAATCAAATTTAGAATGATATTTATATAAATTAAATACTATTCTTAGGAGTTATATTAGATACTGCTTGCAGCATTTGCATTGTAGCTGTTGTAAATTAAATTAGTTAACATTTTCGTAAAGAAAAATTGGACCATTGATTTTTAAATAATTGAAGATTTGTTCATTAAATTATTATAAAATAAAAACATTGATAACACAGGATAAAGTGCACCAAAGTAAATTTTAAAATTTTGGTTATTGTTTATTTTTTTTTTTGTACATGCCTCATTTTAATATAATAAATCATTTCAAAATTCTGACTATAAAATTTAAAATTATGATTTTTATTTTTTTTAAAAAATTGCCACAACTGAAATGTATTATGCACTGTCTTTATGTAGAGATTAGTGGTTTTTTTTGTTTAAAATTCACATCCAGATTGAGAAACTGAAGTTCAAAAACATTGAGAATTTTAACAACAAACTTAACTGAGACAAGTTTATTTCTACAATTTTGCATGCTAATCATGATAAAGCTATAGTCAGAGCAGAATATTACTACATTTATCCCTCCTCCTCAACACCCCCTAGGATGTTTACAAATGTAAAATTACGCAAACCTGGTGCACCACTGAGGCTTATGTTGGATTTTGGAGAACCAATGGCTAATTGATACCTTGGGCTCTAGAATGTATACAAATAATTCATCATTTGAATTTGTTGACAAAATTAAGAAAGCATTCATCGAACAGCATTTTAAAGTTGCTGCACTCGACATCCCTGAGCTTTATGGCTCTATTGATAGAAAAGTATCTATTGATATTATCTGCAGTGAATTAAGAAATAATGACTGCTCACCTGTACGTGTCAAATTCATCATAGACTTCCTCACATGGCTTGATGAGAACATCCTTGCAGTGTTTGAGGCAAAATGGTTCCACATGAAGAAGGGTTGGCCCATGGAACTCCCCATGAGTAGGATTATTTCTAGCATCATGCTCAATCACTACGAAAAACAAATTATCCCCAAATACCACAATAACATACCTAATATGGTCTACATTCTATATGTAGATGACATATTTTTGTTGGCTCTGTAAAACATAATTAACAACATTCACAAATGATTGCATCGCTTCAAAATTAATTTTGAACATTACATGAGAATATGAGAGGTGTGAGGTCAAATACCTTGACATTCAAATTCAAAAGAATCAACCACATCTTTACTATAGAATGATAATTAAATCACTGGAAATAAGAGGCCATGTCCATACCATTTCAAATGCACCACAAGCTCACAAGTTAGCAGCTTTGTCTTTGTTTCTTTTTAGAAACCACCAATTATGTAAATTCGAGGTTGACAAGAAAGATAATTTGATGTGATACATGACAGACTTGGAGAATGTGGGATACAAATGTGGATTTATCAATAGAAAAGTCAAATAGTTTTACCACAAGCTTAGATTCAAGTTATAGAAAATAAACCTCAGATTCTGCTACCAGACCTCTCCATAGCTAAACATTTACTTAAAACACTTTCCAATGATTTTGAAGTAGAAGTAGACTTTCACTCACTTCCTACAACTAATAGATTAATCAACAATACAAAGGATAAAATCACACCTGAATTACCCCCCCCCCCCCCAGTTGTGCACATGATCACTTAACCCCAAGGAGGTTACCAAGCACTGTACTACAGAGAAACCAAAGCAAACATCAGCACTAGGGTATCACAGCACCATTACGTATATAATAGAATGTGAACTAAGGCAGAAGGCAACTCAATATTTGTAGAGCATGAGAGAGTCGCTAGTCACACTTTCCAGACGACAAAGCTGAGATAATATGCACTGAGCGCAATGAGGCGAAGCGCAAAGTGAAGGAGGTGTTTTTCATTGCAGAAGATCTTAAAGTGATCAATAGAAGAGACACCTGCTTTATAATCTCTAAAAAGTGGACCGTTTAAATATTATTACATAAATTTGCATACATTACTGTGATATCTACTATTAGCGAAAAGAGCTATGAATATGGGAATATAGAATTCCTGAAAGCACTCAGCTTATTTATTGTTATACAGCTTCATTAATTGTGTATAAAACGCAAGCTTAGAATTAATAGTATAATGTTTATATATTAATTATTATTAATTTTAAGCATTGTTTTATTATTATTATTATTTAGCATTTATTGTATATTGTGATTCTGTGGTAAAGAGATAATTTAACCCATTATTTTGTTTTTCTACAAGATTTTTGAGCTGTGAAGCAATGAAGACTTTGAGATGCAATTGATTTCTAAAAATTAATGTCAAATTAATAAAAACTAAACTTTAAATTTTTAATATAAAGCAAAGATCTTCTAATATTCTTTTGAAGTGCAAAAAATAATAATGAAAGTTTTCAGTTTTTATTCTTTGTTTTACTACTAGTATAGATATATATTCACATATCATTAATTAGATGGCAAGCTATGTCAGCTATTTTTCTTGGAATCACCTTTTTTTGAATCTTAAAAATTGGTAGATAACTACTATGATTTCAAAAGTTGTAATGGTTCATAATATGTGACTAGAACTTCTGTGTGCACTTTTAAATCTGTGGTAACTAATGTATCTGACATATTTCATTGAATATTGTAATACATTTTTAGATATAAATGAATGTTATAATAGATCCTACAGAAAACATCTACACAATGACATGTCTCTAGAAATAACCCTCAAATTCTGCCTGTCATCTTGAAGCTTAAGTAATATATTTGATTGTTATATGAGAAAACAATGAAACTCTTTACACTATATTATTAAAATATTTAAACAAATTGTTTATTTTATATAGCATTTAAAATTTTTATTTATTCTCTGACTGTTCCACTTATATTACTATCATTGTTCCATTGTTTATACTGAAAAATTTATTTTGTCTTTAAATATAAGTATTTATTAAAATTGATTTTAAAATTTTGTTTTATCTGTTTGATATATCAGAAACAGTAATAGATTTTTTTTTCACTGCATGTGAAATTTATTTCATTCTTCACAAAATCTTTTTATTTTTAATTTTAAAAATAGAGATCGTAACTTCCTGTATTTTAAATATTTGAACTGTTTATTATAGCGATTTTGCAACTTTTGTGGTCTTAATTTAATTGTAAATATATATTATTTACTCATTGGTTCTTTTAGATGAACTTTAAGTGTAGAAATGTATATATATTTTAAATTAATTTCAATATAGAAATGCTCTCTATATAGGATATTCATCATCAAACGATATATATATATATTTGAGAGACAAAACAATTTTTTTTTACTTAGTTAATAATCTTATGATTGATATTGTTAGGATTATGTTCTTGTGTCAATAATGACTCAATCTTTTGGGTGGTAATTGGTGAAAAAAACATTTTCCGAACTACTAAATGGGAAAGGGATATTTTGCAACTTCAAGCCATAATGTAAGTAATGAGTAAAATTGTATTTATTGTTTACATTATTGTTTTTGGAGTTGAAATCATTTGGAGGGACTTAAAGGTAGGGTTGCTGCATCATAGTTAATCTTGAAGATATACTGTCTAATATATCATGCATAATTTTTTTTATATGTTGAAATTGGCAATGGTTTCGATAAAATAACTCTGTATTACTAGTTCACATCATGTGGGCAGTCTTAAGTTTTGCAGTAATCTATTTTTAATTTTCTATGAATAAAAGTCATTGGATTCATTTTTTCCTTGGTAAGACATACTATGAATTATAAAAATATAAATGCATATGTTCACCATTGTTAGACTTAATTGAATTCATTATTTCAAAAGATTTAGGAAATGTACTCACTAATTTACAATATGAATTTTTTTTAAAAAATATATATGAAACTTTTATCATATATATATATTTGTCTAAAGGTTTATAATGACAGTGTTTTACTTGTAGTTATATATTGGGTTATTTTCATCTTTTCTTTGACTGGAAAAGTGCTTTAAGAAAAATTCCAAACTTTATTTATACATTTTCAAATATATATAATTGTTAGTAATAACATACAGACCAGTGTAGAACACAGTGTTTTGAGTGATATTTCCCCCCACTTGTCTTCAGGTTTTGCTAGCCTATCTACTGATAATCTAGTATGGACTTTGAATTAGTGAGTTTTAAATTTGGAAGTATTGAATTTAAGATGATATTTGGTCTTTATTTTTGGCAGAATACCTTAGTTATTTTGAGTGTCATTTTAAATCATATGCTAGCATTGTTTGTCAGTCAGGCAGCAACATTTGAAAAAGAGATAAGAGAAATAGTTATTCAAAACATTGTATTCTAAATAGTCCATTTGATTATAGCATCACTTTAAATTTAATATTCATGAATGTAAAGTTCATCACTTTAATCCTCATGCTAGTACTGTCTCTAGTCAGGCTTGCAAAATTTAAAATAGAAAGGAGTAATATTTGGATTGAGTTCTATACTAACTTGAATACTATTGTTAACAATTCAACTAAATAATGGGAATAATCCAATATGTGCTTGTATAAAATAATTGTGAAGCATGGACTGATTATTCTACATGTTTTTTTTTTTTTAAAATAATGAAGATTATATCATGTTTAGTTGTTCTTTTTGTTTGAGGATGATGCAATGATTCTCTATGTCCAACTCATGGCTTCAGCATATGCAATTTAATTTTTTTTTTCTTTGGATGAAGGCTGAATGAATCTATATTTGCTTCATACTATTTGTTGTTGTCAGCTATTCATATCCTAAGCATTTTTGTTTTTTCTTTTTGCTCTATTCAATATCAAACATGAATTTTTGTTTTGTCTCATCATTCACCTGGTATATATTAGGTAATTTGTTAAATTCTTTAAAGTAAGATTATATGGTTTACATCTCTTCATCAGGTGTAACTTGTGCTCTTTATGATCTAGCCAGATATTGCAAGTAGGGATTATATGTGGTGGTCATCATCATTAGGTGAAATAAAATATTGTTTTAAATATACGAGTGATGATTTATTTTCTGATAGACAAACTCAGGCAGCGTCTGTGTAAATTATATAAAATAAAAATAAAGGTAAATCATTGAAATATACGTCTGACCATCACAATATATATATATAACAAACCGTATCAACTCCTCGTCATAATTTTGATCAATATAATTATTTTTAATTCACTTTTGAATACAATTCTTTATTTTGCATCCAGACAATTTTTTGCTTCTGTAGCTAGATACCCATATATTATCTAACTATTGAATATCTATTTGAATTGATCACTTATAGATATTTTCAATTTTAGCTCTGAAAAAATTTTTCCCAGTCTTTTTTTTCTTTATGATTTGAATCTAATATGATGGAGCTTAAATTAATTTTATATCATTCATTTAACTCCAACGTGCTACTACTGTAATTAACCAATTAAAAGATAGGATATTAATCACAGTGATATAACGATTTCAACTAAATTTCATTATATATGGAGTTGTTATTTTGTCAAATTTGTTGAACAAAATTAAGATACGCTTTCACTGTAACATAAAGGCAATATAAAATTTTTATTTAAGTCTGCTTCATATGATTCAGAAAATATGATGGTAAGTTTAGTTCAGTAGATGCTACTTGCTAGACATGATAACATTGAATTTACTATTACAAGAATATATATCTTAGATTAGATGTAATAAATTGGAATTATTTTAAGCATAGTTTTTATGGGAGACTATTTGCATCACAAAGATTACTTTATAAGCATTCTAAAGAAGTTCAAATTTGATTGTTTTCTTTTGGTGGAATATAACTGAAAGTAAAGTTCAATGGGGTGGAGCTGCCATAAAAAGTGTGCTGTAGAATTTAAAAGATAATTTTCCGAGATTCGAATACAGATGGAATATCATTGATTTGAATATGTAATATTCAAAAATTTATATTATTCAAACAAAGTTTATTTATTTACAGTCAATAAAGTAACATAGGGGATTTGAATACAGACTTTCAAACCTCCCTTCAGTCATCCACTTTATCTCATACAACTGAAACACATGACCACACACATGTGAAAATGATAAATGATCTCCAATATATGTATTTTGTGCTGAACCAACATTCATCAGTTGGTCCAGATCACCATCTTCCACACATATTGATAATCAGTCCCAGGTTATATTAAGATAGCAAATTTTCACACCTTAATAGACAGGGTTCAGTCTACTCCATCCTATAACTCTTCAGCTAACCATACCATTGAAAATCTGATGATGATGATGGAACACTCAAATTCCATGATAATGTCAATATATGTGGGGGATGATCTGGACCAACTGCTGAGTGCTGGTTCAGCATGAAATACATATATTGTATTTATTTTTTTCACATGTGTGTGGTCATGTGTATCAATTGTATGAGATAAAGTGAATGGCTGAAGGGAGCTTGAAATTCTGTGTTCAAATCCCCTATATTATATATAATGCTCTGATATTTTGCAATAACATTATTTCCACACTTACATTCTAATGCTTCGACAATTCAATTTATTTCCTTACTGTAGCAAGCACTTTTGAAGGAATGGGGCCTCTATTTCAAAGCTGTAGACAGTTCTGATGCTGAATGTTTAACATAAAAAATGCAAAATTATGCAAATCAGGTTTGCCATTTCTTAGAGATGCATAAAACATATCTCTTTTGTTTATTGAGTTAGCATCCGAATTAATAAAGTAGGCCTCTTTGATTTTTCTCTGCACTTCATGCCACTCATGCGAGGATTATCAGGGTTGCAAACATGGCCTGTTCTAGCTTTGTGCTGTGCGAAGATGGAAGGATGCGAGGAGTCTGCAAGCGCCTTATTGTACGCATACTTGTATTGCAACAATCTTGTGTGGACAGAAAATTCCAGGTATTTAAAATATACTTGTATTACTTTTTAAAAAATCAATAAGGTAGTTTGGGTAAAATTAAACAAAAATTCTGGAAATACCTAAAAATTAATGTCTAATTACAGTGAGCTGCCTGTTTTTTCATTGTAGAGTTTAGATTTATAATAATAAGATAAAGAATTATGTGGTGGAGAAAAAGCAATATATAATTGTAAACAAATTAGGTTTAGCATGTGCTTTGTATAGGTGTATTTGTGAATCACTAATTGGTTTGTATGATTATTTGTAAAGTCATCATTTTTTTCTTTTTCTTTTTTAGTTATATTTTTTACAAATAGTTGCTAATTTTGATTTTAATTTACCGATGACTCGAAACAGTAATTTAGAGAAAGGGGAATTTGGAGAGAGACTTCATCATAATCATGATAACTATTCCACTTTGTTCACATTAATTTGTAACTGTTCTCAGTGTTTTTTAGTACTAGTTATATTTGTACACTTTTACAAATTCTAATTGTATTTCAGTATCCAGAAGTTTATTATCTTTCAAGTAAAAACAATTTTCAAAATACTTTGAAGATTAATTTTATTTTAGTATATAAATGGAAATAAATTCTTATGTGATTGAATCGTAAAAAAAAAGTCTCATGCAAATCCAATATATAATCTACATAAATATTCAGTGGAATCACTCTCTCCAATATTTCAACATCCACTATTTCACTTACATATTATTAAAAAACAGAATAAAAATCAATAAAATTTGTGAATAGATTAAAAAGATGTAAATTGTATACAAATATTTTATTTTTGGTGTAGCAGAGATATTCTTTTTCAGTGAGATATAATTTTATATATTTTATTTTCAATGTGATAGCACCCATTTTTTTTTTTTTGCAATGCTCATTTTAATTTTTGTGCTGTCAAATCACACATTTTTACTGAATTATATGAACATATTCAATTTTTTTTTTTTTTTTTTTTCCAGTCTAAGTGAAAGCAACACACTTTTTTTTCTTCAAAAAGTTCATTTGAAGTGGCTCACTAAGTGTAACCTGTTAATTATAACAATTCTTTCAAACCTAAGAGGATTTTAGGTAAAGTGTTAAATTAATTACAAATGAAGAAAAAAAAAGTTATCTGAAATTGCCCATTTGTTTTTTTTGTTTTTTTTTTTAAAAAAAAAGAATCAGTTATTTGTGAATAATGAAAAGTGAAAAACATTGTTTTTATCTTTCAAAAGTAACCTTTATTGTCTTGCGACATATGAAAAAAAAAAAAGTAACCTTTATTAGTTAAAAAGATTACAAAAAAATTATCCGGTACACTTACCCATGGAGGATGTTTAATGTTACAAGATAAAACAATTATTGACCAGGTTTACAAAGTACATACGCTCAATAACAAATATATCCATAAAAGGGTTGTATAATTTTGCTTAATGTTTATCTATACATGGACGAGCACAGATCTGTGCTGCCCCAAAACAATCCATCAAGGACCGCAGCAGCCCATCAAAGCAGAAAAGGTGCTGAAAACTTTGACCATGTACTTTCCCGGCAGGTTTTCTGGATAGCGGCAATAATCGCCAACAGCCCGCACCCATAAAACAGACCCCCAATGACTGCCATCATCAACTTCTGTGGAAGAAATGAGGAGTGCAGACCCATGCCCGCAAATATTACAACTATTACTGTTACAAAGATGATATTTCTAGCTGGAGTGTCTAGCATCCAGCATATCAAATGAATTTGTCTGTGGTTATGATCTTGATAAAAGAATTGTTCCTTTTATTCCTTAAATTTCTCAATCCTTATTAAAAGTTATTCATTAAGTGATTTCATTAAAACAGTTGATATTTCCATCTTCCTCATCCGTTAAATCCATTATCCTAAACCTCTTGCATAATGTTATTTACCCCATACTCTTCTATTTCAGTTTTTACTGCATTTGCGTAGATTTTCATTTTTGATTGTAATGCCTCTTCATACTTAAATTCTTGATTATTAACATTAAATAATTTGTTTGACTTACTTTTCTCATTAGTTTCAAATTTAGATTTTATAGATTTGTTCTTATTAATCTGATTCGCTTTTTAAATAACATTGTTTTCAATTTTAAACTTTTATTAATTGGTTTCGCTTTTTAGATAATGTTATTTTCAATTTTAAATCTTTCGAAGTCTTCAACGACATTCGCTTTCTTTTTCCCTTGTGATATTTTGGGTGACATATAGTCCAAATCATCTGAGGTGTTTTCTTTGTTAACTGGATTCTCTTCTTCTGTCAGTTGTTTATTTATACTGCTGTTTTCTTGACTCGCATTTCCCCCTCCATTTTGCACATGATTTGATATGTTCTCTGGCATCTTTGTGTTCACATCGATGTCAATTAAACCTTTGTTGCTGTTAGAAAACTAAAAGTTTTCTTCATTTTGATAACAACACTTAAAGGTAATGAGTTTACCCTCAGTTTAGCTTCAAAATATTACAGTGAAGCTTCGTTATCCTTTTTTAATTCCACCTAATATAAGGGACCTGAAACTAACCTTGTATTTCTAGAGCCATTAGATGGTGCTTTTTAAAAACATTGTTTTTATAGCAATAAAGAAAAATAGGTGCTGCTTTAGTATGTGCTGTACTGTATATTGTGATCTACCACCAGATAATGCTATATGTTCCATGGATTGTGTATGGGCTTTTGTTTTTAGTTCAGTTGATCTATTTTTGGTGATTTGTATGGAGTGATTGAATCTTCTTGTTTTTAAATATTCTTAAACTGACTATCCATCTGAGTGTCTCAATAAATCAGTTATATGCTTCCTTTTTATAACACTAATTAGAATGATTATTCTAGCATCTTACATAGGAGTAATGGAGCCCGCTTTCATTGGCATATTCAGGCCAAAAAATGCATCAATTTTTAATGTTCCACAAATTCATCTTGCAATTATTTTTTAAATTTAAATTAGTACAATTGGTGGGGGGGGGGGATTTTCATTTTACTTCTGATTAATTATTCAACATGTTTTGTATAGGCAGAGTAAAACAAGAACCTTCCTTAATTTTTATTAGTTGTTCATTAAACTAGAAATTATTCACTTAATGAATACACCATTCTCATGCATGGTAGGGATTGATTTCTATCTGCTTTTAACACTAGTGGAGGAATGTATTCCTAAACATAAGACCAAAGACTTGTGAAAAAGATGTATGATCCCCAATATGCACATTTCATGCTGATTAGTTGGTCCATATCTCAATCTTTTACATATCTATCATTGTTCATTATATATAGAAAGCCAATTACTACAGTTTAATTGATGTATCAAACTTATTGCCATCCACAACTTTGACACAAATCACTTGATGGAAGAATATAAATTTTATTAGTCATTCATTAGAATGGAGTTAATGAATAATATTTCTGAAATGAAATTTTTATTACACCACCTTCACATAAGATAGTGATTGGTTTGTATCCACTTTTAACACTTCATGGATAATCTTCAAGGTGCACATTTCATGCTAAACCAGCATGCATCAGTTCGCCCCAGATCACAATCTCTTGCATATATCTTTATCATTATTCAATATATATATATAGATAAGCCATATATTACAGTTTAATTGATGTATCAAACTTATTGCCCTCATAACTTTGACACAAACCACTTAATGGAAGTATAGTCGATAGAAATCAGTCCATACCTTGTGAGAGAATGATATAGTGAAAATATCACTGCAGAATCTTGGAACATTCTTTTTCTGTTTTTTTCCAATCTTTCTATATTTATATATCAAAATGCAAAAATATTTCTTGGTGAACATTTTTATGCAATAATAAGTAATAAACTGGATGAAGTAAATAGACAAGAATAAATAATAAACAAATTAAGTAAAAAAAATATTATGAGAACAAATAAATTAAAAGAAGTCATTCATGATTCTCAGTAGAAAGAAATAGAATGCAACTTTCATTAGAATGCATATATAACTTAGACCAAAATACAGTTTCGTTATTATTTTATTTAAGTAAACATACAGATATTTCTTAGTATATAGATGTATAAATTAAATTGATAAAAAATCAAGTCAGATGTCATATGACCTAATTGTAATAAAGCTCATATTTACAAATGTTATATATAGAGTACGTAAAAACAAACTCTTAACAAGCTTTAAAAATACCCTCAACCCCAGACCGTGGTTTCCGCATCTAGTGTTGTCAGTGAGATGTTAGGGATTAAAAATACTAGAACTAATCTAGAATTTTATCAATGCCTAACTATTGAGAAGAAAATCTGAAACTTTCAGACATTTAAATGTCCAAAAATCCAGCTATCTAACTCAAATAGCCGTATGGGACTGAACCAAGTTCAGATACACCATATATTAATAGCTCTAGCAATATAAAATCGCCAAAGCCTTAATAGCAAAAACTAAAATTAAATTGATAAAAAATCAAGTCAGATGACCTAATTGTAATAAAGCTCATATTTACAAATGTTATATATAGAGTACGTAAAAACAAACTCTTAACAAGCTTTAAAAATACTCTCAACCCCAGATCGTGGTTTCTGCATCTAGTGTCGTCAGTGAGATGTTAGGGATTAAAAATACTAGAACTAGTCTAGCATTTTATCAATGCCTAACTATTGAGAAGAAAATCTGAAACTTTCAGACATTTAAATGTCCAAAAATCCAGATATCTAACTCAAATAGGCTTTGGCGATTTTATATTGCTAGAGCTATTAATAAATGGTGTATCTGAATTTAGTTCAGTCCCATATGGCTATTTGAGTTAGATAGCTGGATTTTTGGACATTTAAATGTCTGAAAGTTTCAGATTTTCTTCTCAATAGTTAGGCATTGATAAAATGCTAGACTAGTTCTAGTATTTTTAATCCCTAACATCTTACTGATGACACTAGATGCAGAAACCACAGTCTGGGGTTGAGGGTATTTTTAAAGCTTGTTAAGAGTTTATTTTTACGTACTCTATATATGACAGATGTATAAATATATGTTCTTGCTGCATTATTCTATTTTTTAAACATTTATATATATATAAATTTTTATTTATATAGTGCAATATTTAAATCAAGTTTTGTCAGACATGTGTTATATTCATGTTAAATACCACCTGTTTTCTCTATGTATAATATGTAAAGTTAGAGAGTATTGTAAACAAAATGGAAGTTACTATTTGCTAATTTTAAGCTACCCATTGGGAGTTTTGGAATAAATATTGTAGATATGAGCAGCTCATCTATATGATTTTTTTTTTTTTTAACAATGGAAACATTCCCAGTTTTTGTAAAATTTAACCAAGTTGTCTCTTGGTAATAGTAAGAATAATATTCGATAGGTCAAATTTGAGTTTTGATATAAGATAAGAAGTCTTGTTGAAAGTAATAATTATTAAAGATCAAATTACAGCAAAATCACCTGACGATGAAGAAGAAATCATAGTAAATGAGATCAGGGGAAAAGATATCCTCAATTTTTGGATAATTACTTGGATTTTTTTTTTTTCCTAGAAAAGAGATATGGAGTTTTTGTAAACTACACTGAGCTAAATTGGTGCATTTCCTCTGAACAATTTATTAGAAGTCAGCATTTGATAAAGAAACTTTTCACAAATGACCCTGAGATTCATACTATTTTGAGAGGTCTTTTTCTTTCAAATTTTAAAAATTTAAGTTTGTAAGAAATTTAAAGTCAATGATTCTGAGATTAAGATCTGAAAACAATTGATGCTGTTAAAATATCATTTGAAAGCCTAAAGAATTGATACAATTTGGAGCATTCTATAGGCTTTTATCTTAGTTTTCACTTATGTAATTGAATACTGGCATAAAATTTGTGATTTTCTGAAAATTTTAAATATCTGCAACTTCAAAACTATATTTGATAAAAATTGATAAACATTTGAATTTTTATCTCTGGTAGTACATTTGATAGCCAACTTTGAAAAAAATTCAAACTGATTAAGATTCACCATTATTAAAATATTAGATCACTTAACATAGAATTATCCTCATTCTTATAAGTAATCTTAGTTGATAAGTTGAATGTCTATACACCAAATGTAAAAAAAAAAAAAAAAAGCGTTTTATCTGTTTATGCTTAGCATTCTACCAATCCAGGGAAAAAGTCATTTAATGATCAATACAAGATTTATATATATATTGTTTTAATTGATTTTCTCAAATCATTTGATTTCATTAATCAAAAAGATTTATTGCAATATTTGAAATTATTCATATTTTTAATTTCTACATGATAGAATGAGGGGAAAAAACCCTACTACTTCTAGAGAAAGTCTAAAATTGGAAAGAAAAGCAATGTTAAACAAGTATATTTTCTTATTTTAACTTTGCTTTATGTCAGTGATGTTTGAATCAGTTTACAAAGCAACATCATGAAGCATCAAATATATAATATACTTTAGAAAAATAGAAAAAATGCTAGAAAAAATGCATTATGCTAGCTAAAATCTATGTAAAATATTTGAAATGCCCCATAGTTATATTATTTCAGTCACACTTCCTCTTTAGATAAAGAATAGCCTGAATTTTTGCAACCCATTTACCTTTTCAATAGACTGCAAAAGTTCTGACTATTCTTTACTTAAAGAGGGAGTGTGACTAAAATAATATAGCTATGGTGCGTTTCAAAGATTTTATGCAGTATACTTTTAATGATGAAGTTTTTAATTTGATTATTAAAAGCAAAAAATTGCAACATTTTGTATTAGATTTACTTTACGTTGATGACTGTAATATTTATGCCCTTTCAAAAAACAGTTTTCAGAATATATTTAATATTTTCAATGTAAACTATACAATTTTTAGTAATTAATGTTTAAAAATATGAAATCATTATATAAGCCAAAGTTGGAAATTTTTTTTAAACAACTTTAAGCCTGAATAGTTATTAACTTGACAATATGAATTGATTGAAATATCTATAAATTTTTAAGTTGAAAAATAGATTTGGATAAAGTAAATTACAAATGCTATTGGTGCATTGAACAAGTTCAAAGTTGGGGTATTTCATCAAGGCTAATTGTATGCAGCATTGGGGGACTGTTATTTTGATTTGTTTATTTTATGCATATGAACCAGGGACCTCATTATTGATATAATATAAAATGCAGCAGAAAATTTTATTTAAGGGTGCTCTGAAAAATTATAAAATGTTATATCACCATAAGAAGACCAACTTCATATGATGCTTTTGAACTTACTATTGCAAATGCACATCTTTATTGAAATGAATATGTGAAGGGAATGAGCAGTAATAATCTTTTTTTTAAAAAGTATTTATTTAATTTATAACATTATCACAAAAGCAATCTAAAGAATTGCAATATTGATGGTTTTCATTGGATAAGTTTGTCTGATGGAATAAATAATGGTTATTGGTAAAGATTACTGTAGAAGTTAAAAGACATCATAATGCAACAAGTAAACAAATAAACAGATGAGAACTACCACATATGACATATATATATATGTTTTTATGATGCATATCTTGATTTGTATAATCATAATAAAGTTTGTTTTAAAGTTTATTTAAATTTTTCAAATAGAAACAGCAGTTAGTAATAACACATAAATAGACAACACAGGTTACAGTCTTGCCTTAAAATTCGATATTCAAGAATCTAAAGGTGTGAGTTAAACTCGTATTGTCTCTGGCCAGGCTAGCAACACCTGAAGAAGAGTGGAGAATATTAACATTCGTAACATTGTGTAGCCTATTAACTTGTGTTGTTTATTTGTGTGTTATTACTAGCAGTTGTTTGTATAATAAAGTCTATGTTTAAATTTTTATTATTTTGTTTTCTGTCAATTTTTTTTTTTTTCGTTTTGGAATGAAAATGATTATAATTGTAGGAATGGATGGGAATACAGACGAATTGTAAGATAATAACTTATCAGATTCGCGTATTCTATTTCCAAAAATATATTTTGTTAAGATAAACAAATATTTTATTTCTTTTTTTTTTTAAAAAAGTACAAATTTTTTGGCTTTAATTTCATCTTTAAGATTATTAATTAGAAACTATGAGACTCATCTTAATAATGTAAGTGAAATTTTAAAATTTATGATATAATTTGAAATTGAGATGTTAGAATATAATAAAGACGTTGATAAGTAATGGCAAACTATCCTCGATGATGATGATCAAATGTTTTTTTTAGTTCTCTATTACTTAGTTACTCAGCTTATCTTCTAGCAGAGAACTTAACAATGCACTCATTAATAAAATGATTTATTTCACTGCGGTGCAAAATAGACATTTAAAACTAATGTAATAAAAGAAGTCTGTTGTAAAAGCTAGTGGCTGGAAAATGGGATCGATGGTAAATAACAAGCCAGCACATAAAGCTTGATTACACACGGAGATTGGTTAATGGGTAACCTTTTTTGCGTGAATAACTAAAAGAAAAAAGGGGAATGTAAAAAACATTGACAAGTTAACTTAGAATTGTTCATTTTGAGTTAGTTTAGTCAGTTTGGTATTATTATTATTTTTTTTTAAGGTTTTTTAACTATTGAAAAAGTTGAGTGAAAAAGAAGAAAGTTTGCTTTTATTAAAAGCTGAAATGTTTTCACTAAAGTAAATAAAAAAAAAAGAACTTTATTATTGAGAAAGAGTATCCAATGCTTTTCATATTATATGGACTACAGGGAAATAAAAAAAAGTTTATATATTTTTAATGATTTGTTGGAGAATATATGTGTGTGTACATATATATCAGACTATGATGGAGATATAATTGCTAATTTTAGGCTATTTTTAAAAAAAATATTGAGTATTTAATATTCTAATAGAGCAATATATATAAACTGTTATTATTTGTTTGTGGCGTGTATTTCTGAAATGTTTTGAAATTATTCTAAGGGATATACAGTTGCTATTCTAAGTTTGTCACCCATTTTTTATTTTGAGATGTAAGGTATTCTGCAGCGTTTATAAGGCATATTAATCATTGAAATAGTATGTAATTGGATCCAACAAACAGATCTTCGAGCTAATAATGGAGCTGGCAAAAACAGAGTGAAACTGACGACAGCCGGAAATGATTAGGTTTTTAGTTTAAAACCAGTAAAATAAACAAACCGATAGCAATGAAAGAACTTAGAATTTATATTTAAACGAAGACTGACATCACAATAATCATTATGTAGTATATAGGGTATATGAGCACAGACTTTCCCATGACTCACAACTCTATCTCATATCATTGATACACTTGAACACATACATATATGTCGAAAAGATAAATAATTACCAATATAGTAAGTATTTCATGCTAAACCAGCAATCATCAGTTGGTCCAGATTATTATCTCTACACATATATGCAATAAGTGCTCAGATATATATTAAGATAGCCAATCTTCATACTTTAATGGACAGGCTTCAATCCACTCCACACTCATGATAACTCCTCCAATACTAAAACTTTAATTAGATTGTGAAACAACATAGCAACTACTGTTATGACTATAATGAACCATAAATAAATGGGTAACCAGCACTATTGAACAATTAATGTAAAATAATAAAGCCGTTAAAACCGTGTAAATTTGCATTCCATTAACTGTGAAATAATGCATGGTTGCAAGCACCTAGTCAATACTGAGTTTAGTCGTCTGCTGTAGATTCACTCTTTGTGGTAAATTATATTAATTAAATGCAAACCAAAACTGCCTAACACTGTACTAGTAAAAATAAAAATGCAAAACCATAAACAATACAATAGTAGATTAAATCCAAAATTTTACCAAAATCCTTACACGGCATGGTTTCATCTACTATAAAGTCCACCTTCCCTTAATATATATAAAAAAAGTCTTCATAGGATTGATAGCCTCAGAATCAAGAAGTTTTATTATCAAGGTCTTCTTTATTCTTCTTTTTAACTCTTTTTTTTTTTCATAAAAAATAACCGAAGCATTGTTAAATAATATTCTATAACCTGTATTTAATTTATGAATATATAAAGCTGAGTTAAGATACCCATGTTTAACTCTACTTATATGAACCTTAATATTTGATTTTTCACTTGAGAAGGTCTATTTGTAGTAGATGAAACCATGGTTGTGTAAGAATTTTGGTAAAATTTTGGATTTAATCTAGTATTGTTTTGTTTTATGGTTTTGAAATTAAATGCAGGACAAATTTATAATGCTGATTTACCAATTACCATAAATTGACAAGACTAATAAACTATAAATCCAGTTACAGTAGGTTATTAATAATAGTTAAAATTATTTTACTATCTTAGTGTGTTCTCCAGATTCATCACACTTTGTATTTAAAAAAGAAACTAAATAGCATCTTTTATATAAATTGCAGGCATTAAAGTTGTGGTATAATGTGTTATGAGGAATATTACATTTGTCAATTAAAAAAAATATGTAAAAGTAATTTGTCAATTTAGGAAGAATCTCCCCCCCCCTCTCAAGTCAAATGATATAAAAGATTACCAAACAAAAATATGTTAGTTTACTTTCAATACTTTTCTTTAGAAATAATTCATTATATTTACTGAATTTCATAGGTATCAATTGTAAGCTTCAGTAAGTAAATGAAAAAAAAATATGGTAATATCATTAATTATCATCTTACTATAGCTTGTTTTGAAATGAATAGGATGAATTATTGCTCTTAATGCAGATTTTATAAAAGATTAATGAGAAGGGCTGATAAAACAACCATGATAGGCAAATCTAAACCTGGAGAAAAAAATTTTTTTTCTTCTAATCTGTCTTTGCTAATATAAAACTTGTTTTTCTTTAGGGGGTGATTTTTAGTTTACTTACCATATTATTTCAAATATAAGACATTTTTTCCAAATTTTGGACCCCTAAAAGAGAGGTGTGTTTTAAATTCAAAAAGAACATTTTTAATATCTTAGGTATTTCTGTCGATATTATAGTATTACACTCATTGATAGCAGTTCACATTTTTCTGAGTTAATCCAATTGTTGTTTGTTAACAGCTGTGTAGAATTGTGTGGTATCTGGCTGTATTTTAATTTTTTTTATTATTATTATACTATGGTAATTTGAAGCAAATACTGGTATTTTAACACTTTATTTCTCAAGATATCATATTTCCCATTGATCATGTTTTTGGTTTCCAGTTTACACATGCACATAGTAATATTATTACGCTCATTGATATCCACTGTGAAAGCAAATATTTTAACATTTTATTTCTCCCAATGTCATATTTCCCAATGTTCATGTTTTTGCTTCACACTTTACACATGCAAATAGTGATATTACACTCGATGAGAGTGTAGAATTTTTGTGGTATTTGGCTGTATTTTAATTTTGGATTTTTTTTATTATTTATATTCATTTTGGTTTACTTATAATCCTGAATTCAAAAGAAAAGTTATATTGAGTATTGAAGAAATTGGAAATTATGCAGCTGGTAAAAAATTTACTGTTAACAAAAGTAACGTTCATTGTTGGAGAGTATAAAAATAATAGGATATTATTCTTAGGGTCTAAAAAAGGAAGGTATACTGCAATTGATGCAGATGTTTCATCTTAAGTTACTTGGTAAGGTTTTGCCAATGACAAGAGAAACAGTTATGATTAAAGCCAGAGAGTGTGCTAAAAATATTGGTTTAATGTTTAAAGCAAGTCATGGCTAATGCAAAAATTTTATGAAACGAGAAGGGTTAGCATTACAAAGAAGGACTACAATAACTCAAATGTTGCCTTCAGATTGTGAGAATAATCTATTAGTTTTCAGCATGAAGTAATCAACTTAAGACAAGAGACTAAATATTGAATCAAATTGGAAACACTGATGAAACAGCGATCTTTCATGATATGCCAAGAAATTATACAGTGAACAAGATAGGAGCAAAACATGTTGTCTATAACCACCAATAGAAACAAATTGCTACCTTTTATTATTTTAAACAGAAAAACTATACCCTAAGGAAATTTTTTCTAAAAATGTTATAATTTGAGCCCAAAAGAATGCATAGACGATATTGAAAGTTTGGTTAGAAAATATTGGGAGAAGAGACATGTCTTTCTTTTAAACAAACAAAGCATGTTAGTAATGGATGTATTCTGGAGACATTTAACTGATGACATTAAGCTTAAAGTAAAATCAAAGAACTGATCTAATAATAATACAGCAAGTATGACTTGTCAACTCCAACTACTTGATGTGTTGCTAACAAACCCTTTAAAGAGAGAATGAGAAACCATTGTGAAGAATGGTTCAATCAGGAAGATTATCCTTTGACATCAACTAGTAAAATAAAACAAGTTTCGGCTTCTACAATAGCACAGTGGATTTTGCAGTCTTAGAAAGATATCCCAAGCATAACTGAAGAAATTATGAAAAAATCTTTCTTTTAAATGCTGCATTACTAATAATTTAAATGACACTGAAGATGATGTACTCTGGTATAATAATAGTAATGTAGATGATAATTCAAGTTCTGACAGTGAAGATGTTGAAAGTGAAACTATATTTGAAGAAGATGCTCAATAAATTAGGTGAGCTTATTGTAATTATAGAATTTCCTTCCTATCTAAGTAAATAAAAATGTTTTATTATTTTTCAATAAAATCGTTTTTAGTTTTTTTCCAATTTTCCAAGCTTAAAATCCTAACCCTAACCCATCTTATATTTGAAGTAATATGGTAATTATAATTTTTTTTCCTAATAGAAGATATTATTTGATATTTAATATCTATCTATAATGATGCATTTGTCAACAAAATTCACATGACCATCATTTTTTATGCTTGGTAATAATTATTATTAAAAGTGGCAAAACTCTCCATACAGCATTGCCACTCAGTGCAAGCCAGAGTAATCAATGGATGCCAGCCTTCTGGCATCCATTGATTACTCTGGCTTGCACTGAGTGGCAATACTGTATGGAGAGTTTTTCCTGTTTAATGATGCATTTGTCACAACAGTGTATGTATCACCATGATTCAACAATGATATACTCTAGAAATAAAATTATGATTTTTTTTTTTGTATTTTTATGATAGCTTTATTATTATTTTTCTAGTATTTTGTCATTAAAAAAACAACAACAAAGCATTAAACATTTGGAAATAGGAACCCTCACCAAACAGTAGTGCCACCAAGTGCAAGCCACAGTAATCAATGGATGCTAGAAGGCTTGTGAGTCAAAATTATTATCTTGTGCCTACTCAATCAATTTCTTTAGAGTAATTTCTAACCAATGAGGAGTCTTAGATTTGAGAACACTGCAATTAGATCTTTGGATCTAATGCAAGTCTCCAGCAGCCACCTTTTACCTTTTTAGTTAACTATAAAGCCACAAGCCCAAAATGAAAATGCTAGTTTTCAAGTCAAGTGTATTTATTCATATAATCATATAAATCTGACTCCAATTCAGTATCTACACATTTTGGTGGCTTTAGTTTTTAATAAAAGTAGTCATCATCATCCTTTGGCTAGGATTAGTATTAAATCACTAAAAATGTAGTATGAATACACAATCTCTTAAAACAGTAGAAACTCTTCAAAAATCAGTGCCATCCTGTGCAAGCCATAGTGATCAATGGATCCTAGAAGGTTTGTTCCCTGACTAGTTTTTAACACCTTCGATCTGTGAGCACTGTATTTAGATCTTTGAATCTAATGTAATCTTCTAAAAGCCACCTTTTATCTTTTTAGTAAACTATAAAATTATGAGCTCAAAATTTTGGTGTCTTTGGTTTTCATTGGCCAAGATTTGGTATTAAACACTAAAACATCACATAACCATTTCTTATGCTTACACAATCTGTTAAAATTGTTGCAATTCTCTCCAATGTATATATATATTTAGCAGTTAGTTATATTTACCTTAGTGCATTCTTCACCTCATTTCAATCACAACCACTCTTCAGTCCAATGAATACTTTAATAGAACAAAAAAAATACATTACAAATCAAACCCTTCTATTAAAATAAGCCCATTTATTTAGAAACTATTTATAGAATATGAAAAGACATATATTGACAAAATTAGTTACTCTATAGAAAAATAATTAAAAAAAAAAAAGTCCATCCAAGGTAGCAAACCATGCATATGCCAATGAACTTGAGTTTCATTGTCAAAACCATGAAATCTGAGAAGATATTTGAATGAAAAATAATCCCATGGGGTAATTTAAATCTTATAATTCATAGTATTGAGAAATTATTCATTAAACTTATCTTTAAAAAAAAAGTCATAAATTAGGGGGACCTTTGACAGAATCACCTAGTTGGTTAGAGCATCACCTTAAATAAAGGGTTCACTTTGATCCCTATGTAGTACTGTTATTGATCAGACCAGTTACACTTCAAGAGAAAAATAATATCACTATAATAAGTAATATGTCATTATCATACATTTTTAGCCAAGCTGTTTGTAGAAGTTCGATTATACTGCTATACAATATTTATTGATTTAAAAGCAGATTAATAGATAATTAGTGGATAGATACATTATATATTAATTCCTCATATTAGAAGACATTAGATTGCAATGCTGTTTTCTGTTCAGTGAAATATTTGGCTCAATTTCACATGGATGCCAACTTCTAATAGTGCTTGAAATTGTATTTTCCCAGATGCCAACTTATAATAGTGCTAAAATAGTATTTGTTCAGAAGAATCTTTCATCTGTTTATCAGACTTTTCAATTAGAATTCGTTTATTATCTCTTCATTCATGTAGTCATACTTTTGTTTATTCTTAATTGTTCTACATAATATTGTTAAATAAAATAATTACATGGTTGAATTGTGCTCGGGGATCATATTACTTTAAATCATTTAAATTAGCTGATTGAGCCGCTTCATTCAGTTGATCAGTTGAAAATTGATTCAAGAATATTTAATTTTTGAACTTCAAGAGTAAAAAAATATTCTATCAAAAATTAATAACTTCTTTTGTAAAAAATAAAAAAAAATGTTTTTTCGAAATACGGAAACGAGATGTTTTTTTTTTTTTTCAAAAAAAAAAAACTAAACGAAAAAGTTTGAAATTTGCTTTTCCTTTATTTTTTTAATTAGGATTGACATTCACTTACAAAACTTTCTTCATTGATGTCTTAACCTGGGGGTTTCAGGTTGAAGGTGTGGTCCATTTGGGATCGTATTCATTGTTTGTGTGATCACTAATAGCTTCTCAGACGGATGAGATAATGTCAGGAATTTTTTTCCACAATTAAGGAGCTAATTACAGTTTTTATTGCTGGGTATAGTTGTAGTTTTCTGATGTAAATGTTTTTTTTTTAAATCTTAATTAAAAACCGTTGAAGTCATTGGAAAATATATATTTTTCTCAAGTGTATTACAAGTTCGTATTTTTCTTGTCCGATATGTTTGCATATAAATTATACAAGTTAATCTTCAGCTGTACAGCTCTTGTAACCATAATGACATCTTACTGTCTTTGAGATAAATATATCTATATTATTAATAACGATTTATTAATCTAGAGATATATTTTTTTAATATTAGCTCAAATGTGAATTCTAAACGCAATTAAAAATCGATAAATCTATTATTACAAAACTACAACGCGCGCTTGTAAGCATTATTTAATTTTCCTTAATTTTCACATAATGCCAATATTACTCCCCTTCAAACTAATGAATAAAGATATTGGGAAAAGGTAAATGATCCCAAAGATGTATTTCTGCTAAAATAGCTTTATCAATTGGTTCAGATTCACTTGTTTGAAGAAGATTAACATTAAGCAATAGTTTATATAAGTCTAATAATAATTATCTCAAAACATTTATTAAACTAATTAATACATGTTACACTCTTTATGAAATGGGTATAAATATGGGTGATACATTTCAAATATGGATAATGAAAAATTACAATATTAGATGAGTTATGGAACTAACATTATTGAGTTCAAACAAGTTTAGGTATTTAGTGGTTAAGTTCTTTGTTAACTTTATTGGAGAGTATGATATAACTTCCACGTCTCTTGAAAAATGAATGTTGTTGCAAGAGTTTTGTCTCTGTTTAATTTTCTCTATGCTCTGAATAAATAATGAGTTTTCATCTGGCTTGGGATGTTGGTATTGTGCTTTGCATCTTACAATCCAAATGGCATAGGTGATGAAAATTGCCAGCCTGATTGTAGGAATATCTCTTCCATGAATGCATTCTTTTATATTGGGTATTTTGTAGTAGTCTATCCTTGAATTGTTAAATATTATTGTTTTAATATTACCTAGACCCATGCATGTTTTAATTATGTCGTTAAATGTTTCCTCATCCCTGCCACAGCTGTGGCAAATTGATTAGACTTTGGTGATAGATCTTTTATATCTGAGGAACCAGTTGACCGGCATGGCATCCAGATTAATTTTAAGTAAGTAATCTAAGTATTTTGGTTCTAGAGCCCAATACTTGAATAGGGTAATCAGCTTGTGATTAGTTATTCCTAATCTTGTAGTAGAGATTTGGTTATTTTGTTTTAGGATGCGATGGGCATCCCATAGCTTGATCTTGCTTTGATAGTTGTTATGGGCATTTATATTTTGTTGCATTGTTGACAGGATTAGGTGGTCAAGCCAGCTTAATTTTTTGGGGGGTGGGGTGTCGGTAAGAATTATGGATTCAGTAATCTGGTCATGGTAATTATATGTGAAAAAAGAGAGGAAATTATCAGAATACCAGAAATAAATGATAGATTGGGTGGAGGTTCACAAGGGCGAGAAATGAATTGGATATGTTTGTATATTTCCATTACTATAAAGTTGATTCTAATACTGAAAAATGTTTAATATGCACAGTGATTGTAAATTTATGTAAAATTATTAAAATTAATAGTTGTACAATTATTTTATTTAATATTTACATTTAATAAAATGAATGAAAACAAAAACTAATTTGTAATCACTTTTTTGGATACTACAAAACTGTTATAGTAATATAAAGATAAGTTTTAATATTCCTAACATATTGATAATTCTATCTAATTAGATATTAAAATTAATAATTATTATTTTACATTAAAATTTAATTATTGTTTAAATTCTCAGTAGCAGCTGAATACTATAAAAATGAGATTTATAAAAAGTATATATAGTGAAGCTATGAACTATCCTGTATCAAAGTATCAGATTTTAATTATGTGCTATTCAATAAATGTAAACAAACGACCAAACAAAATAAACATTAAAATTTGTAAATTTAATACATTTGACAATGCATAAGCAACATTTTTTCCATCCCTGAATATCTTATGCAAAAAATAAAACAAATAAATTTGGGGAATATATTTTATACATATTAAAGCACTACATAATCATATTTATTAATATTTCTTTGGGTATGTTGAAAGCACATACATTTTATTTTTTATTTATTCTTTCCAAATTTGAAGAATAGTATTTTGATAAATTGTTTGTTTTCTAAATATAATGCTAAAAGTTTTACAAAATTTTAGAATATTCTAAACATTGATACTAACTTAAAAGCATCAAAATAACAAGAGATGTAATTTCTTGATAACAAGGCTACTATTATATTTCTTTAAAAGGAAAAATTATTGAAAAAAAAAAAGTATATTGCCCAAAATGTATTTAATAGCAATGAAAGTCAGACATTTCACTATTTATTATTATTTTTTAAAAAATGGATACAATTAGTTTTTTTTCTTTATTCTTATAGTTTGAGAGAATAAATGAATGCATACTAGGAAAATATATATAAATGTTTTCCCCCCAATTTATTATTAATAATTATATTATTTTAAAATTTTGTTTATACTACAATCTTAATTTATATATGCATACTATTACTTAGAGATTAGTAAACAACATATTCTATTCTAATTAAAGTTTATCAACAAAATATTTCTAAAACGTATTATGGGGTGGGGGTAAATTCAACAAAGCCAAGGAACAAACTTACTTAACTAAAGTTTTAGATTTGTACAAAGTAACTGGTCACCCATGTAGATTCAAAATCTCCTGTGTTAGAATAGTTCAAGTCCTTAATATTGACAATATATATAACTCTTGGATTTTTTTTTTTAATATATATATATTTCAACTCTAAAAGGTTATTCCAATAAAAATATATTCGGGGGAGTCAATACATATTGTTCATATTGATAATCTGGTGTTTGAATTATGGTATCAATTTGTAACAGTCTAAGGAAGAACTTGAAATGACAATAAATTGATGTAAGAATCATATGATATTTTATTTGGGAAATATATGGTGTTATATATAAATATAATCAAAATTACTCCAAATTCACAATTTAACCAGACTAGCCAAGAAAATAAATTCTTAAAACACAACCAATAGTTTTACTGCTACAAGCAGACTTCTCAAGTATAAAGAACTACAAAATAATATATTTAAACTAAACATTACCCACAAATCCATTTACTTCCCATACACCTTTAATATTAGAAGAATTTTTAAAAAGTTAATTGCTTCAGAATCATAAATTTTAATGAAGATTCTTTAATTCTTCCCTTTATTTCTCTGCTTATAACAGTGAAATCATTGGTAGTGTGTTAAAGAGTTTATTTTCTTGGCTAGACTGGTTGAATTGTGAATTTGGGGTAATTTTGATTATTTATTGACTAGCTTAGCTTTATGCTTTTAATGTTTGTTCTATGTATATATGTTACATGTACATATGCAGATTAACTGCTTTTTTTGTGCATGCCTTTATTCATTTAGATTATAAATATGCTTAAAAACAAAAAAATATGTAAAACAATTTATAATATTTATACAATATCTAAACAATTTACCATATGTCCATGTTCATTTTATTCCTAGTTAGATAGTCAGATGCTGCTTCAAGCTATCCAGCAATGTATAATTTATAAAATAATTATACCTTTATACAAATTCTCTGAATAAGAATTTTTGGACTTTATTACAGATATAAAATTAGTTTATTACTAAAATCTCTTAAATTTTATCACAATGACTGTTCAATAATCCTTGCCATAATAGATTTAAACTGCAGTTTTTTTCAGATTCCCAGTTGAAGATCTCTGTAATCTCTTAAAAGTCAACAACTTAATTAAAGATGTTTTTTTAAAATCCTCACATTGCCTAATGATCGATATATAGCAATACATTTTAATAACTGCTTACAGAAGCAAGCTTTTAAAAACCAACCCAGATTCTTAGAAAATAAATTTCTTGTTGCAATTGATCCATCCAGACCATCATTACTACATGGTATCATCAGAAACTGCCACATTGGTTTTGAGAAACAACACCTGCAAAAGCATCTGGACAACTATGGGAAAGTTGTGAATTGGTGGTCTCACACTAACCAACACTGGATTTTTCTCATTTAGCCTGAAACAAGGTCTCTCTCTGGAAGCCATCCCTACCATAATTGTGGCTGATGGTCCCACTAATCATTTCCATTAGGAGAGTCAGGCCGCAATGTTTCACTTGTAAGAGCTGTCAACATTTGATGAGGGAGTACCCTCATAGGTAGTGTCTCACTTGTAGGCAAAAAGAGATTAGTGGGCATAGATGCAGGCTGGTTCCTTCAGTGAATTATGTAATCAGATTCCAATTGTTTTCATTGAGAATCTATCAGTTAATTCATTCCCCTCAACATTGTTGGACGTCCATCAGAATGATATGAATTGTTTGCCTAGTCCAAAGACCAAGGACATTGCTCATTTCAGTGGAGAGTCCTCATTCGAGGAGAGTGTATCAGACATGGTCTCAAATTTGTATGGTAAGAATCTTGATCCTACATTTCTGGCTGTGGTTTCTACCGCTGAAATGGATATCCTGCATGCAAATAAACACATTCAATCAGTTTAATCAAAAAGTGAGGAAAGCTCTGAGGGAACAGGTGACAGAGATAACAACATCAAGCTATCATGTAATGGCAGCACTTCATCTAGGAATGCTGGCGAGTGCAAGAAACTCAAAGGAGGAGATGCTGAATACCCATTGCAAAACTCTGGCATGTCCTCTTTTGATCAAGAGGTTGATTTTAAGTCTTCACAATTAAGCAATTGTATTTTGGAGGGCAGCATGTCAGACAACAGTGGGGATGACCCATTTGTTATGGCCAATCGAAAGTAGAAAAACAAAAAAGATTACAGTAACCTTTTATCATCAAATTTAACTATTGATTCCCCTTCCCTATCAATTAATCTCTCCCATTATTTTTTGTATACATGCCTCATTGCTCGTATCACCCTCTCAATGCAATTAAACACCAAAATAAATACTTGCTGCACCCATTCTTTATCATTTCATGCGCATTTCATTAATCAGAATTAATGTTAGAGGACTAAATTCCCTGAGTAGAATATGTGCCATCAAAAAAGCTGTTTGGGTCAGAATGCTCCTTATATTTTATTCATATCTGAAACTAAACTTAGCATAAATTCTTGTCACAAAATTGATCCTGCATTTTCTTCTTTTGGCTATTTCAGGTATTCTGCCTTCATCATTTCAGAAAAATGGGTTGCAATAGTCATAAATAAGCTCTCTGGTTCTTCCAGCTTTACAGTTTTATATTTAGTCAAAAATTCCATATTAGTTGATGTTCAGTTCAGAAATTTCAGATGCTTCATTGCACATCTTTATTTACAATCAGTTGACTCATTCATTAAGTGCATAGTATTCAAAATTAACATACTAATTGGAAATAGTTCAATACCATTGCTTGTTTTTGTTGACTGAAATATGGGATAGGAGAGGTTCAGTAAGAAATACATACATTTGTTTTCCAGGGGTCTTTTGTGCAAGCAGAGTCTATTTCCCATAGATGTCTTCTTGTTCTACACCGAAAAATGGAAAAAAATTGACTTCACATACTATTCCCCAGAACTACATTTTTCTAAACTTAAAACTGTGGCTTTCACAGACCATAAGGCATTGCACATTGATATTGATGCTAGCTCGGGTCCACTCATGAATCTGGGACTAAGAAAAACAATTAGATTTCTTAATAGGCAGACCACCCATATAGCTCTTGTCTTGGAGGTTTACAATTTACCTATTCAAAATAAACATTCTGAGTTTGGTCTCAGTTTCTGCTTGGACTGCTTTTGTTGAGATTTTACAGTCGCTCATCAACCGATTTACTTGGAACTCTTGTGGACCTTTAAAATTACTATCAGAAATGGATCAAATTGCAAATCATTTAGACTTGAGCTCTGATGAACTCTTTGGCATTAATCAAATTACTCTTCTCAAGCAACAATACCACAATGCACACAAGGCCCTAGCAGAACACATTGCAGCAAAGCAAACCCAGAGATTCTTTTATAGCCGGCATTGCTGGACCAGAAGCTATCTAGGGTAAGCACCGGGTTAAAAAAGAAAACAGGTCACTCCTTCTATGCATATTAATGGACATGATCTCGTATAGGAGAAGACATGTTGATCATCATAAGAAATCATTTGAAGATAAAGCTTCAGAAATCCAGAACAATAGAAGCACTCTTATCATCGACAATGCTCCTCATCATGGAATCACACCCGACACTATTCTAAATAAGCTAAAAGCAATTCCTGACAGAACCCACTCTGGACCACATGCAATACCCAAGTTCCTTTTTCACTACATGATCCCTATCATTTTTTACATGCTGGATGAACTGGCTGAAGGATCTAAGGTCATTGAAGGACTATATCCGGTCTCATTAGTCTCTTTCCTGCAGTAGGATTGACCACCATCAGAACTTTCAAGTCTTAAGCCTATCTTGCTGATGCCTCTCCTCACAAAAATAATAGCATCTATGATCAAAGATTCGATCCAAGATCTAAATTTTCCCAGTTTATCTCTCTCACAGTTTGCCTGTAGGGGTGGATCCACGATTGATGCGGCCTCTATTTTCAAAATGATGGTCGAGTTTTATGAGGCATCAGAGAAATTCTAGGTTTATACTTGTCCAATTGGACATTAAGGCTGCCTTTGACTTGGTGAGGGTCGATTTACTCATTGGCATAATAAGAACCTTTTCCATTCCAAAAACCCTCATATCCATTGTGGAGAACCTTCTTTCCAACATTATTATTCACTGCATTCATCAATCTATTGATTCTCAGATTGGTGATCTAGTCATCCTTCTCTCATCTACAGATTGTATGCCACTGCTGGAAAACATACTGCATTGGTATTTCAGAACAATATCAGCTGTTTTTCAATCAGGACAAGTCTGTGGTCTGGAGTCTGTCATCTGGAAAGAAAATTCCATCACCTTTTCTACCCAAACCACAGAAGTTCCTTGGGTTCCCATTCATGCCTTCTCCTCAGGATATCAGCTGTTTTTCAATCAGGACAAGTCTGTGGTCTGGAGTCTTTTCATCTGGGAATTTCCATCATCTTTTCTAGCCAAACCACAGAA
Source organism: Epiperipatus broadwayi (assembly GCA_028023455.1). Classification (NCBI taxonomy): domain Eukaryota; kingdom Metazoa; phylum Onychophora; class Udeonychophora; order Euonychophora; family Peripatidae; genus Epiperipatus; species Epiperipatus broadwayi. Next base: position 6,980,459 of record JAQFVV010006251.1, read on the forward strand.
GTTCCTTGGGTTCCCATTCATGCTTTCTCCTCAGGACATTAGAATCCAAATACAGAACATGCTTTCCAAAGGCATAGCAGATACTCTTAAATCACTTTCTGGCATCTACCTGTCTATTCACCTTGTTAATATTCCCTAAAATTACTTTTGATTATCCTCCCTACCAAGACCTTCATAATAAAAGTTAATGCCCTATGTTCTGGATTCCTGTGGAGAAAGAAAACTGTCGCAATCAGCATTAGGAAGGCATGCCTTCCTAAAAAACTCAATGGACTAGGACTACATACCATTTCCTCCTTTCTAGTACAAAGAGCACAAAATATGCTTGTCACAATTAGAAAAATATCGGACTCTTATCAAGCTCTGGTCATTCCCACTGTCACCTCAAGGTAGATCCCCACCCTGGACCGATATGGTTATCAATTTGTTTGCGAATGTTGGAATTATTGTTGTAGCGATTGGAAATAATCTCAAATATTGGGACATTCATCAACTGTTCTGTCAATCCTTCATGATAACTCCAACTGTTCTCAAGGTTAACAGTGAATATGAATACATCATCAAACACTTCAAAGTATGGAAGCTTGAGGCTAAATACTTAGACTTTATTTTAAAAATAAGTGTACACTCTTTACCAACTAATGAATTCTTAAATAAATGAAGGTTTGACAAAATATGTACTGAATGTCAAATGTACAGTGCTGAAAGTGAAATACTGCAGCACCCTTATCAAGCTCTGGTCACTCCCACTGTCACCTCAAGGTAGGTCCCCACCCTGGGCCGATATGGTTATCAATTTGTTTGCGAGTGTTGGAATTATTGTTCTCAAGGTTAACAAAGAATACATCAAACACTTCAAAGTATGGAAGCTTGAGGCTAAATACTTAGACTTTATTTTAAAAATAAATGTACACTCTTTACCAACTAATGAATTCTTAGTGAATAAAAGAGGGTTTGACAAAATATGTACTGAATGTCAAATGTACAGTGCTGAAAGTGAAACACTGCAGCACTTTCTATAAGGGTGCAAAACTATACAGCAATACAGATTGTAATCAGCTGCTGGATATCATATAAGGACAGAATTTTCAATATACAAGACTGTATTCAGACTGGTATTTTCTCAGTAATAAGACTCTATCACACTGAACTATTCACTGTGGATTCTTAGGTGCAATGTCATGTTTGGTACAAATTCAGGGAATCTGTTTAGTGATTTTTTGGGCATTATTAAAACATTGAAAGCAAGGGACTGCAAACTTTCCTGTGCTAAACTCCATGAGAATACATGGAACCATACCAACTGTATTGGTTCTATTTTGTCACATAAGTTGCAGATTATAATGTACCTATTTTTTATTTTTTTTTTGGATGAATAAAATTCATTATTGAATAAAAAAAAAAGATCAGTAATAATGTAAAGAAATAATCTTTTAATCTTATTTGTTTCTAGCATATATTATTTATTATGATTAGTTGTATACAAATGTGATTTAATGCTGTCATTTAATTATTTTTTCCTTGAGAGTGTATATTAATAATTATAATTATTATGTCTATAAGATTACTCATATTCTGGAAAATCCATGGGTATGGTATCTGTTTGTGTAACCTTTGATTCCAGCACTTGTGTCAGTGCAGTATCCTAGTTTGTGAATGTTACATGGTTGGTTTTTCTGGCAACCAACATAATGGGCTTGATTATAAGGGTTTTTTTTGCTTCTGCACCCTTTGGTCAGTCTTCAGGTTACAATATATATCTATATTGGATTGGTTTTTAAGTTGAATAATCCTTTCTTATATGCTATTGCCATATCTAATGTTTTACTACTATGAAAGGAAAATTTCATTCTGAATTAAACTATTCAGTAACAGAACTATGGTAATTTAGCATTTATTAAAAGGAATAAGGATAGTAGTCCAATAACTTGTATGCTAAGTTTATTGATTACTACAGTAAGTTTATTAACAAATATATCTAGCAACTTTTTTCAAGAGCATTGGTGAAGAAAACTTTTTATTCTAATGAAAGTTAACATTTTTGATTCTTACTAACATAATGAGTAATTATTTGGGTACTAGTGTTTTTCATCTCTTATGAAGGGTGATAACCCTTTTACAAACTATTTGATAATAAAAAAAAATCTATTTAGTCATATATATATATATTATAATTTTATTTTTAATTCAGATAGTTATCATCTTTTTATTTTTTCATCATTTTTTTTTTAAATAGTAATTTTTTAATCAGTTTCTCTTCAGCACATTTTTCTCAGACTTGATGCTAGAAAAACTTGATATGGTCTGCATTTCAGCTATTGTCATGAAAGTTTCCTTTTTCAAACTTATTCAGGTACTCAGTTGTCTTTTTGAGCTATCTTATGAATTAACTTTTTTCCTCATGAGAAATAGATTTTCAAAACTGGTGATAAATCAAATCCTTCTAAACTATTCTTCAATTTTTGACAGATGAAATCAGGTTCTAATTTTATCCATATCTCTACAAATCTTTCCTTCTATAGAACATAAATCATTTGACTTTCAAACTTGATATAATCACAATCTTTTTGCTTATCACAATCTTTTTGCTTATACATTTCATTCATAGAACTTCTTGATTAAGAAATCTGAAGATTATCAAGATTACAAAAACCAATGTATCACATATCTTTATATGTATATTTTTTACACAGAGTTGGCAGAGGAGATAAAGCAATCTTAGTAGAAATGTGACTAATTCAAATGTATGGATAGTGCCTAACATATAATATATTTTTTAAACATGTTGTAATATCTATTATAGTATTTTAGATTTTTCTTTGTACTAACATGTCTATATACTATATAAATTATATTTGCAAATTAAATAATTATGTACTGTACAAAGTAATTTTGGGACTGTGATCCAAGTTTGAGGGAAACTTATTTTATAAACATAATAACTCTCAAAAGATTTAATAATTTATTAGTATGCCTGTATGTATATTAGTGTGTACTAGCATGTCTGTTTGTATAACAAGTAATGATTTTAACTGCATCTGTAAAATTAGACTATTATAGAACAGTGCAATAAAAATTTTAAGACCGATTATCGGATACACAGAAAGATTGCAGTTGATGAAGTAATCACAAAATTTATTAGGCATAATACCATGTGACAATATAAACTCTTAAAACCAGTAGAGAGGTTTCAAGTAGTAGATTTGTGGTGATAGCCACAATAAATATATGTACTACATGGAATTGTATGCAGGCAAAGAATCAAATCCAAATTCTTGCCTTTATCTTGGTATTCATGCTGTGGAGTGAATTGATTTGCAAGATCTTTCAGTATTATTTTCAAGACTACAGTTAGCAAATGAACTATATGGAAATAAATTCTATCTCTATAGAATAATAACTATAACAAGATAGCTTCACTGGCCTGCCCATAAAATATAAAATGAAGAGAGGGGACTCATTTTATCATTGATACAGAAAATGGCCTTCAATTTCTAGTTTTGGATAGACAAGAAGCCAATTGCTATGATTACAAATGCATACTCACCTCTGGGAATGATTTATTTTGTATCTTTTATTAAGAATAATCTTTTTTCTTATAGATGCCCTGAGACTTTTTAACTTCTGGAGTACAAGAAAATATGACAAATTCTTATGGTTCCTTTTTTGTAAGTTCTGAAGCTGTGAATTAATCTCAGGAGTATTATACATGATTTGAATAAGAATTTTGTGAAGAATGCAAAGAAATTATCAATGAAGATGTAGTTTTAAACTTAGTTAATGATAAATTAGAAATTATGAACAAACAATAAAGTAATAAGTTTCTGTTTTCTTTCTTACTCCCCCCCCCCCCTTAAAACTAGTTTCTGTCAATGTAAAGCTTTTTGCTCTAACATTATTAAAAATAAAGTTATTGTATAAATTGGTCTCTAATCAATTTTTTAAAAATTAAATATGGCGCTATCACCATTAAACTGTTAAATGATTAATTATAATTTTAACCATGCTTGCTTTTTATTAGTTAGACATTTATATGTGGTAGAATGGGACATTTTGCAATTACAGCATATAGGCAATTGGAATTATAAATTTTATTATTTATATACATTTTGAAGAAGTAGATGTGGTAGGTCTCTATTATTATCAGCTATAATAATATAAATATTTAATATAAATATTATAGTTGTAGACAAATTATGTATTTTAACATCTTTATCATGTCACTAAGTAATACTTGTCATTTGGATATATTTATATTGTCCTATGTCACGGGAACCAGTCAGACAGTGAATGTAATTGACACACATTATGAGGTTTTAATAATTAACATTTTTATTAATGTCAGTAATGAACAAACAAAGAAAACAAATAAAGACATAAATTAGTTTCTCGATCTGAATAATACTAAAATGATGAACACTCATTATGTGCTAAGTTTGCTCCATTGAGGATTTGTACCATTCTTCTAAAAGAATTCAGTAGGTTTAACTCATTCATGCTTTACTGCTGTCAGCCAGATTCAAGAACTAAACCATTTTCCTTTATTATTATTCGACAGCTACAACTATCACTTCACAATGAAGTCTCTTCTCATTTTATATCCTGTCTTCCGCAAATTTATCATTTACATATATGAAAATGAGAGTCTATTTGCAGCACTATCTTTATTTTTAACCTTGAGAGTAATTTAGCACACTATACACAAAGGAGAGACAATTGATGATGAAAACATAAACATACCAATGTTACTGGTAATCTAAGCAGACATTCCATATTGATTGCATGTATAATGCTTGAAGAGAGGGTGACTAGAAATGAGATAGTGAATTTCATTATCACAACAATATAGATCATTGAAGAGGTTGAAAAATCAGTTGAGAAGTAATTCAGAATGAATATTACTGATATGGTAGAACATCAGCAAAGTGTCAGAAAATAGATTTTTGTGATTCTTAGCTTCTTCTGGAAAGTATCTACAATCATGCAATAAATACATGATTATCACCATTGATCTATTGCCATGTTTTTCACTAACCTATTGTTTAGTACTATGGCAGAATAGAAGACTGGAGGCCATGTTTCATGGATTGCAATCATCTAGCTCTTATTTTGGGTGCTCAAACTTTGTATGAACTTCATGAGAAATAAATGATTCAGTTATTATTACTCTGCATCATTTGTGCAGTAACAGAGTGGCAGATTTTTAGAGCTCATGGTCCATTTATTGCAGGTGTTACTACCTACCAGTGCTCAAGCTTATTATAAACTCTAACCAATAAAACATTTGATTATGTTTATTCAAGATTTATTAAGTTCTATTCAAATTTTAATATAGGAACCGAGTAATGGATTCAAGTTAAAAAAAAAAAAAAATTGAATTACTTGAAAGGAATTGCTTTGTTTGTTATTTTGGTACTTCAATGTCACATGACATATGAAGTATAATTACATACTTCAGATCCATTACAAAACAGTGCTCTTGGTATTCATAAGATTAACTATTATTTTAAATAATAATAAAATTTTGGCAAAATTTTAAATCAAGTTATTTTTATTATCTAAAAGCATGACCAGATGGTTCATGTTATAATTTGTGTCACTTCTTATCTTTTCAAGGTTGAGTCACTCTGCCTTATTACTGTTTGTATTTTTTTTTTTTTTTTGCCATTTTTTTTATTATAAATTTAATGTTTATTTCCTGCACCAACATCTTTTGATTAACTAAATAAAAGAGAGAGAAAGAAAAAAATCGATTTTATAATGAAAGTTAACGCTAGAAATTATGTTCTTAAATTCATATAAAAAGATGGAGCAAAGGGTAGATATCTATTGTAAAATAAATTTGAATGCTTTCATACTGTATGTAATTTTGTAACCAGTCCATTATTTCTTATTGAGAATTTACATATGTTTCTCATCATTGTGGCTATTGAAAATTGTAAATCTTTCAGACTGGTTGTTCAGACAACTAAAACATGAAATGATGATCATTTCTTATACTCACATAAGCTGTTAAAATAGTAATGTCCCTCTCCAAACTATAGTGTTACACAGTGTAAGATATAGTAATCAATGGCTGCTAGAAGATGCATCACAACCCTTGTCTATTGTCTACTCATCCAGTATCTCTAGATTAGTTTCTAGCTTGTGCCTTCATCAGTGAGGAATCTTGGTTTTGAGAGCACTGCAACTGGATCTTTGGATCTGATGCCACTCTAGCTGCCATCCCTTACATTTCCAGTTAACTGTAAGTGGCTTCTGGATGGTTGCATTAGATCCAAAGATCTAGGTGCAGTGTTCTCAGATCCAAGGCTCTTCATTGATGAAGCTCAGAAGCTAGAAACTAATCTGAGGATATTGAATGAACAGGAACTAGATAAGGATTTTGATACACAATTCTTCTAGCATTCATTGATTATTATGGCTTGCACTGGGTGGCATTGCTGTATAGAGAGAGTTGCTTTTGCTTTAATAGCTAGTATACATATAAGAAATGGTGATCATGTGTTGTTTTAGTGGTTTAATACCTCTCCTCACCAAAGGATGTTAGTGACTATGGTTATTAAAAAGTCAAACATATCAATATGTGTAGATATTGAACCATATGGGCAAATGGGCTTGGATGGAAAACATTATTGCATTTTCATTTTGAACTGATTGCTTTATAGTTAACTGTAAAGGTAAAAGGTGGCTGCTGGTAAGTTGTTTTGGATCAAAAGATCTATGTGGAGTGCTCTCAGATCCAAGATACCTCTCTGATGAGGGTCACCAGGTAGAAAGTAATCTGTAGATATTGGATAAGCAGTCACTAGATAGGGATTTTGCACAAATGTGTAGCATCCATTGATTACTATGGCTTGCAGTGGGTGGTACTACTGTATGGAAAGAGTTGCTACTGTTTTAGTGATAGTTCAGATAGAAATGCATCTTAGTAGGTATTTTCTCTTTTTTCTAATGTTTTTATATTTATGTTAGAAGCATATGGTTGATGGGAGTTTTAAATATATCTGAAATAAAATAATTTTTATTTTTGAAATCATAGGGTGTATACTATTTTGAGAAATAATCACTTCTGTTGTTGCTTAGCATAGTGGTAGGGTAATATAGATTATGCAGCTAAAGATTTCTGGATCAATGCTTAATTTTTCATCATCTGTGTTTTAATATATTTGAGTATTTAACCATTTGATTATTTTATTTATATTTTTTTACTAAATTTGTCCATTATTTAAACCTTTTTTTGTTTGTTATAACTAATAAGTATTTTGCCTTTTAAAAAACAACAGTCACAATGATTACTTTGTTCTTTACTTTTACAAACATTTTTGGCTGTAGATTAAGTAATTCAATGTGATCACAAGGAAAATAAATATTTCCAATGAAATTTTGCAAAGTCTCATATCTGAATACAATCATAATCCAAAGAATAATATTCTATGATTTAAATGTTAGGTCTTCTTATGTGAAAAATAGCTAGCTATTTAATATGTGTCCATAAGCAGGTATTTAATTATTTTTAACTGGAAAGTAATGACAATATTACAGTGAACTGAGCTGGATGATTATTGCCAAGGCTCTGACCATAAATAAGTCAATTGTAATATTAACAATTATGAGTGATTTGGATGTTATATATCTATAATATTGGGTCTTTGATGTTTATGGATGATGTGATAAAAATGAAAATTTAATAGATATGTACTATATTCTTGCCACTGTATTCAGTTTAACCTAGAATAAATGTGATAGACTAAAGAATCAAATTTTTTTCTGAGGAAAGTAGACTGAAGAATCAAAGGTTTTTCTGAAAAAAGTAAAAAAAAAAAATAGTTTGATAATCTGATAGACTTCTATATTGCAAGTAAATAAATAAATGTATTTATTTCATTATTATTCAATTTAAAAACTTAACTTTTGTAGTCATTTGGCTACATTGCTGTATTAACAATAATAATTGGCATCATACTCCTTAAGTTTAGAGTTAATTAGTGCATAGGGAAATAGTAATTAATCTTTCCATGTCTCTTTTAAGAATAAGGGGTAATTATTTTTTTCTCATCATATAATAATATGAGAATTTTCAAATATATTAAACAAGTTTAATATGAGTTGTAAAGAGTTCTAAAAGAGAGAAAAGTATAAAGTAAAATAAATATTTTTTTTTATTCTCTCTTTATTAATTTATTTATCATTTTTGATTTTAATGTTAAAAAATACTAAGTGAAAAAAGTTTTCTCTTCCATAATTATTCATAAATTTTAATTTTAACTTGTAAGGGAGATGAATGAATAAAGTTGTAAAGAAAGGGAGAAGAAATGAGATTTTAACATTTTTGTTAAATTTTTGTTTTAATTAATTACAATAGTTTTTTCCTTTTCTCTTTATCTCTTCAATACAACAAGCAGTGTTTATCAATTTATTATAAATAATTGATTATCTTGATTTCTTTTGGCAGAAAAAAAATTAATTGAAAAGGAATATCAAAAATTATGATTCTAATTTGAGTTTTTGACTTGTTTTCCAATGTCAATGTTGAGGGATGGAAATGGATGAATAATTGTTTTTGTCAAAATTGACCCAATTGATTATTAAATTTTATCATATAGGAGGTAGGAGTATGATTGGTTGAAGACAGGGTTGTTTCAAAATTAGTATGGGTTAATCAGAAGACATAAAGTGTCTTGTATGAAGCTGTCATTTCTGACCCAGCTGTTGAAGAGGACAGTTAGTTCTAAGCCAGCTGCTGAAGATAGTAAAAGGAAAAAAGTTATAATTAAGCTGTTAAAGAAGAAAGCATATACAGAAATTCAACTGCTTAAAAATGTTTTGTACAATGAAAACTGTGCTAAATTTAGCTAAATGCTAAACATCTACTTCCTCCATGTAATCTGTTGAAATTAAATGTAAAGAAGAAAATGCCCCTGAAGTAATCTGCAATAAAATCTTGATTTCAACCAAAAGCATGAATATCTCTATATGTTAGCCTGACTTGGAAAAATTATTGGAAAGGAAATTGGATAAATTCTTGCTCTTTGTTAACTTGAAATATTTTATTGCAAAATGAAGAAAAAGGGAATAACTGTGTACATTTAACCTGAAAGTAAGAAACCTCTAAGAGGAATATCTACCTGAAAAATCTGTAAATTACAAATGCAAAAGACTACAAAGAAATTAAAACTATGATGTAAGGTATATTTTTTTCATATGCACATTAAATTTAAATTTATAAATTAAGTAGCATTTAATATTAATTAATAATTTTATTAGTAGTTATTTTTAATTGAACATGTTCTGTTTTATTCATGTGACTTTTTTTTTCACAATTATAGAAAGTAACTTACTTTTATAAAATTTGAATTGTTTTTTCTTTGTTTGTTTTATATTACCCCCTCCCCCCAGTTATATACAAACAGGTATGTAATTTAAAATTCTCTTACCTCTGATTGAAAAGCTATTTTCAACTTTTGTTATTTAAAGAAATAACTTAATGTAAGCAAAAGTTAATTTAAGGAATAACGCACTGGTCAACTGTGGTTGGTGGACCAGACATGGGGACAGTTTATACTTTAGTCATACCACTGTACTGATCGCAACCATCTGTACCCTACAGATAGTATTGTGCTCCATTGATCCTAGCCCAGATCAAAACTTGATTGAATTCTACTCAAAGGATTCAGCTCTACTGAATCTTAATTTTGTGAACTGTTTAAGCAATAGACTATTTCATTCACTTTTTACTTATACAAAACTCATAAGTTGTAATTGATTTCAATTGTAGCTATTTATGTACCTAGAATTAGACCTAATAGAATGCAAATAAATTGTTATTGAAAGTAAAAATCAACTGGTTAATTATTTTTTATGAAATTATACCTTTTGATCAGAATATATAAATCTGAAATATTGTTTTGTCATGTCATTATTTTTTTTATTTTATTGTTCAGATAGTTTATTAAATAATTGTTTAAAAATATTTGTGTTAAGGTCTTTATTCCTCTGACTATCTGACAAATGAATTGTCAGTGAGTGTGACTTGAGTTCAATAGAGCTTAGAGTTTGAGGGATTATCTCAGTAAAATTATTTTAAAGTAAATTAGAACAAGCTGTTATATTTATTTATCTCTTGCTCTCAGTAACAGTTTATAGAGTTCTTGCTTTCTGAGCTAGATTAAAGTATAATGGTAGTTATATGGATGGAGGATTATGTTGGTATTTGGACATCCAGATAATAACCTTGGATAGTCCAAAAGTATGTTTAAATTCCATGCACTACATTTATATATATATATATATTATTATTATTATTATTATTATTATTATTATTATTATTATTATTATTAGAAATTAATATGGCCAGAGCATTGATGATGATTAACATGTTTTAATGTGTCTGCATTATTTGATTTTTTAATATTCTGAAGGATTTGCACTTAAGAATGTGAATCCAGATAATTGTGTTGTAATTCTGCCATAAGTTTGGCAGTGGCTAGATAATTAGCCTGTTTATAGTGGACCATTTTCAAATCCAATCACAAGGCTGACTGTTGGTTTTTAACTGTTTTTTGTTCATCGCTTATGAGTTTTTGGATTTAATTATTCTTCTATAATGTTGGAGAGATGCAGTTTTTGGCTTTGTTTATGCTGACTTTGCTCTTATTCACTGGATATTTATTCTATATTCATTATATTTGATGATTTAGTCTATGCCAATCATTGATATTTGTGACCATTCTGTGGGGATGATGATAGTAGTGTTCCCTCTCCACATATATATTCTCACTCCCCACATTGAACCCTAATTTTTCATATCATTATACTATGTAATAATTAGATAAATAATATAGCATTTGAATTCTTAGAAAAATATTTTAGTGAAAACTAAAAATATCTCTGATTGAAGGTTTATATATATATATTTTTATGAATCAAATCTAACGTAACCTATGCTGTTTGTTATATATACTTCTATAACCATAATGGCATTTGTTATAGGGGGTTTCATTGTTTTATGAAGATATGCTACAACAAATTAATTTGAGCAAATAATAATAATCAAGTGTTAGCATTTAATCATAGTATCTTATTGCCCCCTTACGTACCTCATTTTACCTTCAGGCTAAAAATAAAATTTTCCGAGATTTTGGTACAATGAAAACTTGAAGGTAGTTTCATGGGGAAAAAATAAGAATCTGATATTTATCTTTATGATCTTAAAGTCGCTAAACCAGTATGAAATATTGTTATCATTTATTACAATTATTTATTTTATATGATAAATTAGAAATGAATTATTTATTTTAATTATGAATTCTTTCTTTGAAAGTATAGAGTGTAAAAAATTGACAAAAAAAAAAACACAAGGTTTTTTTTATATATATTTGTAAAAAAATATTTATATATATCCGTAATTTATTCTATTTGAAATGGAAGACATTTGGTTGTCAGTTTGTTTAATTTTTTTTTAAAAAAATTCTATATCATAGAAATCAGATTATCAGCTGCCCATTAGGATTGGTTTTTGTTTCTTTATATTTTCTTCCCTGTTATTATAAATATAAACGTTTTTGAAGTTGAATTTATTGTAAATTTTGAAAATACTTCTAAGAAAATTTGTTATATATTGTCTTGCGTTCTTAGCCGAGAGGTACCGCAGCCGCCATGCAAGCAAGTAGTTGGTTGCAGACGGTTGTGGGTCCCGGCCGATGCTATGACATATGGGGAAAAAAAAAATGTTATATATTATAAAATAATTTTTTGAAAACATGTCTGGAATATTTTTTTTAGTCGTAATGTTTTGAATGGCAGAACGAAAAATATGTAATCCTATTAGTACAATTAAAGAATTTGTCTCAGTGGCTAGACATTTTTTAACATACATATTTAAACATAAGCCAATTTGTTTACTGCCCCTTCTATAAAAATTAAATTAAAAGCATCCAATATTGGTTGCACTTTTCATAATTGAATTTCAATTTACATATACTAAGCAATGCACACACCTTTATTATAAGATAGAATACTGTTTTTGATTCCTCTACTTATAACATGATGTGGAGTGATTAAAAGATGTAGTATATACATATATAATGTTTTTAAATACAAGTATAATTTATATAGTTAGAGTTCAGATCCCTTATATATATATTACAATTGCCTAACTTTGATATCCATATAAATAAATAATGTTATAAGGGCTCATTGAAAGCTTAGATTGTTATTCTGGGATTGGAATTATAGAGTGAATTGTGTTAAAAGTATAGCAAACCATGATGATATAGCACCAATGATGATCAAATATTATTTATCAATTGTAGTACAGTACTGCTTCATTATTCTACTTGCTTCCAGGTCTTGAATAAACATCCAAAAAGTAATATACTGTTTTTACTTGAAATAATTGCATAAACTCAATTGTTTTGGTAATATCTCAAAAGCATCTTAAGTGCATTTATAGACTCCATCACATATCTTTTGTTATGCAAAATTGAGTAATTATTTATTCTTTTGAAACAATTGTTTTAATTATTTCACCCAATATATTATGTATAATTAGTACATTTAATGAATAAAATTTTTATAGTATAATTTTCACTACACTCTCTTATGTAAGATAGGGATTGTTTTCTGTCTGCTTTTAATACCTTGCAGTGGGATACAATTATAAACATATGACTAAAGAAATATGGGAAAAGACGTTTATAATTACATCCCTGACAAGGTGTTAAAAATAGGCAGAAACCAGTCTCTACCTTGTGTGAAGGTTAAGTGAATAATCTCTAGTCTAATGAATAACTAATAAAAATTATTAATATAATTTATCCTGTACATGTTTTCTGTATATGCACTTTTTGGTTTCTGTTATTAATAAAACATTGAAATTTATTGATATTCTAATTGTTATTCATTATTTTTCTACACTTTAATTTTATACATAGGTAATTTTCAGGATTTATTAAATATATATATGTTAAATAAATTTTGAAGAGGACCTATTGTCTAAGGAGATCAGCAAACTAATAATTTCAAATCGATAGATTTTCAAATTGATAGATTTCAGCATTTTAATTAAAGTGACAATAAAGTATATGGATAGAAACAATAAAATATAGTGCCACTGTAATAAGAAATAAAACATGATTTGCAATACCAAGAGAGATAGAGCCTGGTTAATAAATTATTGAAACTTAACTGATGCTAATGACTTTCCTATCATTCTTCATGTTTATTCATGTGCTTTTCAGAGCAGTTTCTTAAAAATCATTTTATAGTGATATCTATTGTAAGCTTAAATAATCAATTGACATCAGATGGTAGTGCTATTTCACACCCCCATTTTCAGACTGATTTCTGTCATTTGTTTTCATCACTGAATACTAGGATTTAAAGCTGGAACTAATGCATCTAGCAACCCTCTTTTTTCATCTTTATACTATTTCAACCAATAACCTCAAATTAAGAAAAAAAATTCCTAAGATGTTAAACTTATGCTAAGGCCTCTTTTATCCTTTGGTTTGTAAGGTTTATACCAACATTACATGACCTCTCTTACTTAATCATATACTTTCAAGAGCACTTATTTTTCTTTTTAGAGTTATCTACTGTAAGCTTAAGCAATCAGTGAATATCAGATGGTACCCTACTATAAAGTCCCATCCAGACCAATATGTTTTTCTCGTTTATCATTAATGACCATTATAAATGTAAGTATATGTATTTAACGGTAATCGTCAGCAGACATATTGAAAAAGATACAAATTGTATGTATCGAAAAAAGCTTTTCTATTGAAAATTCGTTATTTTCATGTTTTTTGTTGTATATATAGATATTTTATTATATCTTATAATAATAAATTTTTATTGTTTAAAAATAACAACATAAAAGAAGTTTTAAATTCTTTTTATATGGATGAAATGTAAGTATCTATCTTAGTTTTTATGTAGGATAATTTTAAAAATCGAGAATGAAAGCTCTCATTAAGATTATTTTCACTATACATAGGAAGTTGCCTTATTTGTTGATTGTTATTGATATTGGGATTGTCTAAGTGTTGACTGGTCTTTAATGATATACATATATATATATATATATATTGTAATAACAATAAAAATAATATATATATATTGTGCCCTTTTCTATAGGTCAGTAATAATTCATAACAGTCAATTACTAAAAAATTTTAAATTTAGAATATGTTCTTTTAATATGGTAATTGTATTAAGTCAATTATATCTTTAAAGTACAATTTGAAGCTAAAGAGAATACGTAGTATATAAAATCATTTAAAAATAGTTATAGAAAGCTTTAAATATTGTTGCATATGGTTGTAAAAGCTGGCCATATTAAATAACACAGCTATAAATAATTAAAAGTATATTTAATAAATTCGATTTTAATAGTTTAAAACTTATAGTTAATAAATGCTATGTTTAAATTTATAATCATATTTAATAAGCAAAAATTAATATAGTATATTTTAAAATAAACTTTATGATGGTGAAAATTATATCTAGTTCTATATTTTCTAAATTATTCTTCCAAATTTTTTATAATTATTTTATATAATATAATAAGTGTATCAATTTTATTAGTCTAGGCAGAGAAATAGATTGAAAATCGTCTGTTAAAGTTATAATCATGTGACCTTTAATGTATACTCTCTCACACACTGCTTGTTTGAATTAATAACAAAGTTTAAAATATTTTAAAAGTTATATTATAGAATTGGATAGAATTATTGCCTAGCATAAAAGTAAATAGTATTAAACATTAAGTTAACTATCGTATGTAATGCTTAAATGATGTAATGTTTTAAATAGTATCATAAATACAATACAGTTATAATATAAAAATTAAATATTTTATGTAAATAAAAATAGATAAATTGAATATTAAGAAATGGAATAAGTTATTAAGGTTATTTTAAAAGTTATTTTAAATGTTTAAATAGTTTTAATAAAATAATAATTTAGTTAAAAATAATATTTTAAATAATATTTTAAGTTCATTACGTCATAATTTTTTATTTTCAAATATAATTCTGCTATAAATTGAAAATATGTAAATTTGTTTTCAAGCTAAAGTAAGAATTAACCAATAGGAATAGGTACTCTTACAGACTATAAATATCATCATAACTAAGTTATCGGAGGAGATTAATAATGTATTGAAACCGGAGAAAGTCAATTTTTTTTTTTTTTGGTACTTTTTTATCGTTTATTTTGCAAAAACTAATTGATAATTTTAAAGTGTTTTTTGCAAAAGAAAGTTTTAGAAAAAAATTATATATTTAGAAACTTCGTGGAGATGATTTTCTAATTTTTAAAGTACTTACCAGTCGTATTTTATCTAAAAGTTTAACCTAGACTACGCAATAAAAATGGATATACTGTGGAATAAAATGGATAGAAATTGTAATACTGTAAAAATGTTTGGAATATTTATTGATACAGCTTTATTAATATTTCACCGAAGAACTGTTTTGGTACATAAAAACCACAGATCAGACATTATACGGAGTCTAAAAATGTATTGAAATAGGCTGACCCAAGATTTATTTTTAAATAGTAATAAGACAATTATATTTCATGGATTATTTTATATAATATGATATTCAAAGGAGTAAAATGTTATATCCTTTCTAAAGGTAATATTTTTAAAAAATATTTTCGAGTGCAAAATTTAAGAAAGAACCCAGGAGATTATGTTATAGAAGCGTTTTTGATATTAAAATATCCATTCTTAGAATTATTTAAAATGTATTTGGAAAAGATTTGTTCAAAAGTACTTGAGGTTTTATTTTTAAAGTGATATATAAAAATACCAAACGAAAGTTTAAATGTATCAGGAAGGAAACATATATAAAAAGTGAACACATAGTTGAATAAAAGATGGATCCATGGAAATACAAATAGTACTTAAAAGTTTATTGAATATTTTTAAAGTTAAATTAAATGGATTGATGCATCGGATACGCAGAGAATATTGATAGAGAAGATTAAGAAGCTTCACGGGATTAATTAATATTATGATTTAATAATTATCGTCCTAAATACTAAAACCAAGGATTATTTTCTATAAATTTTACTAAATGGATTAATAATTATTTTTATTTTAAACTTTAACGCGCTTAGAGGAGAACATTTTTTAAAACTCTAGAGAAAATGATAAACATTTTGGACTTATCTGGAACTATCGTTAAGAAAATATGTAACTATAGTTTTGATTCTTTTTATTTTGTTAACCTAGTTTAAATCTAAATTTTTATATAAGATTAGGAAAAACATAAAAACATTAATTTATTAATATTAAAATTTTATAATATAACAATCTAATAATTTAGCTAAAAATATTTTAATATAAAGTGTATGAGTGTGATTTTTTTTTTTTTATATCTGCAATGCTCAAGTGGATAAAGGAAGCCTACTGAACATGATGATTAGATAAAGGTTATTGGTAATAATAATAACTATTGATAATTTATAGCGTATATATTTTTTTGTTTTCTTTAGATCATCCATAAATTGGAAGAATGAAGTGTAAAAGTTTTTTTTACTTATATGTACCGCATTTCATACAACATTTTAAAAAACATTATGAGATAGGATTGATTTGAAAATATGCATACGACAATTTTTTTTTATTTTTTTTTTATTAGTAATATAATCCAACATAACAAATAATTATGTGATTCTTTTAAAATTTTTATGTTATGGGATATTCAAATATTGTCTAAGTAGATTGTATATGATTAGACAGATAGAATGATGAAGTGGACAGACTTTTCTTATGGGATAGTAAGATTGTTTAACTATTAACGAATTTTATTTATTGTTTTGTAAATGCAGATAGTTATTTATCGATGTAAGATGTAGAAAAATCTTGAGAAATAATGTTGAGATAGTGGCTTGGAAGTACTTAGTGAACAGGAAACCAAGATGATGTTTTAAGAAATAGGATGTTATAAGGAATGGAAATAATATTTAGTCTTTATGTGAATGTCAGCATAGTTAACAAAGTCCTATGACTGATACACATTTTATTTGGACAGTGTTTATATTTCTTTAAATATTTGATGTTCTAATAAAGCTGAAGAAATAGCTTTAACATCGTCCCTGTACTAGAGGATATTAGGCAGATAAATGTCCTACCTCTTTGCACTGTGCCATGATTTTGAGATATGTTAAGAGTAATACTCTAGCTTTCTTCCTTAATCCTATGCATCTGTTTTTCGCTATCTTTATTTCATGTAACTGCATCGTTCAGTAAGATATATTTAAGAGAAATGATAAATAATTTAGAACTAAGGTTGTGCTATCGTTTTTTGGATAAGATTAGTTTATTTGCTTATAAGGAGCAGAATATTATAACTTAAAATTGAAGATCCAAATTATCCTAAGGAAAGAAAAGAATAATAGAATATATTTTGAATTTTATTTCGGAAATGAAATATAAACTTTTTTAAAATAAAATATCTAAACAAAGCTATTTTCTTTAAAGTGATAATAATTTTAAATGCTTTAGTATTTTTTTTTTTTTAAGAGAAAATAAGCATGGCATATTTTTAAAATACAATAGTACAAAGTAAATTATGTAAACAATATGCATAGTATATTTTTTGTTTATTGATTAACAGAAATATATTGATGATTACACTTATATCATACTAAAGTAAGGCTTAAAGAAGAATATATTATGATTAGTAAACATTGTGTGATAAATACTAAAATCTAGTACTGAATTTTGGATAATATTTTGTGTAACATCTTTGACTTTGCAAGATGAAATTTTTTTTAATATTTTGAGAAATCCATACTCATTATACAATTTTTTTTCTATGGAATGTTTTTCTAGGTATGAATTTTTTAAAATAAGATAGTTTAATAATATTAAGGATAAAATGCTGTTGCTAATAAGTAGATAAATATATTTTGTAATAAGTTAACCATAATGAGAAACCAAATAGTAACATTTTTTTTTAATTTTATCCTAAATCTAAATAAAGATGTAATTGAAATATAAATTATTATTTTTTTATAACCGGTAGATCAAACTGTAAAGTAAAAAAGTTAAGGATATCCACAGTAAATAATGTAAATAAATTGTTTATTTATTTGTTGTTAGTAATAAACTTTGTTAAATTTTGTTATTTCAAAATTTTTGTGTCCGAGTTATTATTTCTCCACATCGCTGCATGAAAACACGATATATGCATAAAAATCGAAACAAATATATAATTTTGCATAAAAGATAAATAGAGAATTATTTTAAGAATTTTAAATATTTTATTGGTATTCATTATAATTAAGTAATCATAATCTTACATTATTTTATTGGTCATAAATCAGTTATCACAATATTATATTAAATTATATGCTATCAGTTGCCACACATATTTTGTTTGTCAGATTATTAAAATGCTACCACGTATGTATTATATCATTGCATGAAGATATAAGATCATATTATATTATTTCATTATTTTATTATGGTAATAAAATTATAGTAAAAAGAAAAGATACACAGAATTAGTTAAACAATGAAGTATTGTTATTTATTATTATTAGTTTAAGTGTAGTAGATTATGATATAAAATCCCTTCTCATATTTTACTACCATATTTTATTAACTTAAAATAAACTTTATGAACCTGAGATTATTTTATTGAGCTAGATTATTACAAATAGAAGATTAAGACTTAATTATTAGTTTAATCTTAGCGAGTAGAAGTTATTAAAGTCGTAAGAATACTATGAGTTTGTTATTTAAAATAGTAATAAAGGGGATAGTGTTCTTATGCCATTGAGGTAGTATCCTGTAGGATATTGGCTCAATGTAATCTATCTTGTCACCTGTATTTTCACTTCAAGTCTCATGAAAATATTAAATATTTATTTAATTTATTTTTATAAACTGAACCTTATTCGTATTGTAAATTTGATCTAGTGAAACATTTTAATTTTAATGCTGAATATTTTATTTATTAACTATTAACTGAGCTAGAACCCGTTTTATTTTATATCATATACTATCTGGAAGTGAAGATGCACGAGAGCAAGGGCAGAATATATATATATACGATAATGTAGACATATAGCATTGAAACAATGGCAATGTCTTATTGAAAAAAAATTTTTATTGAATTACAAAATTGTTTTAATATCAGAAAGTAAACCCAGGGAATTTTATAAAATTATTTTATAAATTATTATATTATTTGAGCTTCTCCTTTTCTTATTGACTATGAAAAGTATGTTATTTCTTCTAATTAAGTTTTTATTACAGGTACTCTGCCAATGATCTGAATTGTATACTTTGAATTTTTTTCTTATTTTAAACACTTTCAAAGTAGCCATCATTGTTGTCACAAAGATATATTCAGATTACGATTTCTCCAGAAAGCAGACTAAAACCTTATTGCTATGTAAATTACATATAATGCATATAGGAGTTTGCTATTAACTGAAAGGAGACCCTTTGATTCCTCTTGGAGGCCTTAAAGGAACCGAGCAGGACAAATTCCTAATGTCCACTCCATACGTTCTTGTCGTTGCAGCTGTTATTACTATATGTTTATTCATATAGTATACGAACATGGATGGGCTGCTCACCAACACGCATTAGCCAGCATGGTGAGTTTATTGGCTTTTTACCTCTGAGTTTAAGATCAAGAAACACCATGGTCTTTCTTCTCAGTGCCTGATAAGGCAGAATGAATGTTTGTGTAAATGATAAAGATTTTTCCCAATTATACAATTATGACAGACAAAAATAAAGCATGGCCCTTAATCCCAGGAGGCTGTAAGGTCACCAATCAAGGCAGCGGTTGGTGGCCAAAGGTGGAGGGTGCTAAGAATATCCTGGAGGCGGACCCAGGCTGCCATTTGATGACGACTTTTTATTTAGGTACTTACAACTGCAGATCACTTTCAAGTGAAGGAAGATTGCAAGAATTAGAAGAAGAACTCTCTTATATTAAATGGGATATTATTGGACTTTGTGAAGTTAAAAGAAAAGGTGAAGAGACAATTGATTTAAAAAGTGGACATATGCTCTATTATAAAGGCACAAATATTGGAAATACAAGTGGAGTAGGATTCATTATAAATAAAAAGTGGAAGAACAATATTGTGGAGATTGATGGTGTATCAGACAGAGTGGCAAGATTAGTTATACAACTTAATAGCAGATATCAAATGCAGATAATTCAGGTTTATGCCCCAACAAGTTCTCACAGTGATGAAGTAGTAGAAGATTTTTATATGGATGTACAAAAGGCTTTTGATCAGAGTAAACAACATTTTAAAATTGTTATGGGAGATTTTAATGCTAGAATTGGTAAACAAATGAAAGATGAAAGTGTTGTAGGTAATTTTGGTTATGGTAATAGAAATGAGAGAGGACATAGACTTGTGGAGTTTGCAGAGAAGGAAAAACTTTATATTATGAATTCTTTTTTTGAGAAAAATGTTAGAAGGAAATGGACATGGAAGCATCCAAATGAAGGTACAGCAGAATTGGATTATATTTTGACTAACAGGAAATACATATTTCAAGATTGTAATGTTCTTAATAAATTTAACACAGGAAGTGATCATCGATTAGTAAGGGGTAAGATACATGTTAATGTAAAACTAGAGAGACAAAAATTATTAAGAAAAACTATATTTACAGTTGATATTCCTAATCTTCAGAAACATTCTAATGAATTTAAATTAGAACTTACAAATCGGTTTCAAGTATTAGTAGATTTTGAACATGATTCAGATTTGAATGAAATTAATATGAAAATAACTGATACACTTTTAAAAACTGCAACAAAGATAGCTGGTAGAAAAAAGCAGCAATTGACTAATAAAATTTCTACTGAGACTAGAGAACTTATGAAGAAAAGAAGGAATATGAAGATATGCAAGAATGATGCATTAAAAAGAATTGAATATCTCGAATTTTGTAAAATGGTGCGGAAAAGAGTTGAAAATGATATAAGAAAGTATAACTGTGAACTAGCAAGAAAAGCTGTAGAAGAAAATAAAAGTCTTAAGAATGTAAAACAACATTTTGGTATTGGTAGGAAATTTATATCTGCAATAAGGAAAAAAGATGGAATTGTTACTAAAAAGAGGGATGACATTATGAAATTGGTAGAAGATTTTTATCAAGAATTATATAGTAATAAAGAACAAGTACCTCCTATATCTATTACATCTTCCGAATTGCCCAGAATTTTAAATGAAGAAGTGAGAAATGCAATTAAATGTATGAAAAAAGGAAAGGCTCCAGGTAATGATGGAATTATAATTGATATATTAAAAGAAGCAGGTGAAGAAACAGAAAAAAATATTAGCAAAGTTATATACCAAATGTCTAAATGATAAAGATGTACCGGATGATTGGAAGAATGCAGTAATAATATTAATATTTAAAAAAGGTGATAAAGAAGATATTAGAAATTACAGACCTATCAGCCTTTTATCAGTTTTATATAAAAATTTTACCAAGATAATTACAACTCGTCTACAGAGAACCTTGGATTTTCACCAACCAAGAGAACAAGCTGGATTTAAAAGTGGTTTTAGTACAGTAGATCATATTCAAGTATTGAGAGAAGTTATAGAAAGGACAAATGAATATGAGTTGTCATTATGTTTTGGATTTGTAGATTATGAAAAGGCATTTGATTCTATAAACATTTCTTCAGTGATTAAAGCATTGGATCATCAAGGTATAGATCCAGGATATTGTCATATTTTAAAGAATATTTATAAAAATGCAACAGCAACAATTAGATTACATAATACTGGGAAAGTCAACATTGAGAAAGGTGTAAGACAAGGTGACTCCATATCTCCAAAACTTTTTACAGCAGTGCTGCAAGAAGTATTTTGTGGATTAAAATGGGAAACTAAAGGAGTGAAAGTAAATGGAGATTATTTAAGTCATTTAGATTTCGCAGATGATGTAGTTGTTTTTGCAAATAATGCTTCCGAGCTGCAGGAAATGTTGCAGGAGTTATCAGATGAAAGTAGGAAAGTAGGACTAAAGATAAATGTTAAAAAGACTAAAGTAATGTTTAATCGATTTGCTCAAAATATGAAAATAAAGATTGATTATGATGAATTAGAAGAAGTTAAGAGTTACAAATACCTTGGTCAGATTATTAATACAGATGGAAACATAATAGAGGAAATTAATCATAGAATTAAACTTGGTTGGAGTGCTTTTGGTAGAAATAACTTGATATTAAAAGGAAATATGCCTATGTGTTTGAAAAGAAAGGTTTTTAACAAATGTGTTTTACCAGTTCTTACTTATGGATCTGAGACTTGGACACTTAATAGAAGATCAATACAGAGACTTCAGACCACTCAAAGAAGTATGGAGAGATGTATGTTGGGAGTAACAAGAAGAGATCGAAAACGCAATGTATGGGTAAGAGAACAAACAGGTGTTACTGACCTCATTGAAAAAATTAAAAGATTGAAGTGGAGTTGGGCTGGACATATTGCTAGAAGAGATGATAATAGATGGACAATTGAAATTTTAAACTGGATTCCAAGAGATTGTAAAAGACCCAGAAGGAGACCACATGTAAGATGGATGGATGAAATAAGAAAATGTGTAGGGGTGATGTGGAGAAGAGAAGCTAAAGATCGGAGAAGATGGATTAAACTTGGAGAGACCTTCATCCTGCAGTGGATTGATAATGGTTGATAATGATGATGATGACTTATAAAAACAAAAAAAAAATTCAATTCAGTGTTAAAAATTTATTTTTATTACTTTAAAAAAATTACAATGGTTTCTAACATCAGATCACTTTTTTTTAACACCCCTTTTTGTCAAAATAAGATATAAGATATTATGTATAATCATTTAGAAATTTAATCTATGACAATACAATGAACTCTTTCACCAACCTTGCCTAAAAATTCAAATATTGGAATAAACTTATGGGCTCAGTCATTCATGAATAAATGGCTTTTTTTTGTCATGAGTATAGTATTTTTTGTCAACACATCTTTGCTCATCTGATAAAGCCAGATTATCTTGGGTCTGATGAATAAGAGTAATAATCTGGGTTGCTTATCAATTTTGGAAATTCTCAGCTCCAAATAGATTTGAATTCCAAATCAAGAAATAAATCCCAATTAAGTCACTTATTTCTACTTAGGATTTGTTTTTTGATAAATGGGGTGTTCATATCTTATTCAACCCTACAGTAAAAATTGTTTATTTATTAGAATAAAATACGTGTTGCTCACCAACATGCATTAGCCACTGTGGTGATTTTATTGGCTTTTTACCTCTTGAGTTTAAGATCAAGAAACACCATGGTCTTTCTTCTCAGTTGCCTGATAAGGCAGAATGAATGTGTATGTGAATGAAACCTTTTTTTCTTATATACAATCATGACAGACAAAAATAAATCTTGGCCTTTATCCCCTGGAGGCGATAAAGTCACTAGTAAGGTGGCTGTTGGTGGCTAAAGGCAGAAGATACTAAGAATCGCCTGATTGTGGATCCAGGCTGCAGTTTGATCATGACTTTTTTATTTGGGTATTTTCAACTACAGATCACTTTCAAGGGAAGGAAGATTGCAAGAATTGGAAGAAGAACTGTCTTATATTAAATGGGACATTATTGGTCTTTGCAAAGTTAGAAGAAAAGGTAAAGAGTCAATTGATTTAAAAAGTTGACATGTACTCTATTACAAAGGCACAAATATTGGAAGTACAAGTGGAGTAGGATTTATTATAAATAAAAAGTGGAAGGACAACATTGTGGAGATTGATGGTATATCGGACAGAGAGGCAAGTTTTATTATTCAACTTAATAGCAGATACCAAATGCAGATAATTCAGATTTATGCCCCAACAAGTTCTCATAGTGATGAAGTAGTAGAAGATTTTTATATGGATGTACAAAAGGCTTTTGATCAGAGTAAACAATATTTTAAAATTGTTATGGGAGACTTTAATGCTAGCATTAGTAAACAAATGAAAGATGAATGTGCTGTAGGTAATTTTGGTTATGGTAATAGAAATGAGAGAGGACGTAGACTTGTGGAGTTTGCAGAAAAAGAAAAACTTTATATTATGAATTATTTTTTTGAGAAAAATGTTAAAAGGAAATGGACATGGAAGCATCAAAATGAAGGTACAGCAGAATTGGATTATATTTTGACTAAAAGAAAATACATATTTCAAGATTGTAATGTTCTTAATAAATTTAACACAGGTAATGATCATTGATTAGTAAGATGTAAGATATGTGTTAATGCAAAACTAGAGAGACAAAAATTATTAAGAAAACAGTATTTACAGTTGATATTCCTAATTTTCAGAAACATTCTAATGAATTTAAATTAGAACTTTCAAATCGGTTTCAAGTATTAGTAGATTTTGAACATGATTCATATTTGAATGAAATTAATAAGAAAATAACTGATACATTTTTAAAAACTGCAACAAAGATAGCTGGTAGAAAGAAGTAGCAGTTGACCAATAAAATTTCTGTCGAGACTAGAGAATTTATGAAGAAAAGAAGGAATATGAAGATATATAAAAAAGATGCATTAAGAAGGATTGAAAATCTCGAATTTTGTAAAATGATGTCAAAAAGAGTTGATAATGATATAAGAGAGTATAATTGTAAACTATCAAGGAAAGCTGTAGAAGAGAGTTGAGTGTAAACCAGCATTTTGGTATTGATAGGAGACTTATATTTGCAATAAGAAAAAAAGATAGAACTAGTATTTATAAAGTGCAAACAGTGTGAAATTAAATTGAAAGGCTGAAACCTCTTGCATGCGCTTTTTGAATACTCGTGTATGACAGCCAATCAGATGTAATGATAGCTGTCTGAGGGGCTCTCAAATCACATACTAAAATGGAGATGACATCATGAAATGAGTAGAAGACTTCTATCAAGTATTAGATAATAATAAAGAACAAGTACCTCCTACATCTATTATATCTTCCAAATTGCCCAGAATTTTAAATGAAGAAGTGAGACATGCCATTAAATTTATGACGAAGGGGAAAACTCCAGGTAATGATGGAATTATAATTGATATATTAAAAGAATCAGGTAAAGAATTATAATTTTTTTTGGCAAAGTTATATACCAAATGTCTAAATGATAAAGATATACCAGATGATTGAAGAATGCAATATTAATATTTTAAAAAGGTGATAAAGAAGATGTTAAAAATTACATTCCTATCAACGTTTTATCAATTTTATACATTTTTTTTACTAAGATAATTACAACTTGCCTACAGAGAACATTGGATTTCAACCAACCAAAAGAACAAGCTGAATTTAAAAATCGTTTTAATACAGTAGATCATATTTAATCATTGAGAGAAGTTATAGAAAGGATCAATGAATATGAGTTGCCATTATGCTTTGGATTTGTAGATTATGAAAATGCATTTAATTCTATAAACATTTCTTCTGTGATTGAAGCCTTGTATCATCAAGGTATAGATCCAGGTTATTGTCATATTTTAAAGAATATTTATAAAAATGCAACAGCAACAATTAGATTACATAACAATACCAGGAAGGTTAACATTGAGAAAGGTGTAAGAGAGGGTGACTTTATATCTCCAAAACATTTTGCAGTAGTGCTACAAGAAGTATTTTGTGAATTGAAATAGGAAGCTAAAGGAGTACTAGTAAATAAAGATTGTTTAAGTCATTTAGATTTTGCAGATGATGTAGTTGTTTTTGCAAATAATGCTTTACAGCTTCAGGAAATATTGCAAGAGTTATCAAATGAAAGTAAAAAAGTAGGACTAAAGGTAAATGTTAAAAAAGCTAAAGTAATGTTCAGTGGATTTTCTCAAATGATGAAAATAAAGATTGATTATGATGAATTAGAAGAAGTTAACAATTAAAAATACATTGGTCAAATTATTATTACACATGGAAACATAATGGATGAAATTAATCATAGAATTAAACTTGGTTGGAGTACTTTTGGTAGAAATAACGTAATATTAAAAGAAAGTATGCCTGTGTGTTTGAAAAGGAAGATTTTTAATAAATGTGTTTTACCAGTTCTTACTTATGGATTTGAGATTTGCTCACTTAATAGAAGAGCAATACAGAGACTTTAGACCACTCGAAGAAATATGGAGAAATGCATGTTAGGAGTAAAAAGAATGGATCGTAATTGCAATATATGGGCAAAAGAATAGACAGGTGTTACTGATATCATTGAAAGAATTAAAAGACAAGTGGAGTTGGGCTGGACATATTGCTAAAAGAGGTGATAATAGATGGACAAATGAAATCTTAAACGGGATTCCAAGAGATTGTAAAAGTTTCAGAAGGAAACCACATGTGAGATGGATGGATGAAATAGGAAAGTGTGTTGGGGTGATGTGCAGAAGAGAGACTAGACATCAGAGAAGATGGATTGAACTTGAAGAGATTTTCGTTCTGCAGTGGATTGATAAGGGTCGACAATAATGATGAATTACATATTCAAATGTCATGTGAAATGTTTTTGAATTTTTGTTAACTGATACATTGACTAAATTAGGATAATTTGTCGAAGTAAAACAAAAATGCATTATGTTATTAATTACTCACACACATTTTGGCAATGAATAATTTATGGACAAATTATATATACTATATGTTTATATAAAAACTATTTTGATTTTTTTAAATTTTTGTTTAGCTCATCTTTTCTTAATTTTTTTTGTTTTCAAGTTGTGTTATTGTTCTCAAGCAAGACTTAACAGCAATTTTAATCAGCTTCAATTATCCTTGTAATGAATTAACCTTTTTTTTTCTCCTGGAAAGGATTATATGAATTGGGTATGCTATGTTAGCTAAGCAATTCTACTGTTAATTTATAGACTTAAAAAAAGAAAAATAGACTGTAGTTTTCGACATTTTTTAACTCTCATCTAACTAAATTGAATGAAATTCACCCCCACCCCCCATATCCAAAAAAACCAAGCAGCGATCCAGCAATAAAACTATAAATGCCAAATTTTTTGAATTCACGCATTTAACAATAGCATTTTTTGATTAATACATTAATGATTATTACTAATCAGTTATTAGACTAAAGTTATTCTTTCAAATTTAGTCCACATATAAACTTTAAATTTAAAGATTAATATATCTATTCATTTTTATTAAATACCATCGCTTGGTATTATTACTTTGACTCATTTTTTTAGCGTTTGGATTTATAGTAATTTGATATTGATATATACTGAGCAAAGATGATTAAGATGTGTTGAGAGGTCGGGCCAATTGAAAAGTGCTGGATCAAAGTATGTCATGTATATCCTTTATTTTTTTCCAGATATCTTTATTAATATATTTGAAGTGTATATTTGGTGAATTAGAAGTTTTAAGTATAGACATAAAGAGAAGTTTATTATTTAATTGGGTTTAAATCCCCTCCCCTTTATAGTAATTGAAAAAAATGAGGATGGAGTGGCCCTTCAAGTAGAGAAGTAGAATACCAATGATGGATGAACCATCAATAGTATCTATAACCAGATCGAGCTATGCAAAGTATAACACGATCACATTCCTAGATTATAGCACTTCTTGACTGCTAGATTCAAATCCCTACCATCCAAAGCATTTTATTTGTTTTGAGGATCAACCTCATGCTTTGGATGACAGGCACACAATCCAGTGCTTGAAATATTCCATGACTAGTTCTTACTATGTCTCAGGAGTCCACAGCCATTTATTTAACATACAAAAAAATAACTAATTATTTACTAGTGACACAGTGACAAGAGAGAGAGAGAGAGAAAAAACAACAACCATATTACAAGTAAGCAAACATTATTATTTATTTACATACATATATATATTTAATTAGATACCAACCAGTAACCACCTAAACATTCACAGTAAAAATAGTAATCAATATCTCTCACTGCTGTCAAGGCAACCTTCACACCTTTTAATAGCAAGAATGGAAATCCATTCTTACTAATGGTCCATTGAATATATATGGACACTTAAAGATTGCAACTTGACTACAGAGTATGAAATATTGATACAATGAAGTTTAAACAAACCTCTTTAAACATGAAATAAACATGTCACTGTAATGTATACTAATAAATAGTCAATTATAACATTACAAACTGCAATACTTTTAAATTGCTCATGTATTATTTAGAAATGATGTAATTAGATACCAACCAGTAACCACCTAAACATTCACAGTAAAAATAGTAATCAATATCTCTCACTGCTGTCAAGGCAACCTTCAAACCTTTTAATAGCAAGAATGGAAATCCTATCTTACTAATGGTCCATTGAATATATATGGACTCTTAAAGATTGCAACTTGACTACAGAGTATGAAATATTGTTACCGTGAAGTTTAAATAAACCTCTTTAAACATATATTTAACAATATAATATACTAAATTTCACATAAGAAAATATAAATGATGACTTTAGGCTAGTTATAATAGTCCTTCATTAAAGTTCATTTCATTTAAAATCAAGTGTCTAGTTATTTAAAAGTATTTTTATTTAGGTTTTCATGATTGTCAGTTTCTAATTAGTTGGCTTTTTTGGTCTCCATCGATGGATTCATGGCTTTCCTTCCAGGTTTCAGTAAGACAATGAGAGAGAGAAAATATGCTGCAGTTTCTACTTCACAATCTAGGCATTTGTTCCAGGTATTGATTCACATGAGGTTTCAGTTGATTTTCTTTTTGTTTGAGGGCTTTTGGGGCCTGAAGCTCAGTTGAACATCCTGTGGCTGTCCAGCAGTGCATGTTGCTAGATTTGCAGCTTTTGCATTGACATTGACCGCAGCAGTGATTGATTGGCTTATTACTGCATTTGCAGTTTCCGAATATCTGGATCTCTGGCTGTTTGGCTTCTGCATTCTGTCTGAACTGATTTATAGATTGAAGACCAGACTGAATAGTGATAACCCTAATATCAATCCCGACTGTATATCACAAACCCGACTAATTGCAAATTGATAACTGGAATAACTTGATCACAAAATGCAGACAGACTAAAGAACAATAGCCAAGATGCAACTTTTATATCCCTCCTTTATTTTTTTATTATCATCTTTTAATTAATCATAATTTAAATCTATATTTTTAATTAATTTTTATATTTCCTTTATTAATTGATTTTTACATTTCACATTAAACTAATCTTTTGCTTAGATTAATCTAATATCTTATCATCCAGGGATCTTGCAAACTTAATTGCATTCCAAAGTTGATGAGATATTTTCACAAAGTTTCTTTTATATCAAATTGTATTTTAATATTTTACATTTGTTTATTTTTAGGCATTTTATTTAACTATTTTAAAAAGAAGAGAATGAGTTTTAAATCTTTTTATTTTAGAAAATTATGTTTTTAAAATCTTAAAATTAATCATATGTATTTTTTTTATAATTATGAAACCTGTAATGCTACATATGTGTGTTTGTAACATATATATTCATTAGCAGTACAATATATATCTTAGTTTCTAAATTCCCAGAATAATTTTAGTTTTTTAATTGCTCATTGTATTGTCATAAAAAAAAAGTATGATTGGAATATAATAAAGCTTCAACACTAATGCTGAGACTCATTTATTTTAATTTTAAAGTTTACAAGATAAATATTGTAATAATATAGTTAAGGAAGTAAAAGGTTTTGCTCTATTATTAATAACAATGCACTGATGACTTACATACAATAGTCTTTTTTATGTCACCATATAATATGTTTAAAATTATAATATTAAAACCTGACTACTGAATTGTTTACCAAGGGTTCAAAGGGAAATAATCAAAGAACATAATTTATAAATATATTGTAATGGAATCGCCATTTTCCATCTATAAGATTGTGTGTATATATAACGCTACCGTATATAGATTTTTCTTTTTATTTCCATATAATATATTTTTGTGGGAATCGATAATATTTCGGTATGATTAAAATGAATAACCCTGCATTTATGGTTATATTAACACATTACTGTTAGTAGAACACAATATCCTTTTTAAATTGTAAGAATTCAACAAAAGAAATAAAATGAAACCCTTAAAGATTTGCTATTTCTCGCCCAATATATTTATGACTTTATGACCTCAAGCGCCAATCTTATATTACTATAAGAATTATACTGGGAGAGCTGGAATACCAATATGGAAATTATAAGACAGTAGCCCTTGACTAGCTCACTCAAGGCGGGTGATTATTTAATCATGGGAAATACATTGGTGTTACACTGCACAAGACACACCTTAAATCAAATATTTATTACACTCATTTATAAATTTAATAATCTTACAAACTCAAACCGAGAAACCATATAAAGATATGCAAATTTCATTTTTATTTTAATATTATACTTTTATTTCTATCATATTTATATGATCCAATTATTTTGTGCTCAAAAGTTAGAGAAATGCATGTATACATACACACTGCATAAAAAACATGTATAAGGCAATAGGAAATATACATAAAAAGGAAAACAAATATCAGATTCATCTGGATACCAAAAGAATCACTTTAAGTTTATAAGATTTAATAAAAAAAATGTTTATGCATAAAAGTCTATGAGTAATTCAAGACATACTAACATTTGAAACATTAAATGAATATAGGTTGTAAATGTGCACATTACTTGAATTTCTTTTCTTCCCCGGGGAAAACTGAAGGTGAAATATTTCTTTTTATTATGTATTGCATTCGATGTAATGGCCATAGAAGTAGGTGATTCCGGCAGTCTGATCTCTTTTATTGATTTTTTTTTGTTTGCTAATATTATTGGAGTTTGATCTTGGCATCGAAGTGACTGGTGTCCATTAATAGTATTTACTCATCCTGCAGCAACTTTAGTATCTTCGGGGACAGGATTGTAAAACCTAGCATGCTTATGCTTCTACCCCAACCTCCTCATAATTCACCAAGATCTTTTCACCACTCTGGATGAAGTGAATAAAATATTCTTTTTTTGTAATTTTTAAACACGTCAACTGGATTTCCAACAGCAAGTGAAGAACAAGAATAATTATAATCTTTTTAATTTTCTTTTTATAGTCCCCTTTCCCTTTTCTAGAAAGTTCTGCCATTCAAGTCTGGATTCTTTTAAAACAAAAGCAAAAAGCTTTTAGCACCTCAAAAAATATTTTTACTTTCTTTTTGTTTTGATCAAAATTCTGTTGAATCTAAAACAAATCTCTGTAATTTAAATTCTTCAGATATAGATCAAGTGCTTTTTGATATCTTTTTTTTCATTTAATTTCTCTGAATAAAACTATGTTACTTCCATCTTGGAATTAAAAAATATTTCTATTTGCATTTTTCTTTTAATAATATTAATATTTTCATTCCATACAACACTATATACATGCATTTCCATAAAACAAAGAGCACACACACATACCTCCCCCCTACTTCTGTTTATTTTAAACTTTTAAATCCCTACCTAGTTATAAATTTATATACAAAAAATAAAAATAAATTCATTTAATTAATTGGGTTATAGGAAAGTTTACTTTTGAAACAGGGATCGAACTCAGCCCTGTTTCAATATATTAATCTAATTTTTAGCATGTTCTCTCTGAGCGCAGAACACATACTTTCAAAGTTAATTGTACATTTCCTTTTGCACTTTAACTAATGCTTTTTAGTAAGATATTTGACAATTTTGACCATTCATCGGCCTTCTTCAGAATTTGTTATATTTGAAAAAAAAAAAAAAGAACTCCGAAGAAGACTGCTGAACAATTGAAATTGTTATATATCTTAATAAAAAACATTCAACTGCAAGAAGAAGTATACAATTTATTGCTTTATTTGAAATAAGGAATGTAAAAGTCTGAAAGAGTATTGAACATCATTATGTGAATTGTGTTTCATTTATTTATTTTATAAGATAGTTTTAAAACTGGAAAATAAATTGCATTCCTAAATAATCACCCTTGATTCTCATTCAAGGTGAATCTTTTTTTTGAATTATCAACTTTTAAAATTTCACTCACCTCTCGTTTTATCCTATTCCACGACCTTAAGAGCTTTCCCCTCTGACTAATTTATTTTTTTTGTTTGACCTTCAATAGGGATATTGATTATTGTATTTTTAAGCATATATTTTTAGAAATTAAAAGCAAATAATAAATGTGTTAATGTTGCCACTATAAAATATTTTTTATGTCTCATCATGTAAATTTGCAATACTTATAAAACATGTTTTACTGCCATTATTCATATACAAAAAACTGATAGAATCTGTTTGCTATTGCATAAGTGGTAGAATTTTTACACTCCAACCCCCAATTAAGGCTATCATTTAGAAACAAAATTGCAATAAGCCATACATTAAATTATAAGTGTTCAATGAATCAAACAGAAGCAAAACCAACTTTTAGATATGCAGCGAATGTTCCAGGTAATATATATATTATCTTTAAGAACATGTTCATTATGATTTTAATTGCCACATCAAAAATGCTTTCAATTTTTGGAAATTTTATAGACTTAAGCAATATAAGTAAATTGAATTATAAGTTGGTGACCCATGATATTTAGGCAATCTCTCATTTTAAAATCTGTATTGAGTATCATCATCACTTTATAGATATATTCTACATCTACATCTTTTTTTCTTTCTATTTTGCATTATTATCTTTTATTTGTTTTGTTTATTTTTTATGTATTATTTCTGATATCTACATTGGGTAACAGCCAAAAAAATATGATAGTAATGATTTCACCAGAAAAGCATTATTTCAGAATGGTAAACATTTTAAGTATATCTAAAAAAGATATTGCACATAGAAAAGGAAAAGAAGAAAAGAAATGAAAATTTGATTAATTTGTTTCATGTGTTTATGTTAATTAAAAAATAAAAATCAGCAGATATTAATCTTTAACTGGGTTTAAATTTTAAAATCTGGACTAGGAATGATATGATAATCTCTAGCCTAAAAACAATTAGTAATAGTCATTAATCTATTTATTTGGATGGCAACAAAATTGTGAATGCAAAAATTTTAACATTTGTAAATCAAATTGTAATAATTCTTTCACATGCTATGTTGAAAGTATTATGAACAGACAGAATTCTATTATATGACCATTAAGAGCTCATATTCAACATAGGAACACATAGTAATACTTTAATCCTTTAAATTCTGAAAGTAATCTTTTGTAACAATAGAATTTAAACATTCCTACTCTATGCAGAAATAACTCTGGACTCTGGCCTAATTTCTTTTTTTTCACCATGCATTAACATGTTCTAATTTTAATTCGTTCATTGATGCTTTTACAAATGTCAAATAATAAATGATTTCCAGCATTTCATTAATTGAACATTATATTTAATAAAAAGAGCTTGTTAAATCTGAATTGTAGGTGGGTGTATACATACTAAATAATACTTTAGGCAAGGATTTGCAGTAATGTGGTAATATGTGGAGGTAAAATTTCAAACTTGATATTTTCATTTTCATAGCAAACTTATTCAAGATGAATAGATACATTGTCTAGCATCAGTAAAACTTCAGGTTTAAGATTTTTTCTTTTTAAGTATTATTAACATCAGGAATAAAATAATTACACATTTCATAAATAGAATAACTTTTACTTAAGTTTTTTTTGGTTATATTGCTAGAATGTAGGTGGTTGATTTTTATTTTTGTTTTCGAGGACTGAGGGATTCTTAGATTTGTAAATAATTCCTGACTTTACTGTATACCAGTAGCACTTGCCACTTACTATCAACATGTCTTTCTATGACGCAAATTCTTTTGAAATTGTGAACATATACTTGATTCAGCATTCTCTTATAAGAACAACCCACTAATAATTATTTTGGAAGGTATCCTTTTTTTATTAACTATTTTGAACAATTCTGTCAGAAATGTTGCAGCAGCCTTGTTATTATCCGTTACTATTAATTACTGGAAATATAATAGAACTATTCCTTGCTTCTAGTAAGTGATTTAAACACCAGCCTATTTACTGAATCTTTTACAATTTTTCTATAGAGTCAAAGCTTTCTGGTGAACTTATGATTACAAATCATTTTTTTATTCATATTTTTCACTTATAAATTCAATACTTTTGCAATTGTCACTGAAATTATCATGTACCTAGAATCAAACATTAACTGTTTTAGGACGAACAATAAAGCACAAGTTTATTTACCTCTCATATCACAATTTTGAGAATGAATATGTTCTTATTGAATATCCAGCCAACTTTATTAAATTAGTTTTTATTTTGAGAACTAAATCAATAATTTTATATTATTGCATAAAGGAACATTAGCTTCTTATTGTAATGGTAAGAATTGTACCTCCACGTAACAAAATCTAGAACACAGGCAAAATACACTAAAGCTGATCGAATACGGATGCTGGGATCCAGAATCTGACCAACATTCAATCCTTTCACCTCTACTCAATGATTTAATACCATATGGATGACATTTCTCAACATACACAGACATTCAATTTAACCTCGGTCCGGCAGTCACTCAGGGTAAAACAAAAGACTCGTAAATTAACTAATTTAGCACTGATTTGGTCAGATATACACACATAAGACTAAGTGATTAATTAAAATATCAATGATTGATTATGAAATTTAATAGAATAATCTACCTATAGATATAATGATGTATGTGCAATTAAATCTAGAGTTGGATAAAATGAACTCACGGACAATAAAATATGAAAACGAGTTATAATTTTAAATATTATTAATTTAATAAAACAATAACAAATAATAAATCAAAACATACAAAATTATATGATGGGAATGTGAGATATTACGCTCGCAGGCATTATATAACTAATGAGATTAATGTTACCTATCTCATTATAAGTGTTTAATAAAGTGTAGTGCGGTATTGGAGTTTATGCCTATATTAATATGCCAAATTTCTAGCTCTTTTGTAGTCTGCTAGATCATATGGAACTTTATAGCCAAAGTTATATAACTAACTATAATAGCGCTCCTATGGCATCTATACAAAGTTAAATCGAGCATGTAATTAGGCTCAGAGATACGCAGGTTAGCGTGTTAACCTAGATTAGGATATACTCTAATGCTAGATAAGCATTTAATATAAAAGGAGAGAAAACTGGTTTATGATAGGTTTACCTATATCCTCTATGGCACATATTAAAATATTAATAAAGCAAAAAGGTGCGAATGGGTCATTATTCATGGGCTTCAGTCTCAAAGACTCGGTTTGCCCTAAAACCGCTCAACTTGCTACGAATAGGAACATTAGTAGTTCAGGGAGTCGGATAAGCATTATGAATAATCTAGGTCCTTGTGCCCTAGTTCTAAAAGTGTGCTTGAACCCGAACTAAAGTGGATGAGTGTGGCCTCCACCAGCACATCATCAAGAATCATGCAGCAAGCAGATAAGTGTACATTGCGTACTTTGTAAGGACACATCCGCAACTTATACATATATATAACGCAAATGCGTAAAATTATATTATCGTGCCTTAAAATTAGATAGCGTCTATTTGCATATCTATACAATCCAGTTCTCAAATTTAGTATTTCAAATATACTATTTAGGGACTAAATTAATTAGTAACCTAGTTTAATATTATCACCTGCATCTCAACATATATAAATCTAAGGAGGACAAAGCATATTTGCAGGGGTAATTACGAATAAAACATTAAAATATGCTTTGAGAATATCTCTGTGGCTAGTTCCTATGATGTACGAGTTACATATATAAATAGTTATAATTCATAACTAGAATTAAGCAAACTACAATTTTAACTAGATAACTGATTATTGTAATATTAATACCCAAAACTTAATCAGTAAAATAATAATATGATCTCGAAACAGCGAGTGAGAAAGAAAAATAATAATTCAATTATTTAATATTTATTATAGTGAAGATTTGAAATTATCTTCGCAGATCGATAAGCTAAAATTATATTTATAAATACTTGCGGTTTCGAGTCATTTGGCATATTAAATACATATAATATTAAAATGATAAAATCATAGAATAAATTGAATAGATTTAGAAATAGGCATAAAAAGACCGCAGAAAATTATACATTTAAAATAGATTATTAGAGTTTTACATTTTAAAAGAGAATTCGAGTTTTACATTTTAAAAGAGAATTCAAGTTTTACAATCAGACAAGATTTAGCATTTAATAGTCTTCTTTGCAGATTTTAGTAAAGGTGTTTGGGAAAGGCAGATTTAATAAATAGCTAGCTTTTAAAAGAAAGAATCGAAAGTCACAGTTTATAAACAGAGCTCTGAGAGAAAATTTACCATTCAGTTGTTTCCATTGCAGTTAATTCTGGAGCACTTGGGAGGATATTAAGTTGACACTTTTGATGATGATTTAAAGTTAATAGAAATTTTTTATGGGCTGCTTTTCTGGTTATGGCATTAGGTTTCATTGGACCACAAAGTTCTTCTCCATTCCCCGGCTAAGGGCCGAGAGGTGAGTTAGCGCCATTCTACTCGATCATTTTGAAGGTAAAATGGGCGTAGGTTCTGCTTACAACTCACTTATTATATATATGATCGATTACTTGGCAACAAAACTTTTAGTATTTATATTTTTCAAACTCTGGCCACCTGTTAATTTTTACGAGCTTGTATGTAGCTGAAAAGTCCATTTATTTATTTTAACAAAACATATTTAATAGTTACAACCAGTAGAAAAACTCATTTATTTATTTTAGAAACACATTTTTAATTATAACCAGTAATTGAGATTTTGTTTTCCTGTGTTATTTTGTTATTAACATTTTATATTTACCAAATCAAGTCCACGCTATTTTAGGACCAATGCGTGACCTACTTTAAGATCTGTTTACAAGATCAAATGTTATTTTGACAAAGTTACTTTCATAATTAGTAGAAGACTAATTTTATAACCATACGTGCAGAATAACAGGAAATATACGTATGCGATTTCAATAATACAGCAATAAAATTGGCTAAATAATTTAACTAAAATATTTCTTAAACTAGAAATATTTATAAAATGAATATACATATCTGTAATATATACCAATAACATAACAATAATTTAAACTAAAATATTTCCCAAATTAGAAATATTTATAAAATGAATACATATCTGTAATCTATACATATACTATTAAATTACAGACATACCGCTCGCATATATATATATATACGTGATTCTGCACATATAATAATTTAATGTTATTTAAATGGGTACTCTGAGAGGGTTTAAACCTGGCATATGGATAGATGTGTGGGTAAAATAAGTGAAATGGGCAGATGGATGAAACTGACCGTTTCATTATAGACTTGCTGAATTGTCACTATTGCCAATAGTATTGTTGAAGTTGTTGTGAATGAACAGTCTTTGTTTTAATACAAGCAGAGAAATACTGTGTAATGCTTTTTATAGAAATTGCAAGAATGTGATTGAATTCATAAGAATGTGCAAGAGTTAGAAGTGAATCAGAGAAATGATATTGGATATATAGGCAAATTCATAAAATTTACAACTATTTAATTAATGGATAAATTTCTAATTTTTTTATTTAGTATTTTTTTGAACAATTAGGAAGTGAATTTTGGGACTGTGGATTATGATAATCAAATGATATAAAGAAGAAATGGTGCTGGGCTTTAATATTAGCTTAAAATGCCTTTTTAAAAAACTATGTGTACAATAGTATACAAAATTTTGACTGCTCTAGAATGATGAAAATAAAAATAAAAGAAATAGATTAGGATTTTTTTTTTTGAAAGATATCAGCTATAAAATTTTTATTTCATATTATATTTAATTAGTTAAATGTAAATTATTGGTACTTAAGAGTTTTTAAGTAAACCAAGAATGGCAGCCCATATTTTTGGAAAATCTACAATTTCGGGGGCTCTCAAAAAATGTTTACAAAAAAATGCCTGCTAGGAAATGCTGTATTTAATACTTATATTTTAGTTTTTATTACTGTTATTTTTTAAAAAAGAAATCATTGTGGAAAATTAATTACATTTACAGTTTATTTTTCTTTTTTTTTGGGGGGGATTAATTTATTAACAGAAAAATGGAAAAAGTATATAAATACAATATTTACACTTTATTTGGCGGTTTGCAATCACATTGTGACCATTAACACACACATTTTATGAGGTTAGGATCCCACACCTTTGGAAATATTTCATTGCATCACATTGTGAGACAAAAAGGTCTCAAATTTTTATCATTATGACAATTTACCCAAAAAAAACTACTGACAAAAAGAAACAAGCTGAATTGAACCAAAGTATGATAATGTTAAGAGTGTCTCATAATTTCCCATGTTATAAGTAAAAAAAAAAAAGAAATAAAGTCTCTTAATGAAATTTATTCAAATTATTTATTTTTTAAAATTGAATAATTGATTTATTAATTTTGTTTAACAACTAACACGTTTGATGTATTATAGGCTCTCGAAACTACATTTATCAAAACTATGAGCTGCCTAATTGAAAACTCACAAGTACCATTATTTTATATTAAAGTTTTTGATTTAGATTTTAATAAATTAAGAAGAGGAAAAAATTATTGTCTAATCATTGTGATATAGGTTTGTATTAATTATAGCCATCACTAGCTGTTTTTTTTTTTTAAGTTGCTACTGAACTTTTAAAAAAAGTAGTACTGATATTATTTTTTAACTTTACCATAGCATAGTGATCAGGGGTAAGTGAACAGGCAGTGTCAGAATTGATGTGCTAAAAATACTTCTGATAATAAAAATCTAATGGTTTCTGTAAATGACTTGGGAATACATAAGAAGTTCAAGTGCTAAAAATAGTAGAACTGGACAGTGATCTTTGAACTTGAGAGTCTGTCACTGTGCCTAATAGTTTTATCTGTTTATTTGTCAGTGACAACACTTGTATAAGTTGGAACAATTGGAGAATGAAATGTTTAACAGAAATGAAATTTTATAATATTGAACTTATGATACTTTCTGAATTAGTTAATACAAGCACTCTCTTGTCAAGATATGCTCAGTATGGCAGAAAACAATTTATAATTATTGACTCCAACCCAATATCAAAAATTTTAAAAAAGATGAAAATAATATTTTGAATTTATATATATATATAATTACTGAAAACTTCAGTTATATCATTTTTTTTTATGTATAATGAACATAAATTATCATTTTGTTTTACATATAAAATAATATTCATCTTTAAAATCAGTGGCATCAGTTGAAAAAAAAAATTTTTTTTAAATTAAAAATCTGTGAAAATTTGTTTAGATCAACTTATTTATCATTATCTATTGAAAGTGAAGATTTTTAATATTTGTGATTTACCAATTCTTACATATGGATCTGAAACTTGGATGTTTTAAGAAAAGAGCAATATCAAGACTTCAGACAATATAAAGAAATATGGAAAGTGACAAAGAGGGATCGAATGTAAAATATATAGATGAGAAAACATATCATTAAAGGAATTAAGAAATTGAAATGGAGTTTGTCTGGATATATTGCTAAAAGAGATGACAATAAATGGACAGATTAAAATAGAATCTTAAGAGATTGTGAAATACCGGGAAAGAGACTACATGTGATTATATGGATGGATAACATAATGATGTTTTCTGGGTTAATGTGGAAAAGCTATTGATCAAAAACCTGCATTGATGGATGGATTGATAATGATTAAAAATGATAATGATGAAATCAATATTCAATTTAATTCTATTGATGTAGTCAACTGTATATAACTATGGAGATTTATTTGAAGTAATTCTATTTAGATCTATTTACTTATGATTTTAATAAGGTAATAATTTAAATTTGTTTATATAAGAATATGATAAAAATTGCCGAACATAGAATTACAAGTAAGATACTATCATTACAAACTTTTAGGCAAATACTAAATATTTGATATTGACCCAATATTATATATGAGTGATATTACTAATAGTTGGAAATATTTGAAAAGTTTAAATAAAGTTTGAATTTTTCTAAGAACTTTCAACTATTAATTCCAGATGATGGAAATAATTCAATATATAATTAAACAGGCAAAACTCTATACAGTAGTGCCACCTTGTGCCAACCAGAGTAATCAATGGATGCCAGAAGGCTTGTGCGTAAAATCCCCCATCAAGTGCCTACTCATCCAATATCCCCAGACTAGTTTCTGGCTTGTGGCCTTCATCAGTGAGGACCCTTGGATCTGAGAGCACTGCACATAGATCTTAGGATCTAATGCAACTCTCCAGCAGCCATCTTTTATTTCTATTTAACTATAAAACTATGAGAATGAAATTGAAAACACAATAATATTTTCAATCTAAGCTCAATAGCTTATATAGTCCTATGGGTCTGAACTCAATTCAGCACTCATACATTTTGGTGTCTTTAACAACTATAGGCACCATTATCCTATTAGGCAGGATTGGTGTTAAACCACTAAACATCACATGATCACCATCTCTTATGCTAGCACATAACTGTTATTCAACAGGTAAGGTTCCTCACTGACAAAGGTCATGAGCCAGAAACTAGTCTGGGGATATTGGATGAGTAGGCACTAGATAGGGATTTTATGCACAAGCTTTCTGGCATCCATTGATTACTCTGGCTGGCACAGGGTAGCACTACTGTATGGAGAGTTTTGCCTGTTTAATAACGTGCTAGCATAAGAGATAGTGATCGTGTGATATTTAGTGGTTCAATATATAATCACAAATAAAATGTCAACATCACAAAATATCAGGTAAACATTAATTACTCAATATGGACTTGGTACTATATCATATTTTAGACATTATGAGTCCTATTATTAACAATTGAATGTATTTGAAAAGTTTAGATAACTTTTGAATTTTCCCAAAGACATTCAGCAGTTGTATATGATGCAAATAATCCAAAATATAATTACAATTATAAATATTGTACAGTATTTTTAATATTGTTTGTTTTGTTGTCTGTGGATTTTTTAAAATTATTGTTCTAGGTATATGTATTGCTTATTTAGGAGCAAATATATAATGATAATATGATTATAAGATGATTTGTAAGGTCATGTTTATGTTTGAATAATGCAAATACAGCTGTTGAGTTGAGTAAATGAAATCACCTAATTATAAATTATTTATGTATACAAAATGACAACCTCGTATCAATGAATTTTTTTTTGGTATCATATTTTATTAATATTACATTTTAATAATATGGGAAAGTCTGTTAATAATGTATAAGCTTATTAATATTTTTGATATAACTCTAAAATTGAAATGCTAAAATAAACATGAGAAGACTGTGGCAAATAATTGAAAACTATCCCTAACAAGGAGTCTTACATAGATATGTAAAATTTTATCAACAGAATTTTTAAATATTTTTTGACTGCAATAACTTATAAGGGCACATTGTATTACTATTGAAATTTAATCTAGAATTGTAGATTTTCATATTAATTTAAAAAATAATAACAAAATGAATAATTAATGAAACTCCAATCTTTAACCAAATTTCTTCTCTAATTATTATATAGTTAATCACTTGTTTGAAAGAGCAGTTGATATTTGAGCACCAAAGTTGCCAGCCTTGATATTTCTTTGTCTTTTTTCTCTCTCATTATTACATAGGTAAAGTTTGTTTAAATGAAATAATTATAAACAAAATAAATTTGTTGAATGATAAATGATTAATAATTAAACATGTGAATAATGACATCTGAAAAAAAAAAAAAAAACTCATCAAGATGCATTATTGGCTGTAGTCTGAATCACAGTTTTTTACATGTCTTCATCTTCCCTGTTCAATATTTTTTAATATCAAATATTTTTAAGTGCCAAATTTCTACATCCACTCATTTGACATCTCTTTTAAAATAAATATATTAACAACTCTTACTAATCACTTATTAGATTATAGTTTTATTATTAAAGATTAATTATATATTCATTCTTATTAAATACATTCACATAGTATTTTTAATTTAATTCCATTCTTTATTTTTTTTTCCATGGGTAAGTTATATTTAAACTTTTCACTTACTACATGCACATATAATTAAAGAAATATGAAAAGGTAACTAGTTGCCTTCTATTTGATTTCTGGAGGACTCACATACTCTTCAATTGACTCCAGATTACAATCTCTCACATTTTTTCAAAATTTATCAATATCAATTTACTAGAACTTAATCAATACATTGTACAGGCTTAAACCTGCATTTATATATGTAATATATGCGAATTCAAACTCAGACTTTCACACAACCCATTACTCTCAGTGCTATCTCATATTGTTGACCCACCTTATCACACACATGTTGAAATGATAAATAATCACCAATATCCGTATTTCATGCTAAACCAGCAATCATCAATTGTGTTGGATAGTAATCTAGACTAACTGATGATTGCTGGTTTAGCATGAAATACATTTATTGGTGATTATTTATCTTTTCAACATGTGTGTGATCAGTTGGGTCAGTAATATGAGATGGCCCTGAGAGTAGTGGGTTGTGTGAAAGTCTGAGTTCGAATCCCACATATGTTACATATATAAATGCAGGTTTAAGCCTTACAATGTATTAATTTATATAAATAGTGTGTAAAAGGTCTGCCCATCCCTTGCATATGTATGTATAAATGGATTATTTTCCTGTACATGAGGGGTCAGAATGACTAATATGTCAACATGGGTAGGATGACAGCCTTGGCACTAACAAGGGCTTTGAACGTTCCACCATCAGATTTTCAATGAAATAGAAGGCTGAAGAG
The DNA here is from genome assembly GCA_028023455.1 of Epiperipatus broadwayi. NCBI lineage: Eukaryota > Metazoa > Onychophora > Udeonychophora > Euonychophora > Peripatidae > Epiperipatus > Epiperipatus broadwayi. Next base: position 7,023,234 of record JAQFVV010006251.1, read on the forward strand.
TTGTGAGTTGGAATAGTTTGAAACCTGTCCATTAAAGTATGAAGATTGGCTATCTTAATATAAAGCTGAGCACTGATTATATATATGTGTGAGGATAGTAATCTAGACCAACTGATGATTGCTGGTTTAGCATGAAATACATATATTGGTGATTATTTATCTTTTCAACATGTGTGTGATCAGGTGGGTCAGCAATATGAGATAGAACTTAATCAGTAAATGCAAAATTTTTTATACTTCACCCATTTGACATTTTTTTTAGATTAATATTTTAATGCAAAAAAATTAGGAACATGTAAACTAAGGTGTAGAATTTAATATTTTTAATGATCTACTTACGTTCATTTTTAATTTTTTTTACAGCAAATCTTGGTCTAAAGGTTTACAAAATGTAATAAAAATTGGAAAATCATAAACACCTGTTTTCATATACAATGTTCTACTTCTTTGAGAAGCTTCTTTAACATCTTATATTCTATCTTTTTCTGTTGTTTTTATTTCTCATTAGCAGAACTCCATTAATTTACTGTTATTTTTTGAATAGTTTAGTTCATCTCATTAGTAGGTTAATCACAGTTATTAATTAGACAATTTCAACTAAGTGTAAATATATATATTTTTTTTGCTAAATTGAATCTCTTTTTTATTTTATAATCAAATCGGTCTCATCTTTAACTGCAATCATAAATCAAATTAAATTATAATTTTATTTACATCATGTCATCAGTGACTTTATACAAAGTAATACTGCTATACATATATATTATATGTGATATTGTTGATTGATAACTGATTATCTGAATTTATTATTCATTCTTTTTTTTTTTTTGGTTCCACTATTGGGAATTTATTCAGAAACTTTTGGTTCTAGAATTTTTCCATTCTCACCAATGGGCATAGTTCAGGCCAAAATTTGAATGGTATTTGCCAAAATTAGTAACTCCAGCATTTGTATAACACTTAGTATTTAATACAAGGTTCTAGACTTATTTAGAATTTTCCTGCAGGTCACTACTAGCCATCAAAATTGTGTTGACAAATTGATACCTTTAATAGCTAGTAGGTAAAGCAAAAAAGGAAAGTCATCAATTCTTGCCACAAGCCTAGTGAATATGTTTTTTTTTATTATTCTTTGTAGAGTTGCTGAATTGGGATTTCCTCCTACAAATGAATTATTTAAAAAAACTATACTTAATTTTTGTTTTTGTCATTAGATCTATTTATTTCTGAACTTTCTCATTCATGACCATATTTGAAAATATCTTTACAATTAATATTCTTTCTTTTAAAATCTTAATTGCATGTGAAGTTCTCTGCCTAAAAATACGTAAAGTAGCTGGGCAATAGGATATTGTGATTAAATGGTAATACTTGATCAGTATCAGTAGGAATTGACATTCGTAACACTTTTATTACCACTGGTTTTAAAACATTTCAGTAATATTACACAACCAGGTCCATCTTGAATTTTAAAAAAATTATAACAAATATAATTTATAACATTTTCTGTTTAATACAATAAATATATATATATATCATTAAAAAGAGCAAATATGAAAGAATGTAATAAAGCTGATAAAATAATCATTACCTAAAAAAGAAATTAAGAAAAAAGAGATTTTTAATACTTTTAAATATGTTTATTTTTACATTAGTTCACAAATTCTAAATTTTGCAAGTTAAATGTTAAAATGACAATTTCCTAAACAATTTCATCACATTTGTCATAAAATGCTGAAAAAAAAAAGATATATAATGACTTACCTGAGGTAATTTTTCATTGTAAAGATTACAAAAACAATGTGATTGGTGACTTTCATTTTTACTAGCTGAACCAGATCCTGTCCTTCCATATCAGGGTATCTTTTAGAAATGTTTGGTTGTTCTTCCATGCAGGGTATCTGTTAGAAATATGTTTAGTTTTTTTAGTGGGGGAAAAAATAATAGTAAGAACAGTTTATGAGATATTTTGCAAAGAGAACTTTAGTAAATTGTAATGTATTATTATATATTAATTATTATATTACTGAAAGATGGGTGACCTAAAATATGTATTCTTTTCAAGTAAAGTACGTACTAAAAAAAAAAAAAAAGGTGAAACAAAAATTTATCTAAGATAAAATGAATAAAAACTAAGTAAATCAATAAACATCAAAATAAACACATTTATTATGAGCACTGATTATATATATGTATGGGAGATGATATATGAGATAGTGAATGGCTGAGGGTGCTTGAAAGTCTGTGTTCAAGAGATTATACAATTGTAACAAATGAATACAATGCTACTGTAATTGTAGTCATGCAATAAATGAATAATCATATAAATAAAATTATGATATATCTTGCCTATTGCACTTACCATTTACATATATTATTCTCTGAGTGTAAATGTACATGTTTTTATTGTCATTGAAATGTAAATTGACCAAAATTCTATAGCATATTTATTGCTTTTCTACACATATTTCATCATATAAAAATGTAAGTAATAAAAAATAAGGAATAAAAAACACTAATTGAATACTCACTGATGGGGAAATGATTCCTGGCTGGCACGACCCATAAACTTTATGATTCCAAGTTCGAAATCCAGTCATGAAAAAGTTTTAGATGCAATTCCCATGCTTGTCTTTGCAAATAAAATGACATCACCAACTTTTTTTTTGGTCAATGCCGTTTCTAGATCTGAAATATCACTAAAATTAGTTTCTACTAAGAGAAGACTGACCCATATACGTATCGGCAATCGGAGCAAGCCGTGACAGAGTCCATACATTTTACAAATGCTAAATCTAAAAAAAGAGAAAGAGAAAAAAATAAAAATTGCAATTCAGAAAAAAAAATCATAAAAAATGTAAATTTCATCGTAGAAAAAAAAACAACAACTTCTTTTTGAACAAAGAGAAGACTCACAAATATATACATCGACAATTGAATAAAATCACAGCAAACTATGAGTCTTTTTCAGTGGTAAAAAACATTTTACAAATGCTAAATCTAAAGAAAAAAGTGGAAAAAAAAAATTAAAAATTGCATTTCAGAAAAAAAAATCATAAAACATGTAAATTTCATCATAGAAAAAAAAAAAAAACATCATTTTAAACATAACAAGATGGTGGATTGAATGATCTGAGACCTATAAGTATAAGACTTACCAACTTTCCGCAAACTCAGTTTATAATCTAAATTTCTTAAAGGGGCACAAAAGGGGTTTTGATAGGTAAGGAGTAAAAACTATACTTACTTTTTATCTTTTTGCCATTAGATCTATTTATTTCATGACCGTATTTGAAAATCTTTTTACAATTAATATCCATTCTTTTAAAATCTTAATTGCATGTTAAGTTCTCTGCCTGAAAATAAGTAAAGTAACTGGGCAATAGGATATTATGATTAAATGCTAATACTTGATCAGTAACATTCGTAACAACTTTTAACACCACTGCTTCTAAAACATCTCAGTAATATTATTCATATCATAATAATGCGCGCTTTCCATCATTAAGATAATAAACTTATTGGTGTAGTTGAATGAATTGGTTTTAAAAACAAAATTATGTGTATAATACTGTTTTTGTAACGATTCTCATCCTATAGTACTATATACCACTAGTGATGCACAATAAACTTACAGGTAGTATGTGAAAGGTAATCTATTTTTGAAAAAATTTATTTAAATAATTTATTCAAATATTTTGATTGTTTTTTATATAGTTTTTTAATATAATAATTTTGGAACTGCTAGTAATAATAATAGATATTTTATTTCTAAATAAATTAAATATTTAACCTTTATTAAGATAATTATGTTTTGGTTACCAAAAAACTAAAATAAATATTTTTTATTTAGCTGCCTATTTTATTTTATTTTATTTTGATGCCTAAATTTTTTATAATGGATGATAGTATGGATAAATTTTGATGTTCTTTGGGTGCTATGCGGTATCCAAAAGTTGCAATAGATCAATGTGGATATAAAATTTACAATTCTTTACTTTAACAAGATATATTACATTCAATTTGTTATTATTTTAATTGAAGCAGAATTTCAAATAGCACTGAAGCATATATTCTTGATGTATCATCATCAGCATCTTTTTTTAACCATTATCTGTCTATTGTATGATAATGGTTTTTTCAAGTTTAATTTAGTTTCTCTGTAATTTCTTGTTCATATCTCTCTAGAAAGCTAACTTTTCCATTCACATAATTTATTTGTAGACCTTTAATATTAACTTGGGATCCAGTTTGACTTCAACTGTTTATCTATTTTTATCTCTTCTGGAAACATGTTCAATCTACCTCCATTTCAATCATTTAATATTGTTTTGATTTTTCTTTGTTACTTCCACTATACATCTATCATTATTTTGTTATATAGTTTGAATTTCTCTGTATTGTTATTTAGAACATTAAGGATTCAAGTTTAGATTCATATATAAGAATTGATAAACATCTATTAAAATATTTCGTTTTCATTTATACAGGCAAATTTGTTTTTAATATCAAGTAAAGACATTCTATCCAAACTTTATTCTATGATTAATATAATCCATTACGACTCATTCCTTCTGTATTAATGATTGGATAAAGCTTATTTGTTTATATATACACAGTGGAAATATGAATATATGGCTTTCTCGAGATATATTTGTTTTAGGTTTTAATTCTTTTGTTATTTTTTGTACTTTTAAATGAATGACTAATTACGGGTTTCTTCTGGTTAGCTGACAACCATAAAGTAATTCAGAAAATTTTTGTTGAAAAAGTGAATATGCTAATAATGTCTCTGTTAACAGTTATTATTTCTTTTATAATAAACTAAATTCTGACTTAGTTTACAATTTGAGCAACTGTCAATGATATAACATATAATATCTTATTTCACAATAAGTTTATTAGAAAGCACTTCACTGCTCTCATATAAATACGTTTCAGCCCTTTAATATAATCATTATGTGATTTGTTATATATGTATACAAATGATTTTTCTTAATATATATTTCTAATAATTAATTTACATTTTAATGCTTTTTAGTAAAATTGAACTTTCTTTATGGAATTTAATTGATGATTAAATAAATGTTATAAGATCTGTTTTTTTGTTTTTTTTAATTTCAATGTTTAAAAGTCATTTGAAATTTATGGGGATAGGGAAGATTCTGATTACGATAAATATTTATTTTGTCTTAATTATTTTAAAATTTGTTTTTTTTTTTTTTTTATATTTTCTGAAAAAAAAAATTTAGTCTAATTAAAAACTGCATAGTATAACTGAAAAATAAACTAATACACAGTCTTTTGCACAGACATATTTATTTCTTAAATAAATGTTTTTTTTATTATATATATATTGTATTTTTTAATTTTCTTAATACAAGAACATATTCCTATCATTTTTTTTTTTCATTATACTATATTCTTGGAAATTTTCTTAATTTTTTTAAATCATCAGATACTTCCATATTTGTTTTTTTTTTTTTACTGACTATAACTAATTTCTTATCATTGTAATTATATTCTGGCATTTCTTTTACTGTCTTTTATTAATAATATTAGTGTTTCAAAAACTTTAAATAAATTTGGAACTGTCAAACAATTGAAAGAATTCTGAGGTATTATCATATTCAATTCCTTCTCCCATATCATCATCAACGATTATCAATCCATTGCAGGATGAAGGTCTCTCCAAGTTCAATCCATCTTTCCGATCTTTAGTTTCTCTTCTCCACATCACCACTGCACACTTTCTTATTTCATCCATCCATCTCATATGTGGCTTCTTTCTGGGTCTTTTATAATCTCTTGGAATCCAGTTTAAGATTTCAATTGTCCATCTATTATCATCTCTTCTAGCAATATGTCCAGCCCAATTCCACTTCAATCTTTTAATTTTTTTAATTAGGTCAGTAATCCTTGTTTGTTCTCTTACCCATACATTGTGTTTTCGATCTCTTGTTATTCCTCAACATGCATCTATCCATACTTCTTTGAGTGGTTTGAAGTCTCTGTATTGCTCTTCTATTAAGTGTCCAAGTCTCAGATACATAAGTAAGAACTGGTAAAACACATTTGTTAAAAACCTTCCTTTTCAAACACATAGGCATATTTCCTTTTAGTATCAAGTTATTTCTACCAAAAGTACTCCAAGTTAGTCCCACTAGAGGGAGCCTGGGATTCCAGTTTTCGCTGTTTCAGGCTCCCTGTTCTATTCACCAAAGTCATAGTCCATTGTTGGATTCATAAATAAAAAGGTTACCAAAATGTAAGTGAATGTCTGTTTTATTGTTTTTTTCATCTTTAAAAGAAATTTTGAAACAGTTTTCATTCAATGATAATTGAAATTATCCATCGTTCCGTTTTATGCAAATGGATGTCATTAGAAAGAGACAAAAGCTAGCTTAAATAATTCTTGGAATCATTAAAATATTATAAACCTTTTAAAAATAATTTTAAATGAAACTAAATATTTCTAAAAAGAATAGACACTAGAAATCGTAATTTTATTAATAGAATAAACAGGAAATTCATTTGCACATCAAATCTCATAGAAAACACGGAATATAATATGTTAGCAATGATGGTTTTAAGAATTTTATCTTTGCATCAGATTTTAGCAGTGTTAAACAAGTTTCAATTATTAATTCGATCTCAATTTTGGAAGTGAACATTATAGAAAATAACCTAAGTTATCGCCCTGCTCAAAAATCAAATTTCTCTGATGATCAGGACAGAAGTTATCACTCCCCTTCTGGTGGATTGCCCCCCCCCCCCCCAAAAAAAAAAAAAATCAATAAATAAAAATTTTTCAAATCAACACAGAACTACAATGAAGCAATTCCTGAGCTAAAAAATAATGATCTAAAGACAAAAATGAATACAAATGTTGTTTTAGACCTAAACAGAAACTTTGAAGCTACAAATTAATCATACTTTTTAAGCAATAATTATTGAGAATTTTCCAAAGTTTAACAACAAACTTTCAGATTATACTTGTATCATTCATTACTAACCAAAATCTAAAATTCAATCAAAAAAAGCAGAATCCAACTAGTATCAACAAAGAAAAATCATTGTGAACCCTGAAGGACTTTGGTTGGTGGGTTTAGCAGCTGCTGTGAACTTTTGCAGACACAGGAATCTGATGATGATCAAGGGCGGATGTTCAGCTCCATTGACTTCAGTGTGCAAGATGATATGGACATATTATTTATTCCCATGGTGTGCATGTAAATCTGGCTTGATTTCAAGACTACATGCATGAATTAAATGTTGTATTGGTGAGTGTGAGTTTGCACTCCTTTTCCTCAAGTGTGGTGATAGGGGTCATAAGGGGCTTGGTTCATTTGGGGGGATAGTTGACGATCATTGTCTAGCCCGGGAAAACCTGCCGGGAGGGTGAAAGTCACTACCTTCACATGGACTTCGCCACGAAGGGCTACTGCACCCCTTGATGGATTATTTGATAGGTCAGTGTTCATTTGCACTCACTATCATTAGGTTTCATTTGTTAGCTTTAAATTTAGTGCATTTGTAAAGTGGTTGGTCTATTTTGAGCCACCACCATTTTTTTGTAACATGGATGGAGTTCTGTTTTATGGACATTTCAGATTATACTTGTATCATTCATTCATTACTAACCAAAACCTAAAATTTAATCAAAAAAAGCAGAATCCAACTAGTATCAACAAAGAAAAATCATTGTGAACCCTGAAGGACTTTGGTTGGTGGGTTTAGCAGCTGCTGTGAACTTTTGCAGACACAGGAGTCTGATGATGATCAAGGGCGGATGTTTAGCTCCATTGACTTCAGTGTGCAAGATGATATGGACATATTATTTATTCCCATAGTGTGCATGTAAATCTGGCTTGATTTCAAGACTACATGCATGAATTAAATGTTGTATTGGTGAGTGTGAGTTTGCACTCCTTTTCCTCAAGTGTGGTGATAGGGGTCATAAGGGGCTTGATTCATTTGGGGGGATAGTTGACGATCATTGTCTAGCCCGGGAAAACCTGCCGGGAGGGTGAAAGTCACTACCTTCACATGGACTTCGCCACGAAGGGCTACTGCACCCCTTGATGGATTATTTGATAGGTCAGTGTTCATTTGCACTCACTATCATTAGGTTTCATTTGTTAGCTTTAAATTTAGTGCATTTGTAAAGTGGTTGGTCTATTTTGAGCCACCACCATTTTTTGTAACATGGATGGAGTTCTGTTTTGTGGACATGGGTCTGCACTCCCCCTTTTCTTCAGGGGTGGCTGGTTGTAGATATTAGGCATCTGGTTTATGGTGTGGGCTGTTAACAATTTTGCCACTGCCCAGAACACCTGCTGGGGGGCTACACAGTCAAAGTTGGTGCTATTCCTGCTCTGGTTGGCTGCTGTGTCCCTGATAGGCTGGTTTTGGTCAGTGTCCATCTGGTTCTTTAATTATTACTTCTTAGTTTTTACCCAAGTTGTCTTTCCAATTTTGGGCAGGTAGACCGATTGTGGTCCCTGCTCATTTGAACTTCTAATTGGGAGGCAGAGGTATTCAGAATTGTCTTGACATGGCTCGGCTGTGGTTCGAGAGTCTATTGCTTGGTGAACTTGGGCCTTAGACCTCTCTGCCTATTGTGGTGGTTGGCACAATGCTGGACTTCACCCATTCAGCTGAAGCATTTGAGTCTTCGCTTCGGGGCCCCAGGGGTGAGACCATTGGGTGATGGTTAACTTCTCGATGGCCAGGCCATGTGGATCCACATACAGATACACACTAATCACATTACAGCAATTTTTATGGATGTAATTATTTTTGAACATATGTACATTTTACCTTGTTACATTGAATCACTGCGTAATCCTCAATGGGTAAGTGTACCCAAAATTTTTGTAGTCTTTTATTAATAAAGGTTACTTTGAGAAAAAAAAACAGTACTCCAAGTTTAATTCTATGATTAATTTCATCCATTAGGTTTCCATCTGTATTAATAATCTGACCAATGTATTTGTAACTGTTAACTTCTTCTAATTCATCATAATCAATCTTTATTATCATATTTTGAGCAAATCCATTAAATATTACTTTAGTCTTTTTAACATTTATCTTTAGTTCTACTTTCCTACTTTCATCTGATAACTCCTGCAACATTTCCTACAACTCTGAAGCATTATTTGCAAAAACAACTACATCATCTGCAAAATCTAAATGACTTAAATAATCTCCATTTACTTTCACTTCTTTATTTTCCTATTTTAATCCACAAAATACTTTTTGCAGCACTGCTGTAAAAGGTTTTGGAGATATGGAGTCACCTTGTCTTATACCCTTTTCAATGTTGACTTTCCCAGTATCATTATGCAATCTAATTGTTGCTGTTGCATTTTTATAAATATTCTTTAAAATATTTTTATAAATATTCTTTAAAATATGACAATATCTTGGATCTATACCTTGATGATACAAGGCTTTAATCACTGAAGAAATGTTTATAGAATCAAATGCCTTTTCATAACCTACAAATCCAAAACATAATGGCAACTCATATTCATTTGTCTTTTCTATAACTTCTCTCAATACCTGAGTATGATCTACTGTACTAAAACCACTTTTAAATCCAGTTTGTTCTCTTGGTTGGTGGAAATCCAATATTCTCTGTAGATGAGTTGTAATTATCTGGGTAAAAATTTTGTATATAACTAATAAAAGGCTGATAGGTCTGTAATTTGTAATATCTTATTTATCACCTTTTTAAAATATTAATATTATTACTGCATTCTTCCAATCATCTGGTACATCGTTATCATTTAGACATTTGGTATATAACTTGGCTAAAAAAAATTCTATTTCTTCACCTGCTTCTTTTAATATATCAATTGTAATTCCATCATTACCTGGAGCCTTTCCTTTTTTTATACATTTAATTGCATGTCTCACTTCTTCATTTAAAATTCTGGGCAATTCGGAAGATGTAATAGATATAGGAGGTACTTGTTTTTTATTACTATATAATTTTTGATAAAAGTCTTTTACCCATTTCATGATGTCATCTCTCTTTTTAGTAATAATTCCATCTTTTTTTCTTATTGCAGGTATAAATTTTAATGTTGTTTTACATTCTTAAAAAGTTTATTTTCTTCTACAGCTTTCCATGCTAGTTCACAGCTATATTTTTTTATATCATTTTCAACTCTTTTCCGCACCATTTTACAAAATTTGAGATATTCAATCTTTTTTAATGCCATCATTTTTGTTTATCTTCATATTTCTTTTTTTCTTCATAAATTGTCTAGTCTCAGTAGAAATTTTATTGGACAATTGCTGCTTTTCTCTACCAGCTATCTTTGTTGTAGTTTTTAAAAGTGTATCAATTATTTTCATATTAATTTCATTCAAACCTGAATCATGTTTAAAATCTAATACTTGAAACCGATTTGTAAGTTCTAATTTAATTTCATTAGAATGTTTCTGAAGATTTGGATTATCAACTGTAAATATTGTTTTTCTAATAATTTTTCTCTCTCTAGTTTTGCATTAACATGTATCTTACATCTTACTAATCGATGATCACTTCCTGTGTTAAATTTATTAATAACATTACAATCTTGAAATATGTATTTTCTGTTGGCCAAAATATAATCCAATTCTGCTTTACCTTCATTTGGATGCTTCCATGTTTATTTCCTTTTAACATTTTTCTCAAAAAAAGAATTCATAATATAAAGTTTTTCTTTTTCTGCAAACTCCATAAATCTATGTCCTCTTTCATTTCTATCACCATAACCAAAATTACCTACAGCACTTTCATCTTTCATTTGTTTACCAATTTTAGCATTAAAGTCTCCCATAATAATTTTAAAATGTTGTTTATTCTGATCAAAAACTTTTTGTACATCCATATAAAAATCTTCTACTACTTTATCACTATGAGTACTTGTTGGGGCATAAACCTGAATTATCTGCATTTGGTATCTGCTATTAAGTTGTATAACTAATCTTGCAACTCTGTCTGATACACCATCAATCTCCACAATGTTGTTCTTCCACTTTTTATTTATAATGAATCCTACTCCACTTGTATTTTCAGTATTTGTGCTTTTATAATAAAGTATATGTCCACTTTTTAAATCAATTGTCTTTTCACATTTTCTTCTAATTTCACAAAGTCCAATAATGTCCCATTTAATATAAGACAGTTCTTCTAATTTTTGCAGCCTGCCTTCATTTTGAAAGTGATCAGCAGTTGTATCTAAATAAAAAGTCATCATCAAATGGCAGCCTCTGTCCACAATTAGGGGATTCTTAGCACCCTCCGCCTTCGGCCACCAACTGCTGCCTTGGTTGGTGACTTTACAGCATCCTGGGAATCAGGGCCATGGTTTATTTTTGTCTGTCACAATTGTATATATGTATTGGAAAAATATTTATCATTTACACAAACATTCATTCTGCCTTATCAGGAAACTGAGAAGAAAGGCCATGGTGTTTCTTGATCTTAAACTCAAAAGTAAAAAGCCAATAAACTCACCACGCTGGCTAGTGCGTGTTGGTGAGCAGCCCATCTAGGTTTGTATACGACAAGAACGTAAGGAGTGGACAATAGGAATTTGCCCTGCTTGGTTCCTTTAAGGCCTCTAAGATGAATCAAAGGGTCCCCTTTCAGTTAATAACAAACTCCTTTCTGCAGCCTCTCCCATATATATCAGAGTTTTTGCAACTCAAGTCAGGTATGAGCATCATCCAAACACAAAAAAGCTTTGCTGAACATATTTAATTATATAAAAAAAATAAGCTGTTAATTTGTAAACATAATAAATTATAAAATAGAATTTATTATCTCAAAGTTTTAATATGAACAATATACAATAATATACAGTATTCCCTTTGAATTTGGAGTCTTTGCCAATCTTTTAAAATTCAGTTTTAAACTGTCCATCTTTTGTCATTTCTTCCAGCAGAATATCCAGCCCAATTCCATTTTAATCTTTTAATTCCTTCAATGATATGTTTGTTTCTCATCTATGTATTTTAATTTTGATCCCTCCTTGTCACTGTCAACAACTGCCATTCTTCATTTGGTAAATGAAAAAATAATATATTGTAACCATCTGGGTTACATGGGAGATAGCAATATTGTTGTGTGTGTGCACATATATATAAAGTAAAGTAAAAGTAGAAATAAACACATAAATTTTTGTAGATATTTTTCACATTTAGAATAATAATGGCTGTAAAGAGTTAAGTACATTTAAAACAATTTTATTATTAATTAAAGCATTTAAAAAGGTCTAAATATTGTATTATTATTACTCTGATTTTGAAATTTAAAAATAAGCATATTTTCTGATAATTATAAAAATGTCTATTTTTGAAATCTTTTAATTAATTGACAAATCTCTAAGTAAAAACATGTATATCACACCTTGATAAAATTTCAAACTTGTTTTTAAAAGGGTTAGACAGATTGAAAACAGTCACTATGTTTTTATTAACTGACCCAATGAGATTATAAAAAGGCTGATAAAAAAATATCAGTTAAGTTTGGTTTGTAGTTTTTGTAAGAGCTGGCCAGAAGGCTTGGTTAATTATTTTTGAAAAGCTGAATAGATAGCCGCAGAAGTAGCTAGCAGAGTTGGACAGAGCTTTTATGAAAGATGTAGCTGAAGTCAAGGTAGAAGATCCAGCAGCAGTCTACAGTTCAATGGTCGAGTTTGATTTCACATGGAGGAAAATGGCCCACTTTTTATGTTGACATTTATAGCTACAGATTTGTTCTGAGGACAGTTGCTTACCTGAAATCTATCAAACCAAGATAGCTTGTTAAGCCCTAGACAGAAGGGAGCTCATGGAATGTCAACATACCTCATTATACTTCCCAGATGATGATAACAAGCCTGGGTTATATTTTTCTGGTGGTCCAAAAACCAAGCTTACTAAGAGAAAGCTTGAAGAAATTGATATATATATATATGCTCCTGTTTATCTAGACATGCAAGGAACCACAGACAGCCGCATTGCTTCACATCTATAATGTGAGTTGTTTTAAATATTTTTTTAAAAAAAATGATATTTTAAAAAGTGAGATATATAACATAGAACAGTACCATCTTAAATTGTTTAAATTATATATTTTTAAAAAAGAGTAATGTAAATAAATAACTCTGCTTGAATTAAAAAACTCTAAGAGTCAGAATTAACAGTTAAAAGATATTTTAAATTTTTTTAGAGAAGCAACCTGTGATCTGAGACATATATAGAAGAATATTATTTTAAAATCTATTTTTTAAGAAATAGTTCAATCATTTTGTTTGAATTAAAATCAAAAAGTGAATATTTTAGATAAATTTAAAAATGTTGATAATTAATCAATGAGTACCTATCAAAAATTGATTACTTTTTTTAAAGAAAAAATATAATTTTTTAGAAAACAAAACAAAACTGATGACTAATTTTAATTTATATCTATATTTTGTTAATAGACATGTATATGTGTGAAATTTATTAATGTTTTCCAAATGGAATTAATTAGGAAAATATAATATTATCGTAACAAATTAAAATAGGACATATATGTAAAATTTAATCATTTTTTGTCATTGTGGAATATCAATTGAAATTTATTAATTGTATATTATAAATTGTATCTCTGTGTGCATATATATGTAAACCACCATGTAATAACTTGAATGTTTTAATCACATATATGTAAATCACAGTGTGATAATTTTTTTATTATATGTTAATCAAAATCAGAAGGCTTTAATATGTGTAGCTTAATTCTACTGACCTTAATATTTTTTGTTATCGTTAATAAACTTGTATTCAATTGTTAAAAATTCTATTGCATCATTATCTCTTGGTGACCACAACAGTAATAGAATTTGTTCTCTGAGCTAGATTTGAGCAAAAGCTGAATATATAAATGGGTTCATATATTTAATGCTTTAGGAGCATTCAGTGATGATCAATCATCATCATCCTGGTTTGCACATAAGATTATATTCATTAAAGCACCTACATTTTATCTTACTTTAGTCTTAGAATAAATTTATAGTTGACCAATACTTTAATGGTACTAATTTTCCAGAGCATTGATGATGATCAGCATGTTTTAATGTTTCAGTGTTATTGTTTTTCTGATTTTTTATTATTATGTAATCTGATGGATGAGCACTGTTGGTGCATCCAAGTTTATGTTTAAATAATTGCCCAAGCTGGCAAAGGTTCAATCATTAGCCTGGTCTACAAAAGACTCATTTCAAATCCAGTCACAAGATTGACTGTTGATTTATTTTTGATTTTTATTCATTTATGATGATGAATGGTTATTTTTTTTAAGTATTACTCATGCTCATACTTTGACTCATGATAATGCTGTTTGATTTATAATTATGCTTTTATAGTTGCTCTGAGGAGTAGCTGGCTGATCTCTCAATGATCTGAGTTCTTTCTGGTCTCACTGAAAGTTCTCATTCTCTCGTGCTTTTATAATAGATAACATTGCTTATATATTTTTTATATCAAACATTATTTTAATATCAATATATGTTTATTTAATATCCTTACTTTAATATCTTAAATAATATACTTCTTGTAAATTTTAATTTTTGAAATTTTATTTGAAGATTTTATCACAACTCCACCTTGATCCACCTGATTATCCCTATCCCATTAAAATATATATATATACTATATATATATTTTTAATATTACACCCATATCTATCTGATATGTTTCACAAACATTTGTAGCGTCTTTTCACATTTCTATCATATGTGTTTGTGTTAAAATGCATATTATAATATGGTTCATTATTATTTATTAATTTCCATATTCAAAATGTGCCTTGGAAGACGAATGTCACAATTATGAGTGATTGATGTATGTGTCTTTATCATATATAAATTTTATAGATAATATTTATGTTCTCTTTTTTATACTAAAAATTTGACTGAAGTTTATTATGTATCCTTAAAATTAATGCTAAAATAAATTGTGTTAAGAGAGTGGCAAGTACATCTAAACTCTCACCGATTAATACAACACTTGGTTATACTTTTCATTGCTCAATTATTTTAACTGCTTTTGGGTAGAGAATTTTGTACACATGCTTAGTTTTTTTTTTTTAAAAAAATAATAATAATGGGAGAGAAATTAGTGTTATGTACTACCATAGAACAAAACTATAAAATCTAAATAAGTTAATAAAATTGAACATTTTTTTAAACATTTTTTTTTATTTCAATTATTATTTGAAAAATGATTCAATGGATAATAAATAAATAAAATATATTATTTCATTAGTTGCTCAAAAAATCAAACGATATCAGCACTAAAAAGACAAGCTGAGCTATTCAATAACCAACAGCTTATTTTATTTTCTTAACCATATTACTATGTTTTATAAATATATTTGGCATGATGCTATAGTATAAATATTTCCTATGGATTTAACCTATTCAGATTGATTAATAGTAAAAAATTCAATGAAAATTTAATATTTAAGATAATTGAGTTGACAGATTTCTATGTTTGGAAGGGGAGGGGGGATTGCCATAGCAGATATTGTAAACATCAGATGAATGTTTAAAATTCATTAATAAGACTAATAAAATAAAATGAACATTTTCTATATTTCTTTGCAGCTTTGATGAGTTCAAAATCTAATAGTTATTCTATCCTCCTAGCTGGCAGAAAAAATTCAATTGAATGGAACTATTATGCAGAGACAATTACTGCTAACCTCAAATATCACTGGATATCTCTAATAATTTATTATTTGTCTACCATGATATAGTGTGACTGTTTTATGAATTAAGTTTTATTGATTACATCACCTCCCCCCCCCACTACTTTTTCCAGATATCAGGAGTTATCAACTGATAAAAAAGATCTGTAATGCAAGTTGCCCTAATAAGCATAGATTGTTTGCATTATATTTGAAAGCAGAAATGGTTCTCGAAATAACTTTATTTTCAAAGTTATTTTTCTTAATGATATTTTTAATATTAAATATATTTTGTTTTTATAACTATATCATGTTTTTAAAAGAATTTAAACTTATGTTTTGGGAATTATAATATATATATTATTTTAGCTACGCTTTTTTATTACTATTTTTTTTAACCAAGTTGACAGCTTTTTATATTTTTTGTTACATAATTATATATAAAATTAATTTGAAGTTTTATTTTGCCATAAACTTTATTTAAATTGAAGGCCATATTATATAAAAAAAATTACATTTTGTAGTTAGCCTTGATTTAATTACATTACATCGCCATAGATGAGTTAAATGTTCATGTTTTAGATAAATTTCATTAAAATATATTCATATAATGAAAATAAAAAGTCAAATTGACAAAAAATAAAATAGTGACAATATTATATATAGCATTCACTCTAAAAATGTATTTAATGAATTTTTATTTTATTAAAAAAAAAAAGAAACTTTCCTTTCTTATCATGTGTAGTTTTATACAAATTTTTTAATAATAAAATTAATCTTTGGAAAAAAAAATCAACATTCCAATTAAAAAAATAAAAAGTCTAATAAATTTATTATAAAGGCGTTTGCAATCTGGCTTAACATAAATTTTCAGCGGGATATTTCCCTCTAAAAATCAAATATATTTACACAAAAGCAGCAGCAAATACTTATTTAAAAAAAGATTTATTTATTTATTTTTTAAAAAGTAAACAAATAAAAAATAAAATGTTTTCTATCAATATTGATGTAAAAGATAGTCTACATTAAAGGAGTGCAGCCCACTTATATCCTGAGAATCTTATCTCCTTCCTGGATTATTACTGACATCTTCTACAACAATAATTACAATCTATTAAGCAATTTCCAATTGGCAAAATACTGCCTTAAATTATTTTAGCATAACCTTGTTTTAAAAAAAGGCAACAACAGGATTTTCTTTATTTATAATTTAATTAAAGGTAATCCAGTGTAATTATTACTACTGAAATTTATAGGATAATAGAAGGCAAAACTTCTCTCCAAATGACAGAAATTGATTTATATTTTAAAATAAGTTCATATTATTCTTTTTTATATGTGGATGAGCCTGAGTTTATATTTGTAACCAGATCATTTGATGAGATTTAATAGTTAATAGAAAAGAGTGATCAAATTGTGCGTTCTACAATTATTAAATTGTGATTATCTAAATTCATATTAAATGAAGATATATCCAACAGGGATCTCCCATATCTACTTTTATTAGGGGCTTGTTATAATAAAGCCTTCAACTAAATTAAACTTAAAATTGGTGTATTATTTTTAAACTGAAACTACTGCCTCATTTTGGAATACTATTAATACTATCTTATATGATAATAGTTTAAATAAACAAATAAATAATTTGAGTATTGCTTTGTTTGATTATCTTATTTAAATTTTTATAACAAGTATAAAAACTAAAATTTTTGTGAAACATGACTCTCTTCTGGCAAATAAATAAAAGTTAAATGAAAATTGTAAAATATCATTTAAAGGGTTGGTAGTCCAGTATTTACCTTGCTATGACGTCATTAACCTGAAGGCATACTACTCTAACCACCCGATTTTTAAGATAACGTCACCTAGTGATTTGCGGACAAATGTAATCGCTAAATTTTTTCGGCATATCACGTGGTGACATTACGTCAAAGATCTCTAGATTAGAATAGGATGCCCTCAGGGTAATGTCATCATAGAAACGAAGAGCGGGGGGAAAGGCACGTGGTACAGAATAATGCCGGCGGCGTCCATCCTGAAAAAATATATGGTAAAATTAATAAATAGGACACAAAATAGAGTGATATGCGGCAAAAAAAGATTAAAAATATTATATACATCATAAATAATTAACTAAAATTGGACACAAAATATGAAAATGTAAGATAAATATCACTACAAAATTAATAAGTAAAAACTGCGAGTCCACATATCCTGAAAAAAAAAATAAATAAATAGGACACAAAATAGTGATATGCGGCAAAAAAAGATTAAAAATAATATATACATCATGAATAATTAACTAAAATTGGACACAAAATATGAAAATGTAAGATAAATATCACTACAAAATTAATAAGTAAAAACTGCGAGTCCACCAATCCTGAAAAAAAAAATTAATAAATAGGACACAAAATAGTGATATGCGGCAAAAAAAGGTTAAAAGTAATATATACTTCATGAATAATTAACTAAAATTGGACACAAAATATGAAAATGTAAGATAAATATCACTACAAAATTAATAAGTAAAAACTGCGAGTCCACAAATCCTGAAAAAAAAAAATTAATAAATAGGACACAAAATAGTGATATGCGGCAAAAAAAAGATTAAAAATAATATATACATCATGAATAATTAACTAAAATTGAACACAAAATATGAAAATGTAAGATAAATATCACTACAAAATTAATAAGTAAAAACTGTGAGTCCACAAATCCTGAAAAAAAAAATTAATAAATAGGACACAAAATAGTGATATGCGGCAAAAAAAGGTTAAAAGTAATATATACTTCATGAATAATTAACTAAAATTGGACACAAAATATGAAAATGTAAGATAAATATCACTACAAAATTAATAAGTCATCTTAAAAGTACTATATAAATTTTAAAAAACTTATCATAAAGTGAAAACTGCGAATCTACAAATAACTGTGAGTCTACAAATATTAATTTTCTTTTTTAAAAAATGTATCGTAAAGTGCAAGTACAGAAGTAATAATTCTGCAAGTATTCAAATAATAATTTTGTCATCTTAAAAAAACCTATCATAAAGTGAAAACTGCGAGTCTACAAATATTAATTTTGTCTTTTTTGAAAAACGTATAAAGTGCGAGTCCAGAAGTAATAATTCTGCAAGTATTCAAATAATTTTGTCGTCTAAAAAAAACCTATCATAAAGTGAAAACTGCAAGTCTACAAATATTAATTTTGTCTTTTTTAAAAAATATATAAACTGCGAGTCCAGAAGTAATAATTCTGCAAGTATTCAAATAATAATTTTGTCGTCTTAAAAAAACCTATCATAAAGTGAAAGCTGCGAGTCTACAAATATTAATTTTGTCTTTTTGAAAAAACGTATAAAGTGCGAGTCCAGAAGTAATAATTTTGCAAGTATTCAAATAATAATTTTGTTGTCTTAAAAAAACCTATCATAAAGTGAAAACTGCGAGTCTACAAATATTAATTTTGTCTTCTTTAAAAAACGTGTCATAAAGTGCGAGTCCAGATGTAATAATTCTGCAAGTATTCAAATAATTTTGTCTTTTTTAAAAAAACACATCATAAAGTGAAAACTGTGAGTTTACAAATCATAATTAATCATAATTCAGTCATCTTAAAAGTACTATATAAATGTATGATTTTTTTTTTAGTGGAAATAACTACGAATAAAAACTACTGTAATTTATAAGGAAAATAAAAGATGAATATCACAACAAAATGCGTACTTACCCAAATAACAATTACTGCGGTGGACTGAACTGGCTTATATGTTGTAAAATTGCACCAAAATGACCATCTTAGGTACGCCTCCACATAAACTCCATCAAATAGGAGTTTAAGTGTTGACGTGCAGTTCCTCTGTGTTTCTTATTCCTCCATTTGACTAAACCCCACAACCTTTCAATATTTTGCGTGTGAACGCCAGTTGTCGGGTCTACAAAATTATACATGTGTTTCACTCGATGGTGCTCATATCCATCCAGTTCCAATTCTTCTGTTTTATATCCTTTCCAGCAATCACTATAAATAGTAGTGCCTTGGTGCACATTCTCCAAAATGGCTTGCATGAGACTGGAAGCACTTCTATCTGCAACGGCTATTATAAAACATTCATCTGTTTCTCTGCAGATACCGCCAAATACCCATTGCTGTGGAAGTACTCTGCCGGCATTGTTCTTACGTTTGGAGAACAGAGTTTCGGCTATTTACACAATTGTGTTAGGGCCTCCGATTTTCCGCCTTTCATTATGTAACAGCTTCCATGCACATACTTCGCGGAGATAGTTGTTCCAGTCAATCACAGTCTTGTCCACCATTTCTAACTGGTCAGCACAAAATAGGATAGACGTTAATTCTCTGGACCAACAATATATAAAACGGAGAGCCATTACGAAGGATATTCTGGAGCCTTCAAACCACGTGCCTTTTCTTATGGGAGTTTTTTTCAGACAATCTTTCAAATTGCACCTCCACTGTTTTTTAGTACCATGGATGTACTTCTTTATCTCATGGCCATTTTCACACAATTTCACACGGTGTAAAACTCCTTCTTGATGGAAGAAAGCTATCGCCTCTTCTTCACATTTTGGGAGATCCCACAACTTCAGATCTCTTGTTTCAATATTAGCCATTTTAAAAATGGAAAATCCGGAAAATTAATAAAATATAAAATACATCCACTTAATATCATAGAAGAAATAACATGTAAATTACTTACAATTGTTGAGAAAGAAATGATTTCTTTTAAAAAAATGGTAAAAAAATTGCTGAACTATTAAAACACTGAAAATGAAATCACTGAAAAAAAGCTGCTGCACTGAAAAACAACGATGCAACAAATAGGAAGAAATCCACTTTTAAATCTCACGGGTTGAAAAAAATCTCTCGAATTAGTCATATCAGCGTCTTTGTTGCCATGACAATGTTTCATGTGTTCTTCCGATGATGCAAAGGTTGGATAATTACAGCTGTGTGCCTTCAGGCTTATGATGTCATAGCAAGGTAACAAAAAATCAAATCTCTAGAATTAGTCATGTCAGTCTCTTCGTTGCTATGACAACGTTCATGTGTTCTTCCGACGACGCAAATATCAGATAATTACAGTTGTGTGCCTTCAAGCTAATTACGTCATAGATTTTTGTACAATTAAATATTTGATTATAACATCAGGCACATAATAGACTCAAGCCTGATTTAAGTATGGTCTGTAAGAGTTGATGTATATAGAATGTATGCCCTAAACTTAAGTGATTCACTTAAGATTTTTTAATTCTTACCGGCGGGCGAGTGCATGAAAATTTCTTATATTTAAGAAATAATGCTTTATTGGAGATTGACTTCCGTTTGAATAATTTCAGTTGTGAACACTTTATAATAATAGATTTACATTTATAAGTCATGTTTGTCCAATTATATGTAGTTAAAAATGAGGTACTGTCTTTCTACTGCAATGGGTTAAATAGATTTATACAATTGAATATTGATTATAACATCAGGCACACAATAGACTCAAGCCCTGATTTAAGCATGGTCTGTAAGAGATGGTGTATATAGAGTGCACCCAACTCTTACCGGTGGGTGGATGTATGCAAATTTATAATATTTAAGAAATAGCACATTAACAGAAATTGATTTCCGTTTGAATAATTTCAAAGTTTTCAGTGCTTTATAATAATAGTATGACATATATATTGTGCCATTACAATTTGGTCACTAGCCAAATTTATAGTAATGTGCATGTAGAAAAGGTAAACCAAAAATCATCATCACATTTTTATATAATCATAAATGAAGCTGTAGGGCATCCAAGTTCAAACCCTTCCAGATCAAAAATTTCAAAAGCTTTAAACAGAAAGAGAATGGGTCCACAATTACATGCTTTACTTGTTTGTGTGTTGATAGAAAGGTAATACACACATTTAAACTATTTAATATTTAAATTTTCTGTTAAAAAGCAAAGTTATAATGCATACATATAGGCAATGTATGTGTAAATTATTTATTTGTTTTATATTTCAAATATTCAACATTGTAACTTTCTTTAAAACTAAGCTATGCTTGATCAATTCTAAACATTTTATTCTATACTTCTATTTTGCTTTTCTTTAATTATAAGTGGGATTTAAAAGTTACAGATTTAATTAAATAATTGGGTTATAATTACTAAGCTAGCAATTATAGTATTTAAGGTTAGTTTATGAATGATTTGAAAGAATGCAGGATGTGTGTACATTACATACAAAATTTTACATTTCCTAAATATTGAAAGAAAAGGAAGTATTAAATCTGTTAAATTATTTTTTTTTGTACAATTTTTTTTGTTAAAAGAGGAAATCTGTTTAATCAGATATCGATCTTTGTAGTAAATTTTTTGTAAATGATTGTCACTTTGGAGCTATAATTTTTTAAATTGTCTTATCAAGATCTAAAGAAGGAAGCTCAAAGATTTGAAGTGTTACCTGGATGTTAAAAAGAAAGAAAAAACAAAAGAAAGGAAATAAGAATTGAGTCTATTTTTTTTTTAAACAAAAGTGTCTGGAAAAAGGATTAAACTTTTCAGTTGAAAAATAATATAGTTGAAAATAAATTAGAGATCTAATTAAAACAAATTTGTCCAAAAATAGCAAGTGATGCTATCTCTGATTGGTTAAGTTAGCTAAAAATTGGATATAAAAAGCTGTCTTGAATTATTATTTATTATTATATTGATTGATTCAGATTATTAAACTATCAAATTTGAATGTTGAAAATATAAGAAATGGCAGGTTAGAAAAATTATATGTATATTCCATTTGCTGACCATCTGGAGGAAGCTGCACATCACATAGGAAAGAAAAGATGTGTCTAAAATAATATTCTACACCTTTCAACTGACCAGATAAATAAGATGTTTTTAATAGAAGGAAGAAAGCATTCACCTGCATTCAAAGAAGATGAATTAATCTACTGAGAAATATTAATCATCAAGTCCAATTAATTGTTACAACAACTGATTTTAAACTCAAGAAAATTTACAAATGGGAAAACAACTGCTGTATTTCATCCACATGCTTGACAGGAAGAGAAGAAAAATTAATATAATGATTTCCAAATTGTCCACTAAAGCAAATAACCTCAATAGAGTCATCATCATTAAATAGTTATACACCTCAAGAAAGAGATTGTTCCCACATAGTAGCTGCAGAAATATAGACAAGTTTGAACCCTTGGAAATTCGCCACAAACAAAAGATCGGTAATATGACTTTTTATATCTATTTTCTTTATGATATCAGTCTTAATAAACATTTTAGCAATAAAGTGGTATATTTTTATTTAAAGAACTTTTAAAGACTATTCAGATCGATTAAAACAAGAATGTCTTACTAATAATAACTTTGAGCTTCATAAATGATCTTGAATGTATAAAATGATTTGTTTATTAATTTTACAATATTAATATGTAAAACAATTTTTTTTATTTTTTTTTTATGGTATTATGATTTTAGTTTTAACTAATATATTATTATTTTGGTTTTAAATAATATTTTGTTATCATGGGATAAAACACGCACATACATAGTGATATTTTATATGTGTATAATTGTGAGTGAATAATGAGTAGTATTAGAATATTGGATTATTTTGTTTCAAGTTCAGTATAGATTTCAGCGCTTGGAAGGGAGGGGGAGAAAATAATTTAAGACTCGTTTCTAAAAACTTGCTCTTTCAATTTTACTAACATTTTTTTTTTTATTCTATTTACATGTTGGATTTTAAAGTATGTGTGCTAATGAGCAGATAATATTTTTTTTTAATACTTTTCTCATGGAGTGAAAATCATGGTCAATGTGACGTCCAACTTAATACAAATACATTTGAAGGGAAAGGGGGAAGAACTTAAAATTAATCTGAGGATTGTTATATAACCAATTATTATTATTATTATTCATGTCAATTTTCATATTTATCTAGAAATTTTTATGTATATGTTAGAACTGTAGTAATAAATATTAGTTTGTTTTATTAAACGAGGCGTATATATTTCATTAATTGTAGTCTTTGTTAAGTGTGATTATTCATCATCATCAATGGTTGAATATTAGTTATTTAAGATATAAGTAAATATGCTAAAATTAAGCAATAATTAGGAATCTCTTTATAAAAATTAGTTTTATGTTTAGGCTTAGTCCTAGAGCTGTAGTTGAAACCCTTGTCATTATCGTTATTATTATCATCATCATCATCATCATCATCATCAACGTTTTAATTAATGAGCTGTTTAACTGTTTAAAGGCCATAAATAAATATTGATTTTATAATATTTAGTGATTTCTTAGTATTATTATAACCACATCCCATCATCTATTTCATGCAAGGATGAGTGAATTGCCATCCTAAATTAGTTATATATAATCTGAGCTAGTGAACTTGTAAAATATTGAAACACATTTGTTATGTTAAGATCGGAGAAATGATTTATGTTCAATGAACTCCACTGTGGTTTAAAGATGTTTTACTTTTACCTAACTATTAGTGCTTCTAGTGATATGGCTCAAAAAGCAAAATCTCTCATTTTTATTAGAAATAAAGTACCAAAAAGGGATTCAAACCCGGTACATGTGAAAGGTTATCAGATATAACCGTGTCTAGATTCAGATAATCTAGTGGCGCCCTGCTAGACCATATTCACTTAGTATTTGTGTAAACATGCACTTAACATCAAACCAAGAAATGAAAGTGGATAAAACCTACTGCCTGTATACCTGAGTTATATTTTATTGAATTACTAGTGTACTCACCTCACGTGATTTCCATATAATACATTGCTATAATAATTTACTTAATATCTTGATATTTGGACTCCTTTAAATATTTCTTTGAGTAACTTTATTTATATAATAATTTGCTTATAATAATTCTTGATAGTGTTATATTTTGAACCTTTACTTAGTTATTTCTATTTGAACTCTTTAATTATGTTACAATATATATATTACATCAAGATTAATATTTCAACACTGGTCTACTAAGTAAATGAAATACTTTCAATCTAAAGCACAAATTAAAACTTTTTTAGATAAGAGCAGATGTCTTTTCTCTTTACCTCAATTTATAAATAAGTTTTATTTTGTGCTTTGGATTGAGAGTATTTTATTTACTTAATAGATCAATGTTGAAGTATTAATCTCAACATAATATATAATATTGATAGCTGAAACTATCAAGTACTTTCCATACTAAAAATGTAAAATGTGAACTGTAAAACTCTTCAATCAGTACACTGCAGATAAATTTTTCACCTAATTTAACATGGTTTCTCTGATCAATAGCTTAGTTTTCCAGATAACATTAATAAACATCCTTATTTTGTCTGTCATTTATTTTGGAATCCCATTTGAAACTTCAATTGACATTAATTATCCTTTTTCACAATATGTCCAGCTCAGCTCTATTTCAATCTTCTGATTCTTTCATTATTATCAGTAATATCATTTTCTTTCACCAAACTCTCAACACAATCTCTCCATAATCTACTAAGAGGTCTGAAATCTCTGTATTGCTCTTAATCAATTGCCCAGTTTTATATGTATCAGTAAGAACTGGTTAACACATCTTTTAAAAACTTTACTTTTTAAACAAATTAGGTATATTTTTTTAATATTATTGCTACCAAAAGCACTTTTTCCAAATTTAATTGCATGTCAAATTTTATTCATAATATTTTCATATTTATTAATAAACTTACTAAAGTATTTATAGTTGTTACCTTCTATTTTATGATTATCAATCTTTATTTTCTTGTGAGTAATTCCATTGAACTTTTCTTTAGTATTTGTTGTTTGTCCTACTTTCATTTGATAATTTTTTCAATATTTTCTGAATTTTTAAAGCATTTTTTTGCCAAAACAACAACCATCATCTGCAAAAATTTAGATCACTAAAATCATCCTATATTTTTATTTTCTTAATTTCCCATTTCATTCTACTATGAATTTCACTTAAAACTGCTATAAAAAAGTCTGGGGGATGACTCTCACTTTGTCATGTACTCATATCAATGTTAACATAATTGTTAAGGAATTTTTGAACAGCCTTCTAGTGGCCAATAAATGTTTCCTGCTTTTCATTTTAATAAATAAATTGTATTTTTCATTATGTTTTTTTTTTTTTATTATTTTTTTGTAAAAAAAGTTACAAATAGAAGTTTGAAATGAAAATAAAAACATTCTTAAAAATAGATGTCAACTTTGCAAATATAGAAAAAAAAAATTGAAATAGGTAACCAGAACAATAAAGATATTTAATTTTTTTCTTCTTGGAGACAGAAATATATTTGTTTGAAATAAAATCTATTTAAATTTCATTTCTATCACTAAAGTAAATATTTGTAAAGAATATATTAAATAATATAATGTTATTGAGGTGTTTCTTTTTCTTTTTGCCAATGCCAAGTTTCTATTTGACATTATTACATTTCTTATGTTCAAATTCTAAAAATATATTAAAATATTTTTTTTTAATCAAACAATTTATTTTTTCATTTAATTTTATATAATAAAAAAATCTATATATAAACTGATAAATTTATGATTTTTAATTTAAATTTTTAAATAAAAAAATTAATTTGTACAAGTACAGTGATTACTTTACAAATTAAGGTTCTTCACTTGGAAGCCTGTCTACTACCTTTGAAAAGTTGCCCACAATCTTTTATCAAAGTTTTTTTATTATAGAATACTAATAACTAAACATTTTAGTTGGCATTAATAAATCAGTATATATTTTAGTTCAAATTTTTACCATCAAATAAGTGCAACATTGACAAACAAATGCTATAGATAACCATAATTGAGTCTCTTTACATAATTGTAGCACTTTACAAAGTAATCTATAAGTCTAGGTCAGTATTACCATATAATTTAATTATTGCTATTCCATTTTAATAAATATTCTTTAGAATATGACAATATCTTGGATTTACACAGTATGTCTTGATGGTTGTAACCTTCAGTCATCATGGAAATGTTTATAGAATAAAATAATAAAATGCCTTTTTATAATCTATAAATTCAAAATATGCTGATAACTTATGATCACTGACCTTTTTAAAAAGTTTTTTCAATACTTGGGATATGATCCACATGTTAAAACCATTTTAAAATCTAGCTTTTTCTTTTAGTTGTAGAGTTATGATTATCTTTGTAAAATTTTTATATAAAATTAATACAAGTCTGATGGATCTATAATTTCTAATATGCTTTTTATTCTCTTTCTTAAATATCAGTATTATTATTGCAGTCTTCCATTCATCTAGTAAATCTGTGTCATTTAGATGTTTGGTATATAATTTTGTAACTATAAATATACATTATAAAAAAATAGCAATAATAACTTACTATTATAGTGAAAAATTATTTTTTTCAACTTTATGGAAACAACACTAATAAATATGTTTTTTTCTTCAAAAAATTTCAGGAGAAAATATAGATCAGATCAAGATCTCGTGCATGTAGATTTTATTAAAAGCAGAAAATTCCAGAACTAGAATTAATCATTAAACACTTATAAAATGAGTATTTGTCTTAATAGGCCCTGGAAAAATGATTTCTTGTTCTAATACCTAGGATTAAATATTGAACTAAAAGAAACTATTATGGTAATATAATGGGAAGATGTAGAAAGTAGTTAATACATAAATGTAATGAAACAACAAATCAAAGTTTCTATTTATATTTTTAACAAAATAATCAGTTCTGAGTTGCACGAAGTTAAATCCTTCAGCTAAGATGGTGTTGCAAAGATATATGCAAATTACTCATTTTATAGTGTATATATTAATGAAAAAGTTGAATTGTTAAAAAAATCATTTAAAATCTGAATGCTATGTTAAAATATGTGTAATATATGTATACATGATATTTAAAACTCCCAAAAAACTTTCATGTCTGTATTAAAATAGTTATTTTCATTAATTTAAAATGAAACAAAAATATGGGAATTTTTAATGTCAAATTTAGTAGTCATCACAAAAGTAATAAAATAATAGAGATATTTTTTTATATATATTAAATGCTTTTATTTATCATGCATTAAAGAGGGAAAAAATATTTTTTCAAACTCAATTGGGGGTTTTAGTTTTAACTTAAAATAAAAGGATTTGGGGAAGGTCCAGAAATTAATTAAGCTAATCCTTTGTTATAAAAAATAGGAATTGACTTAATCAATTTCTGGACTCCTCCCTCATATGTTATTATTTCAAGTTAAATCTAAAAATCCAATTGTGATTAAAGAAACAGTTGATTTTTTTGTGTGTGTGCATGGTAAATAAAAATATTTAATATAAAAAAATATTTTTATCTATATTATTTTTAACTTTTTTGCATTAGCAAAGTAAATAAAAATATAAAAATATATAGTACTTTAAATTGATTGGACATTTATAGTTAATATATATCACTAAATATATCTGCTATAAGTTAAAATGTATACCTCTTATGTATATATTCGTATTTAGAATATGTACATAGTAATATATGTATATATAAGTGATTAAAAATATGAAATATTCTTTTAAGTGAAAATTGCGAGTTTTGCTTTTTGATAGGAGTTTTTTTTTATAAAAAAAAACAACTTCATTTAATACATATAATTTTACTTTAAATCAATTTTACACATAAAGTGCATATATATATATATGTCACTAGATATTTTTATAGTAAGTTAATATATATACTGTATATATATATTATATTTAGTATGTGTACATAATTATATATATAAGAAATTAGTAACTTTTGATTAAAATTGTTGTTGACTTTTTTTTTATTTTGAAAAAAAAAAAAAAGGTTTTTTTTAAAAAAGCTTAACAATACTATATTATAAATAAAATTTCTTATTACTTAAAAAAATCTCTACTGCCTTTTCAATCAACTTACTTAAAACAAATGAAATCTCTAAAAAGAATTTAAAATTTTAAATATCAAAATATTCAGTATTTTCCCACCCTCTGTTCCATAGCTAAAAAAACTAAGTGACCTACTGAAAAGATTAATGTCCCATATAAATTAGTCTGGTACAAATTAGAGGTATATCGAATTTCAAACAATATTGAATTTAAATGTATTTAAACCTCAATTTTAAAATTTTATTCTAACTTAAAAATGATCAAAAGTTTTCATATTAACATACCAATAAAGCAACTGATTTTCCATCTTCAATAAAAGTCTTAAAAAAGCATAATTACATAATCAATTTTTTGTTTGAATATTTTTATAAAGAAATTAAATTTATTTTTAAGTTCTATGAAATTTTGAATTATGTGTATTGTCCAAAGTGAAGAAATTACAATTCTATGTTAAAAATTCATTTTTAATAACAAATGAAATATATAATGTTGACAATTTCTAAATGTTATTAATTTTCTATAAAGAAAAAATAAACCATGAGGTTTAATTTCTATCCAAACATTATTTGAACTCACAGAAGCAAATAAATTACATATTTTCTGTTAGAAGTTTATTTTCAGTATTAAATGAAAGATAAAACAAAGGAATAACTTATGGTGTCAAATTGTTAAATTATTACATAAGCCAAAATTATAAGAAATACAATCACAATTTAATCATTGAAAAAAATTATGCAAATCTCAACATAATGTCATTCAAACAGGAACATTAACACACTTTTATGTTGAATTTTAATTTATTCTAAATTTTACAAATATGCAATAATTTGTAATTTTGACAATTGAAATCAAAACAGTATATATTTAATGTTCAGTTTAAAAAAAAAGGTACATATTTTTACCTTTGTGGAAGATTATATAACTAATTCAAAGGAGAAATATGTTCTCAAAATACATTTCCTCTTTACAAAAAAATTGAATTGTTAAAAAGTCCTGTCAATTTATTATTTATTTTCACTGCTGTGCAAAATATGAAATGAAAATATTCAAATATCTATCCTAAACATTTATCTTTAAAATTTAAACAGAAAATAAAGTTTTATAAAGCAGTCATTTGTATGTGTTATTACTTTCTAGATAAAGAAGCTCACATTTATTATGATCTTTTTACTACTTGGTCATAGAAAATCTCATGTAAATATAAGTAGGTAATAGATTTAAGTGTATTAGTTCTTGCTTACATTTTTAAAAAGCACTACAGGTATGTTTTAATACAAAATGGCACAACTTTTATTATAGTAAATTATTTGCATTTTTCCAGTTTAGCAGTGCAAAATTTTTTTTGTATTCAAGTAAATATAAATAATGATTTTAGGTTTATTTTATTATTTACATAATTAATTTTTTTAATGAATATTTTTTAGTAAATTATTATTAAATTACATCAATATATTACTTCTAATTTTAAATATTTTTCAATGTATTAATATAATTATAGATTTGTATTTGAGTGACTACTTTTCCAAAAATTTTCTGAATCTGTGTTCATCATTGAAATCAAAGTTTTCAGTCATGGTAGTCTGTATATACTATTTTTCTAATTAAAACAAGAAAACAAAAAAAAATTCAAGAGAAAGATAATAAATGGATGTGCTTAAGAAAGAGAAATGTTTAATTTTGCCCTCAAGATCTCTAAGCATATGACATGCATATAATCTACTGAGTCATCTAAGAAGAAATATATGGTTTTCAATATTTTTTTTAAAAAAAAAGTATATATTTTTATAAATAAAATTACAATTAAAAATTAACTCATTTGAGTCAATAATTTATTATTAATATATTATATTGGAATATATATATATATATATATTGAACCGCATCCCTCCACATACTTTACCTGCTTATTGCTAGGTTTAAAATTACCTTGTAAAATAACTTTTGGAATCTAAACTTTAATAAGCTTATTATTAAGCTCACTACATAAATTCTTGGCAATTATCTTTAATACTATGGAAATGGATTGGTTCTTCAAGCAGAACAGAGAATACCAATGACAACATAGCCATCAACAATGCCCATGTCCAGATAGAGCTATACAAAGCATAAACTGACCACATTTCCTGACTGTGGCCCACCTCGATTGCTGGAATCAAACCCCTGCCATCCAAAGCATTTTATTTGTTTTGAAAATCAAACTTCGCACAGCCAAACATATGTTATATAGTCTGCATGCTTCAGACGACAGGCACACAATCTAGTGCTTGAAATATCCCAAGCTAGCTCTTAATCTGTACCAGGGTCGAGCACATTTAACTTAACATATACAAATAACTATACTCTTAAATTAATAGTGATGCAGTGATAAGAGAGAGAGAATATATCAAATAACAATTAAGCAATATTATTATTTATTTACACACACACATATACTTAACATAATAAATTTTTATATAAGAAAATATAAATGATGACTTTAGGCTATAGTTATAATAGTCCTTCATTAAAGTTCATTTCATTTAAAATCAAGTGTCTATTTAATTATTTAAAATATCTATCTAGGTTTTCATTTGTGTGTATTTTCCAATGTTGGCCTTTTAGTCCCATTGATGGTTTCAGGGCTTGTCTTCATTTTTTTGGCTCAACAATGGGGTACAGAGAGAGTATGTGGTAACATCTTTTTTGGGACTTAGGCATTTGTTCCAGGTATTGGCTCCAAGTGAGTACAGTTGATTTTAGCAGAGGACAATAGGACCTGAAGTTGTCAAACACTCCTATGACTGTTCTGTGGCTTCTGCATTGACATTGACTGCAACAGTAATTGACTGGCTTACTACTATGTGTACAGTTTCCAAAGATCTGGATCTCTGGTTGTTTGGATTCTCCCTGAAAAACTCCGAGTCTGCATTCTGTCCAAACTGAATAATAATAATTGAACTGAATTATACATTGAAGGGCAGAATAGTTCAATCACAAAATGAAGGCCGGAACTGAATTACAGATTGAAGACTAGATTCAGGAATGAAGAATGGATTGGACTAATTCTATCACAAAATGAAGAGTAGAATAATTCAATCACAAAATGCAGACCAGACTGAATCTGAACTGAACTCAAACTGAATTGAATAAGAATAGACCCAGTGACTATATATACTTTTCCCCCATTGTTTTAATTCCATATCATTATTTTCAATATTAATCATAACTTGAATCTATTTTTTTAATTATTTAAATTTACATTTCGATATCTAATCTTTTTTTAAAGATTAAAACTATGTTTTAAAACCACTCCTTAATTAATTATAACTTTTTGACTATTCTCCTTTATTTGATTTTTCTTTTTTTTTTAAAAAATAAATCTGATCATATATATTTAAATTTATGACATATGTAATGCAGATATATGTGTTTTACAACACATATGTCACTAGCATTACAATATATATACCTAATATTTATTATTTTGTTGCTTTGTTTAAATTATTAACTCTTTTTACATATTGAAATTTAATGCTCATTACTATAATTTCATTTATTTTGCTGGTTTTCTGGAACCAATTTTATTTTAAGTGAGAACTTTTTTTATTTATGTCTCAAATGTTGGGTATGAGCACATATGGGTGTTACCTGACTGAAAACTATTTGAGATAAATAATCAATATAACACTATGTTTAAATGATAACCAGTTAATAGTATTGCAATAGTTTGCTATTGCATGTCACACACAATTTAGTCTAGCATCTTCTTATTTAAGTAGTATCATAAACTTTAATGAAGTTTCGACATCAGTAAAATTCTATCTACAAATAATATTGTTGCAGCAGTGAATTTTCATTGTTGTTATAATAACTTGTCAAAATTTATAAATTATATTTAGTTGATTTGAACATAAGCCTGAGAATAAAGTTTGATTAATGTTTAATATATTAAATATCAATTAGATAAATGAATGTCATAAATAATATTAACCAAGTGTTATAAGATGTTCAATTATTAGCAATGACAGAGATGGGATGGGATCCTCTTAACTTCAATATTTGAATTTGTCATCCTATTACTAAACAAAATCAGATAGGGCAAAGAATAATGTTACACTTGAAGAATCAAATTGTTGCTGAAGCAAAGAAAATGGAACTAATCTTACAGAAGAGTCAGTTTTATTGCTTACAGTAACTGTGCTTTATGTTTTTTTTTTTTTGATAACTGTGCTTTATGTTTAAATGGAAAAGCTTTTAATCTTGCATATTTTTACTTGTAATTGTGGAATGTAGAAGTCTCTAAAATGGAAAATCAAAGAAAAGTAGAACATGTTTCACAAGAAATTGGTGTTAGTGATGAGAAAATTTAAGAATTTAATGGAAAATACTTATTACAAAATTGACTGGATACCAAAAATTATGAAGCATTCTAGGAAAAGGCATAACTTGAGTTTGAATGCTGTTAAAAAGATCATTGGATTACATAATGAACAAAATTTACAAACAACATAAAATAGTAAAATGGCATTAGTAAGTTAATGATTATTATTGCTGATATGTATAATAATACATATTCAAACAGGAGTACTGCTTTCATTTTCAATGCTTATAATGTATGGCTTTGAACTTTGGCCAAGCAAACTTGAAAATTGTTTTACTTTCTAATCAGGCTTAGATATTTTTTTTTTATGTAGCTAGTGCATAGCCATTTTAGCGAGCAATTCAATTTTGATCAATAAATGAGTCCTATTAGGTAAAGGGTAAATATATATATAGAAAAACGCTCAAGCGCTCACCCCCAGCTTTGGTAAAGTCTGGTGAATAATGCTTTTTTTGTGTGTGCCATTGTTTAATTATATAGTCGTGTAGAAGACAAGTTCTCACTATAATGGCCTATTTAAAACTTTTTTTTAACCCTACTTAAACAATAATTTCTGAAATGTGCAACATTTGATTCACCAAAAGTCTAATGTGCGTTGCGTGGGTAAGTATAATAAGTGCTAAGTGAGAATTTTGACAGAATTTAAACCTATGTTCTTGCAATTAGTAGAAAAAAAAAACTTTTTTTTTTTGAGCAGTGGATTTTTTTATTTATTAAGAAATAAAATATTTCATATTTCAATAGTAGTTTAAAATATTGGAAAACAAATACTCTTTTTATATAATCGAAGTTTTTTTTCTTTGGCTTATGGTGGAAAGGAAGGAGAGATGATGTAACATACTGTATTGTGTATTTAGTGACATAGAGTTTGTCATACAAGAATTTTTTGTACAACAGCTGTGATTCATTAATGATGTCACTAGCAGTAGTTGAGATACCTGAAACAAAACAAAAGACAGCGGCAAATATTTCACTTTAATTAATAAAAGAGTTAGATATCACCGAATCACTTTTAATTTGCACAGGTAAGATTGCTGATAGAATTCAGTTAATTTAATTTATCATGAATATTAATTGTCGTATTAAACTAAATTCTAACTGTCAAATAATTTAAATGAGTTGCATTGACCCTGTTAATTTGATGAATAAAAAATAATACGAATCATTGTTTCTTGGAAATTAGCATGATGTTCTAACATAAGAAATGCCAAAGGTGATCTACGTCGCATCATCGTTTTCAGTATGCCGTTCTACTACTATACTAAACCGCGTAAATTTTTTTAACAATTACAAGTTGTTTCATGAAATCATTATATCTGTCTGTTTTTTTTATTATTATTATATATTCCCATTTTGTGTTGGAAGCGCAGATGTGTAAAACTTTTTTTTTTAAGTTTCAAGTAGGCATAGGATTTTTTTTTATTGCACCCATTTCATAGCCAGTCCATTAAACTATCCGATATCGATTAGTAAATGATTATTTAACTACTCTTAGCCAGATGGTAAAACAAAGATGGAAAAACGCTCAAATTCTTAGTTCCGAGTAATTGTTAAGCTCGGTTTTATTTTTTTTTTGTTCCTTCTTGAGGGAATGAAAAGTTATAGGATAATCTTTGCCCTGCAACTGCCTATTAATAACTACTTTCTCCTTTATGCTTTTATTTTATGTTTTTATTATTTATTAATTTATTAAAAATTTTAATTTTATTCCAACTTAGTCCAACTTTTTGAATAATGGCTTAATTTATTTTTGTAGCTTTTGATTTAAATATGTTCTTTGTCATATTAATAAAATTAATTATTTATATATATAATAAATGTTATTAACAGTTACTATTTTTGTAATTTTTTAAAAAAAAAAAAGATTTATTTTTAATAAGGTTTTAACTTAAAAGTCTGTTTACATAAAGAAATTTTATGATTAATAAAATATGTGGCGTTCTAGCATTCACAGTGCTTTAGTGTATTAATAGGATTCCAGAGGTAGAGGCTCTTCAATGACATTTTGAATATCATTTCCTGTGCTTAAACGTTATACGATTTCCCGAATGACAAACCATTTATTTCTTAGTAAGTACATCTTAAAAAAGTTTGTACATCATTTTAAAATCTAGATTTGCGTAGGATTTCACATTAATTGCAATTATCATCATCATTTACTAAAAGGTAGTTTTCATCTATCATAGCATGTCTTAATCCTCAAGCTTTTTTATCTTTTGATCTACTTTTCAAATAAGCTCATTAATCAACTTCTTGTTTTTTCTACTTCTTTTTCTCATACCTTCTGTAGTTTTTTTACAGCACATTCCCCCCACAATTTTTCTATATCTAAACCCATGCCCAATCAACTTTTTTTTTTCCATGTGTCAAATGCGTTGACCGGGAAATCTGAAATTTATTTTTTCATGACAAACAATAGGATTATTCTTATACAACGATAAATGAAAAATATAGCGATTTAGTATACTGTACATGATATAATGTGTATTGTTTAATAATTTATGAGTGCTGGTTCTTGGGATTCATTTATACTTTTTTACATATCTTTTCTCACATGTTTCAGTAAATGATAGAAGTGTGAAATATATTTAAATACATATTATATGAAGTTAAGTTTAAGCATTTCTAAAAATAATGTGTATTTGAAGTTAAATTGTAATCTGTGCTATATGGCTTACTTGGAAAAGTGTATATATGTGATGTATCTATAGTGTGAAAGGTTGGTCCCACTTCTGGGCTGTTGGATGGTTGTCATAGTTCTGAGGGCAGTAAGTTTGACAGTCAATTAAACTGTAGTAAATAGTTATCTAATATATACTGAACAATGATAAAGATATGTTAAAAGATTGTGATTTGAGTCAATTGATGAGTGCTGGTTCAGCATGAAATGTGCCTCTTGGGGATCATACATCTTTTTCACATCTTTGATTATATGTTTGTGATTACATTCTTCTACAAGATATTAAAAGAGTTTAGAAACCAGCCCCTTCCTTGCATGAGAGTGGTGTAGTGAAAATGACACTACAGAAATATTATTTAAGTAGATAATCTTTAGTCTAGTGAATGATTAATAAAAATTAAGTTTAAGTATTTCTAAAAATAATGTGTATGTGAAGTTGAATTGTAACACGTGTATCTGGCTTACTTGAAAAAAATGTATGTTTCAAATGTATCTTTACTGTAAGAGGTTGGTCTGATTTCTGGTCTGATGGATGGTGGGATAGGATTGAACTAAAGGTGAAAGATGCATTGATTTAAACAAAAAAATTGTATATATATAATATGTGTCAATTAATAATTTATTCATTTTTTATTAGAATCACAGAATAATTATTTCTAGACCTATCATTTAAAATTTTTTTAATTTCTTGTGAATTTAAGTACATAAAATATTTAGTTCCTTGGGGATAATGTGTAATGTTGAAATTTGTTTTGCTTATAACTCTGGGTTCACTTTTTTGATTAAGGTAAAAATGTAGGTAGCTGGTAAAAAAAATTGGCATATAAACTTAGACTGCTTCAAGTTCACCATAGCTATGTAATATTTTTTTTTATATATATTATAAAGTCTGATGATTGATGCCTAGTTTTTCTGTATTCTTTAACTCTTCAATGATTTCTTTATTTAAGCATAAAAGTACTTTCATTTTCAATTTATTTTTTTATATAAGTAGCCTTCAGTTTGAAATAGTGTATTTAATGGTATAAAAAACAACTATCAAATCTTTATTAAAAATATGTATGTAAAAATGAAATTGTTATTAGAAAGAAAAAAATCAACTTTATAAAAAAATAAAAAGAATAATAATAATAACTTTATAAAAACTATTTCATGTTTCCCATCATACAAATTGTCAGCAGCATAATACACTTATGGAACAAAATGTACTTTAAAAAAACTAATAAATATTGCATATTTATTAAAAATAAATATTTAATGATTGGATATTGAAATTTTTTTTTATTTTTTTGCCTTTTATCAGCTATTTAACACAATTTAATTTTTGCTTTGTCTTAAATGCAATCTGCAATATGTGAATGGATTGAAAAAATGTTTATATATTTAGTCTCTAAATATAGATTTGATATATGTAAAGATATCATGACATTTTCACTTATCAGGTAATTTAATTTAAAGCCTAATTATCAGAATTTTTGAAAGTGATTTTTTTTATATATATAGAGAGAGAATAAGAAATTATTTTAATTCAAGCCACTGTGTTATTGGGGCGAATTGCTAAAAGGATGAACATACTGGCAAGAAAATTAGGGGGGGGGGTCATTAAATATGAATAATATCTCAATAATGAAACAAATCATTCATATGTCTGTTATATACATGTTGTATACCATCTATTTGTAAGACTGTATTATTTATTGTCTTATATTGTTTCAGCATGTTGGGTTATAGCTATATGTTCAACACTTCTGTGCCTATATAATGAATATAAATTATTCAAAAAGTAATTAAATCAAAATTTAAAAAATATGTATATACAGTCTATATATTATTAAAAACTAGTCTTAGACAAATCCTAATATCAATAACAATCAACAATTTCAAGAAGATTGCAACTTGTCCACTGAGATAGAAATTATTGGTACAAAGAAGTTTAAATAAATCTCTTTAAACAGGTAAATGTAACCTGTTCTGAATACAAACTAATAAATAGTCAATTATAACATTATAAACTGCAATTATAAATTTCAAATTGCATTGAAAGTACTATTTAAATAATAAGTATCATAATGCTCAAGGCTAGATAAGTAATCATTAAAAAACAGTCAACACTTAGACAATCTCAGTACCAATAACAATCAACAATTTCAAAAACACTAAAGATTGCAACTTGACCACAGAGATTGAAAT
Source organism: Epiperipatus broadwayi (assembly GCA_028023455.1). NCBI lineage: Eukaryota > Metazoa > Onychophora > Udeonychophora > Euonychophora > Peripatidae > Epiperipatus > Epiperipatus broadwayi. The sequence continues at coordinate 7,061,074 of JAQFVV010006251.1, forward strand.
TATTGATACAATGAAGTTTAAATAAACTTCTTTAAACAAGTAAATATAACCTATTCTAAATGCAGACTAATAAATAATAGTCAATTATAACATTACAAACTGCAATTATAAATTTCAAATTGCATCCAAAGTATTACTTAAATAATAAGTGTAATAATGCTCAAGACTAAATGGGTTTGTAAGTAATCATTAAAATCCAATCAACACTTGGACAATCCCAATATTAAAAATATTTAAAGTATTAATATGCTGCATTAATTTTAAAATATTGTTATTGTAACATTTTGATTATTTATTAAGCCACATCCTCTGGCTATTATACAAATGTTTAAGGCGCATATGAAAAAGAAGCCTTTCTCTTTCTAATATTATTATTGATAACTTAATTAATGCAGTAAATGTGAAAAGTCTTAAGGTTATAGCCTTAATAAATATTACTTTACTAACGAGTATGCTTTTATAAATATAATTATTAAAATAATAATTGACATATTTCAGTTCTTATCCATTATCTCAGCAAAATTTAGAAAGATTTTTGTTGTTTCCTAGTGAGGTTAGAATTTTTTCTCTTCCAAATTACTGGCAATCCATAGTCAAATGACAACTTAATTTTTGGTTGGTAAATGGGAATTGAGTTAGCTAGAAAATAAAACAATGAGAAAGAGATATTTGTTATGCAAGGGAGATCTACAATAATAATTTTATTAAAACCTTAGTAATTCTTTTTTTCCTTTGCATTATTTTACCTGCATTTTAAAAGATCTAATGAAGACTATGGATCTGTTAAAACTATTAGTGAACTAAACGAATTATAGAAAGATTTTGTATACAAATGCATTTTCAGCTAGACAAATTATCATATAAAATCTCTTCAGAAATGAAATAGAAACTTTATTTTATTCAAACAGTAATTATCTTCATTTCTTAAATGACTTAATCATCTCTAATTTTATTGCATTAAATGGAATTTTAAATCATTCACACACTTCTAAAATTTTGGTATTACTCCACAATCTGATTGTGTCATCCATTCATTACAGTTTTTTTTTTATACTAATCCTTTTAAATGGTTTATTAATGGAAACTTTAATACATCTGGTAAAATTAAAGTTGATTTTTCAACTGGGTAAGTTTATTCTTAAAGGCAATAGTTGTATGCCAGCGAAACATCCCATACAAGCAAAAACACTTTCTTTAGCATTTCATTTTTTCATTAAACATTTCAATGTGCAGTTTCAGTCATCCTTTATTTGGGCAATCTTTAAAGGTGAGTGTGAAATTATAATCCAAATAGCAAGTTTTGTTGTTCCATTATAGTGCAATGAATTTTGCATGACCACAAGTTTTAACAATAATATTTTTTGTCCTTTGATTTTACTTCTTTATTTGATATTGGAACAGTAAATTTAGCAATACTTCTGTTGCCATTCATTTTGATTAGTCTGAAATCATTTCTCCAAACTAAAATAACAGTCTTTTTGATGCTTTTTTCAAATTCATATCATTTTTTGGTTGGTAATAGACTAAAATACTGCTCTACTTCATTTAATTGTTTTTTACATTTACAATGATACCAAATGCAAAAGCAGTATTATAATGATTTCTAATATAGATTTACAATCATAAATTAATAATAAAAATAATTTTAACCATGAGAATATCTGTATTGTATTTGAAGCATTATTTGACATGTTATTATGAAAGTACTTATATTGCTATCATGACCTTTTGAGTTTCTGTCCTTATGGAAGAGTACACTGTCGTTTACTATTTTATTTTGACTTTTTTAAATTATATTTTCTAGTACATTTAAATTTGCAAGAAGCAAATTAGTCTTGAGTTTTTGTACTTTTACATATATATATATTTAATGCAATTTTCTTTTCTTTTTACAAATTCTTAATACATAGATAATTTTTTTTTTTGTTATTATTCACAAAATATCTGGAATTTTGCTTTTTGAAATAAATTTTTAAATAATTATTTTTGTTATTAAATTTATGATTAGTGCTAAAAATCTTGTTTTTTTTTTTTTTAAAAAAAAATCATGTGATATTTTGATGATAATATGAAATGTTATTTTGTTAGAATATCTAAAATGTATTAAAGTTTACATTAAAAGAGTGATTTGTATTTAGCTAAAAAAATTTGAATTTTACTACTTATTAAATATTTTTGATAGATAAATCATAACATGAGCTCTTCTGGTTTTAACATAGAGATAATGTTATTGACGTAAGTGCTAAAAGTTTCTGGATTAGTTATATCTATCACTTTTATAAATGTTTTATGATTATCTGAAGGTACATGCATGTCTTAGAAATAAAACATAAGTTAGTACAAATAAAATTTGAATTTTTCTAAAAGCATTTAATAATTTCCACTAGATGATGGAAATAGTCCAAGATATGTGTCATTTTTACTTTCTTAGTAATAACTCTTAGATTATATTTGTGTATGGTTTATTGTATATGTAGAGTATTACACTCATAAATATACAGTTGTTGAATTAAAGCTGTTTGCATTTTAGGTGTGTAAATATCATTTGATCTACCGAACAAAGAATCATTTCATCATCATCATCATCATCATCATTATTATTATTATTATTATTTTTTTTTTTAATATAGCACTTTTGTTTCACTGCTGATGTATATAATAAGACATGTATACATAAATTTGAGTGAGAAAGAAATATGCAAAAAAGGAATTTAAGAGAAAAAAAAGTAAAAAAAAAGAAAATATATAATTCTATTATTTAATAATTTTTCTTAGTAGGTTTATCCTCAGGTAAAATTTTTAGCAAAAAAAAAAAAAAAAAAGAATAGAGGATTATGGTTTCATCAGACAAAGTTGAAAAATTGTAACATATTGATCTTTATGTTAAATAGTCTTTCTTCTGGCAATTACTTTCAAATTCTGAGCATTAAAAAAAAAAAAAACATGTTTGCATTATTTATATTTAACTATTTTATTTCTTAAAATAAAAAAAATAAAAACACCTCAGATTTTATCAGTAAAAGTGATCTTATAGTTTGTTTTTCTTATATTGTTACAGATTACTATCCTTATAATGAATTGCCTTTACTTTGATGAATTTTTTGGAAATAAATATTACCGTTGCTATAATTTTTATACATTAATTTTAAACACTTCTTTATATTAGACATTTTATTGCATACAATAATTAAAATCAGAAGTAAATGTTAGTTAAAAGATTGTGGTTATTTATTTATTTTTTTTTTAAAAAACTAACTTGAGGTTTGTGATCAACTATTGTATATCAATTTTACAATAAATATAAAAACTACATTTGAAAGAAGAAAAAAACAAAGAATTAGCTGGGCAATGAATAAATAATAAGATAATTAATATTGTGGAGTGGTGAAAAGATGAACTTGTGGGCCACCTTAAACAATTAATGATAAACAGTTAAAATTTGTTTAAGAGAAAATGATTAGTTTTCCAAATACAATTAATATCCATATGCCAACCTCTATTAGATTGCCTAACAAATTTAAAATGATCACTTGTTCTGCTTTCTCAGTTCTTATGGATGATGAATCTAACAAAGAGTTTGGCACATTGAAATAAACAGCATTTAAAAAGTTAATTACTTGGGTTTACATTGATGTTGATGTACTGTATTTATTATTATTAATTGCTTTTATTATTTTATTTAGTAATATTTATATAGAAACAGTTACTTCTATTAAATAATTATTTTGTTATTATACCAGAAAATTATCACACGCTTTGCACTTTGACAACAGTAATTCACTTTATTCCTGAGATATCTATTATAAACTTGAATAATTAATGAACATTAGATGATAATTTAATAATTCATAACTTCAGACTAGTTTGTGGGTGATAGCCTTCATCAGTAAGGAATTTGGGGTTTGGATTCAAAACCTTAAGGGTTTTGAAATTTTGGTATAGCATCTTAATAGTATAAAAAATTAAAAGTAGCTCCTGGATGTAATGGAAACCATTAAAAATTAAATGTTATAATAAATTGAAGAGTTTTTTTTTTTGAAGATTTATCTTCTGCCAAAGTAAAGTAATGATCAAATAAAGTGTGCATGAATCCTCTTCCACGTAATGTTTAATTAAGTAATTATTTGTTTTGCTATTCTTTTTAGAATTGTAATGGTTGTTTCTAATTGTTTTGCTTCCTAATTCTTCATAATACTCTCATATTTTCCAATTCCTTAACAAATTTTTAAAGAATAAATAAATTTAATTTGAATATAAAAAGTATATATATAGAAACATATTTATATTATAACTTTGAAATAATAAGTTTTATCTGTAATTTTATGTGAATATCAAATAAATAAAATAGTTTTGATAGAAATAAATTTTAAATATTATTATTATAAATAAATACAGTGAATCCATGAACTATTCTATATCCATCTATGAATTAATACCTCCCCTCCCATTGAAATTCACAAACTTAATTAATTTTATGAATCTTGTTTATGACATCAGGCTTTTTTATTATTATTATTATTGTTAAATATAACATTTTCAAATCTCAAATGGGATTTTTTTAAAATCATGTTTTCTTTGAACTTCACTTAGAATTATGGAACAATTATCTAGTTTATGATATCAGAAAAATAAAATATTGAGGAATGTAATAAAGGTGAAAAAGTATAGTCAATACACTTGCAAAATTAAACATATATATGTATTTAAAATTGTAACATTTTTTAAAATTATTATTTTTATGTTTCTTCAAAATTTCTAAATTTTTATAGATAATTATTATTATTTTTTATTTCCAATAAAATGACATATAACATGACTTACCTATGTCAATCCATTATTATAAAATATATGAAAATGTACTCATTGATATGCTCGCAGAGGTCTGTGTACATTGAATGAAGAAAAAGTAACAGAGTTGATTAAGGTTTCAGGTTGTAAATGGTCCAGATATACGTGATGTAACTAAAGAGAAAAGATTTAGATTTAATACAATTATTATTATTATTATTATTATTATTATTATTATTATTATTATTATTATTATTATTATAATAATAATAATAATAATAATAATAATAATAATAATAATAATAATAATAATAATAATAATAAATACATTTAAAAAAGGCAACATCCCTGCTATTCGTGCAGCAACATACAGCCTTTATGCCTACTGGTGTACCAGATGCACTTTTGCTCTTGCTAATAGCCCTCGATGCCACTCAGCAACTTACTCAATAAAATTAGAACTGTTCAGAAAAAGAGACAGCATCCTAGCTCAACCAGATGTGTTTGCAGCCACTTGAAACCAAGATCCAGTCTATGAAATATAAGTCCAATATGATAGATGATGACATTTTCAACATCAGCATTTTTTCAACTTTAAAGAGATGGAAGCATAAACGGAACTAAATAGAAGACCAAATTTAAAAACAAACAAAAAAGTATGCAGAAATGATAAAGATTTATGTACTGAAAATATGTCTTAATTGGACTCTGGTGCATAGTTGTAATTTGTTTTGCATTTGTAACAAATGTGACTGTAACTTTTTAGACTCAATAAAGTTTTGCTTTGAAACATAATAATAATGATAATAATGATGATGATGATGATGATGATACTATTTTTTTATCTGTCTCATCTTATACATTGTGAAATAGATTTCATTTTGTTAGGTAGAATCTATCTAAAATATAAAATCAAGAGATTATTAGAAAATGATTGCTTACAAATAATAAAATGTTATTATAACCATGAAGGAAAAAGAATAAATATATAAATAAAAATGCATTTAACTTACCCAACAGAACTATACATGATTCATCTTCTTCTGATCACAAAATTGAAGCAAATACATAAAAAGTTATTGGATGGAAGTGGACATCGATCAAAATTTCTGAAAAAGCTAAATGAGGTGGAATTTGAAGCAGTACATTACATATCTCAATTTTAGTTGATAGGAACTAAAACAGCATCTCTGCACTTTTTTTGTATGATCATAACTCCACACAGCCAGAAACTTTTCATATCTTTTTTTAAAGGCAGACAACTTTATTTATAAATGTAAAACTATTGAAATTGCAGCTTGAGTACCAAGTACCCAGATGTTGAGTAATGTAAGAAGTTACATTTTAGAAATGTAAAATTTCTTATGGTACACATACCCATTATGGCTATCTGCACAAACCCATTATTTGAACTCTCACTGCTATGCAGCTTTGAATTTTGTTACACTGATCTATATATATAAGAATAATTTTATATATTTATTGCTATATCATATAAACATTCATGACATAACAATATTTTATATCTTGTAATAATAACCATATGCAGAACAGCTTACTGGTGCTGCAGTCAAGCAAAATATGAGAAGCAAATAATAGTTTCAGAGTAATTCATTGCATAAATAATCAACAATTATATATAGTGGTAAAATTGAAGAGTAGTAGTATTTGGGGTTTGATATATATAAATCGCCACAATGCTGGTATTAACAACCATTTGCTTTATAAAAACATATATTCCACACTTATCACATCGGGAAGCATGTTCTCCGAGCTATGGAGAGTTTTCATTCTGAAAGTCATATGTGTGGCACTAATACTGCATAATTATTAGCATGTGTTATATAAAACAAAAGGTATAATGGCTGTATTCTAATTAGATATTATTAACTCATGCCCATACTTGCTTTAGTATATGCATGACATAACAATCAGACAAATTAATAAATAATAAAATAATTTATTATTAATAATAAAAAAAATAATAGAGTATTATTTGTAAATTACCCCTTGAATTCTTCTCAAGTTGGATATCAGAACAGAAGTTTAAATCTTTTATATCTCTAATTGTTCGTTATAACTTCTCATATACATATATGAAAAAGAAATTATTATTTTTTCAATGCAACTTTCATTGAAGTAGTTTCATTCATATTATTCTCAGAGAATTTAAGTTTTTTTCTCCGCGCGAACAATTCAAATTTAAAGATTTTATTATTCTCGTTTATTCATGAACAAAATAGTATGTCTTATATGACAATCTCAAATTTCAATTTTCCTTTTATAGTTCAATATGTCTTTTTTATTTATTTGAGTTGAATATCTAAAACAATATAAAACATTAAAAGCTTTTCCTTTTTAAACTATTTTACTGTTTTGTCTCGAAAGTCTTTCTTCTTCTTTTGCATATTTTCCCTCTTTTAATTATTATCACACAAACATTGAATGCAATTACACATAGGGTTAGTATTTTATTTTGCCTGAAACAAAAAAAAAATTTCTTGGAAATTTACCTGCAAGATTCTGTTTCTTTCCCTCTTTAGCAGCTTCTAATAGTTGGGCAGGGAAAACACTGATCAATGTACTGAGGATAAGAGCTGATGTGCTACTTGCTTTGGTCTAATGCTCCATATTAAAAGAATATCTGAATATAATGAGTATTTTCATAACTTTTAATAAATCAAGGTAATCAAAAAAAAAATTGATACTGTTTATATAATTTTTAACTTGATAGTTAATTCTTTTTCTTTTCTTCAAACAAGTGTGAGAGAGAGAGCAAGTCACTTATTGCCTTTGCATATTATTGACTTCATTTACATACGAAAATTGTTGCTTTATTTATACATTTTTGGGATTGTCTTCTCAATGAATTTATAAAATAATCTGTTTTCTATCCAAGGGGAAGTTAATTAAATGAATATATCAGCGTGTATTCACTAAATAAATAAAATCTTTATTCACATAATTATTTTCGGCATATGATATTTCATTCATCATTTCTTTATTTACATCTTCTATGTACATACATGCGTAAGTAAGTAAACATTATTTTACAAAATGTAATCACAATGTAATTTTGGCATTGCTATGACAATGGTTACAGTAAATATAGGACTAATTTTATATATTCAATATTATCATGGAAATAAACAATTTATGATTTGACACATTTTTTCAATTCTGCTCTTTTTTTTGCATTTTTTTATAACAAAAATTATAAATTATAAATAAAAAATATATAAAATTTACTACTTACATGATATGAAAAATTCAGGCAGGAATCATTAAAAGTTGTCAGGACGAAGAGCCTAGTATACAGCTAGCTTGTAGAATATGGGTTGTTTATTCTTTGTTCATTTTTCTTTTCTTTGTTTTTTTGTTTTGTATACTTTTCAGTCTTTTATTCCATGTATTTATTCAAGTGAAAGATACTTTACATATTGGTGACCAATTAGAACTTGGTGCCTAGAATATTGCTCTTTTACTTTTTAGCATTAGAAATTTTGAATTTCATTTTATAATCTTTTTTGTTTTTCATTATCATAAATTTTTCCTAGGATGAATAATATATTATTTTGTTCTTTTATATTTTGTAAAGTGACCAATGTATATAGGTTTGCCATTACTGATCATTCGTTAATAAACACAATCTATTAATGATAGTTGCTCTAAACTATTACTTTTCAAGGTTTTGTTTGTCTCTCAATCTTGCATAAACCACAACTAATTCATTTGCCTTGCATGGTTTAGGATGGTAGAAAGGTAATCTCTGGAGTTCATTGCCCATTGATCATAGTTTTATTCTGACACTTTCAGTACACAAACTTTTTATAAATTCCTGAGCAATAAATTATTCAATTCTATTACATTAACCAACCACCTTTAAAAAGTCCATAATAGTGGAAGCATTCAGTATAATAGAGTAGCCTTTTGGCACAGTTCTCTTTAAACGTTGTGCTCATACAGTAATTTCCATTTAATGTGCAATTAAATTTCTTTTTATCAATAAGTGATGAAGCTATGCAAGGGTTAAATTTTAGAATATCTAACTTATTTTAAATAAAATCATTTTTTTTAATTTAATTTTTTGCTACATAAATAAAGCTTGCAATAGCTTATTAATATTTATGATTTAACTGTAAATATTGAGATATGCTAGACTAAATTGTTTAAGATAGCAGGGGCTATGTGAAATTAGTTACTGATGATAATCAACTATTATCATTTTACCAGCTTGTTACTTATGTGAATTTAGTTAGATAACCAATATATAGACAGGAATAAAGAGCAAAGAGAATAATTCTTGCCTCTTAGATACATGATTTCTACCAAAATTTGATCAATAGCCAGGTAGGTTCTTATTTTTATTATTATTATTATAACTGCTATTATCATCATCATTACTTTTTGTACTGTTAAATTAAAGACAGGAATCATTTATGATTAGATAATTAATTCAAAATAAGTACAGTGAAAAAATAAACACAAAAGTAGAAAAATAATTGTTCACTTCAAATAGAAATTCAATTTTCAGCAAATAAAATGTGAAAACAAAGGCTGTCACGTTAACATTTTCAAGTGAATAAATGCTTGAAAAGTGACAAAAACAGAAACCTCAAGAAATGAAGAATGTGATGTTTAATATTTTGATAAATTAAAAACCAGGTAAGCACCTCTAAATATATATATATATAAGTCATGTGACATGCAAACATGATTTTTATTACTATTATATATATGTAGATTAACACCTTTTTTTTAGCCATACTATTTAAAACTTCCTTTCCATCGCACATTTTTTAAATGCATAAATAAAGATATGTGAAAAGGGAATTATGCAGAAGAAGCATTTCCCAGTTTGCTCAGGTCACAGTCTCTTGCATGTCTTCACCATTTGTTCAACATTATTATTATTATCAAATTATTACAATTTCATCTACAAATATCAGTCTCTTTCTGCACTTATATTGTTTGATACCATCCATTTTTAATAAATACTTCAATAATTATTATTAATTTATTTTCCCTAGAAATTATCATTAATTCAGATATAAACTTTATATATATCTAATTAAAGATTAATATATTCATTTGAAAATAAGGAATTAAGATGGTGCCATATAGTTATGTTGAATCAAATAAAGGTTATATTAATCTTTAAATGGGTTTAAGCTGTATTTATAAACTAGCAATAATATTAATCTTATAAATGATTAGTAATAATTATTAATACATTAGTCAAAAATGAATGGCGTCAAAAATTTTAATGTAGGGAGTGTGACATTTGTAGATCAAATGCAATGATATATACATTGTAATTAATCCTTACTAAATTAATGCCACAAATAAAAGAAAAATATAATGAATAAAAAGCTAAAGAATAATTTTGCAATGATGATACATACCAATATCAAAACAACTATATATGTATTTATATCACATCTTAACTGATTTAGTCATTCTGAAATTTTATAGTGATGGGTTTTAATTTGTTCTACAGTAAACTTTTTTTTCTGCAGATCTTTAACATCTTGAATCATTGTAGTCTTTCATTAGATTCTGTCCTATTAAAAGCAGTTATTAAATTGTTTTCAAACATCTTTTAGAGAATATCTATTATATAACTGAAATCTATCCACTAAATCTATGACCTACAGAACCATATGTATATAATATGGGAAGTACTTTGAATCACTGCATTTTATTTTGTTTTTATAAATTTATTAAGTCATTTGTGTTTAAAAATTTATTATGAGCAAATATTTTAATTTGAATCATTTTATTTTTTCTAATTAATTATTATATGTTTAAAATCTTTTTTAAATTATAAATTTTCTACAATTTGAAGTGCTAACAAATACTATACTATATAAGCTTGTAGCCTGATATGTTAGGACAGGTTTTATTTTTCAATAAAATATATTTTTAGAGGGTCGATATATCTATATTTATATTAATATATATTACTAATAAAGATAAGCTTATTACTAATATATATATATATATGTAATTATATAATTGAATATTTATAAATACAGTAATCAGATATATTTAAAAAAATTTATCCACTTAGTAAGCGATTTCGACTATCCTTGTAGTCAACTAACACTTTGAAAGGCTAACCTTCTCACAATTCTGTGATCTTAACATTTGCTGCGCCTGCCTGTTAATTAAATCACATTTGTATTTATGTATTAGCATAACTTCTTTCATTTTTCTTTTGTTGTTATTTTTTTTCAATTTGCAATATTTTAATGTTGTTGTAATTGAAGTTAAAACCATAAATACATTAATTATTATGGTCATGAAAAATGGATGCTGAAACATTATTATCCACTTTGCAATTTTGATTCGATTTATGAATTCTTTTTAACAACAGCAAGTGCTCTTTAGTTCTTTTTTTCAATGTACATTTCGATTCACCTATATATCACAGAATTGTGGGAAAGTTAGCCTTTCAAAGTGTTAGTTGACAAAGACTACAAGGGTAGTCAAAAGCACTACTAAGTGGATAAAATTTATAAAATATGTCTGATTACTGTATTTATAAATATTCAATTATATAATTATGTATATTGCTGTGAAGAAGTACAGACATCAAATTATAATATTATTACATATATGTAATATATATTACTAATATAGATAAGCTTGAAGAACCAGTGGATTCACTTGTTCTTTTAAATCTTTGCTTATGGTGGTGGCGTGAGTGCACACCAATTTGTTAAAACAACTCAGGTGTGGAGATTGATTTGCCTCTGAAGATATTACAATAAATATTGTGCTGTATAAAAATTAAGCTATTTATTAATATATACTGTAAATAAATGTCATAAATCTCTTTTTTTTATTTTTCTCCCATCACAAGGAGTGTTGGGTAAATGTTTTATTATATTTAAAATATTTAACAACTTGAACATGAAATCATCCATCTAACAATAAAGTCTTTTAATGCAATATTCTATCTTCAATTTAGGTTTTTTAGCCTATACATTTTAATAGATTACAAGTGCACTGATTAGTTCTGTGTTAGGTTGTTGCATGCAAAAATTTCTGCTGTTTCAATTTCCAGTCGTCAGAAGAAAATAAAAAAATCTTTGACCACAGTTTGAGAAAAAGCTTTTAGAATACACTAATTTAATAGAATTTCCAAGCTTTATAGATGTTTTGGCTATAAGAGTGTTCAGCAGTGAGCAATTCAGTTTGATAAAAGTCTGATAATGATCAGAATGCTGTCCTCAATTATTTTATTCTTTTAGTAACAAAATTCAAATTTATCATTAGTTTTTAATGTAGTATAATTAAAAGTAAAAGTTCAATCATAACCATGTCAACAACAGATGTATGTTATCTTATCGGTAGCAGAGATTAATTGCATTATATTTATGTGTTTTTTTATTCACGGTAATCATCATGTGAATAAACAGGATTATTTCAAGATCATTATTTTCCACATTTATTCATAAATGTTGGATAACTAGGGGATATTTTCAAGCATTCACATTTTTTGTAATTTGTTCAAATTGAACCTTATCGTTATGGACATCACATTAATGCACTGACCATTACTTTAACCATTATATTATATATTTTGATGATGATTGAAATAGCACAAATGGTTTTTGTTAATATATATATATGTAATTGTTGTACAGAAATATGTTCAAACACATGCGCATGTGTTACACCTCTTTACTTTCATATATAGATGTACATTTATAGACATGTGTATATGTAGCAAAGTTGATTTATGAAGAAAAAAACAGTAGTTAGTTTTAAATCATATCAATTGCTTTGTTTCTTTTTTTCTTTTCCCACCTCTTCACTTGTCTACTTTTTATTTTACATATGTATGAAACCTCAAGGAATGTGGTCAAGAAAAGGTTGGGTTCACTTAAAATATAATATTCCATAAAAAGATATTATGTCTTGTATTTAATAAGGTTAAAATATAAAATGGGTAAGCCTTTTTTATAAACTAAATAACTAAGGATGGTGCAATTTATTATTAAACAGGTGTGTAATTATTATCAGAAAAGGTGATTTTATTTTACTTTTTTTTCTGTATTTATTAACTACTTACAAATGTTTAAACATTAGTTTTCACTTCCTTTTTTTTTTTTTGGTTGTTGCTTTTAAATTTGAACGTTAGCATTGAGTTTTTAATAAGTATGATTAAAAATATCTGTTTAGTTTATATATGTAAATTCAAATATAAGTATAACACACTTTAAGTATATAATAAATCAACATTAGTATATTGTAAATAGCGAACTTTAAGATGTAATTAAAGGGGATTTGAACACTAATCATTTATTTTTTCGTATGTCTGTGGTCATGTGTATCTGTTATATAAGATGAGTGAATAGCTGAAGGAAACTTGAAAGTCTGTGTCCAAATCCCCTTTAATTATTTCTAAATATATGTATATTGTTTACAAAACTTAAATTTATTCTTTGAAATGAGGGCAAGCTAATTGCAAACTTGTTACAGGTGATGTAGCTTAATTAGTTCTATCCATTTTCAGACTGAAAATTTAATGCTGGTCTATAGAGGCAACATAGCAGACTTAGAACTAAAGATTTTTGGATTGATTATTAGCGGATTAGCATAAATTAAAAATTCAAATTAAAACTAGGCTTGATTATAAATGACTTATTGAGCAATTATTTTTTATTTAAAATTCCCTTAGCAGTTAAGTTATGGATATATATGAATATTACATCAGTAAATAAAAATAAATAATCAAATTTTAAATTAAACATAGCTCAATATATATGTAAACAAAGGGAGTAAATCACCCTCCCCCAGACTATGACTTAAAACACTAAATATTGAACAAAGGATCAAAAATAGAATCAATCCACCTATTCTTGGTAACTCTGATGTATATCAGCATATATTTATCAACATTGTTGATAATTCAGAGTGAAATTAAATTATCGACCAGATGGAATATGGCACTTAAAAGTTATTAAACTCATAATTAATTATACAATGCTAGAGACAACATCTCCGTGTTTAACAAATTGTTTTGTTGCTAGGAGTTCATAAGAAATTCAGAGCCAGAAAGTAACAAACTTGGACTGTGATCCATAGAATTTGAACTTCAAAATATGCTATTTTACTATCACTGTGCTAAAATATATAAGATATGTATGTATAAAGCATAAAAGAATTAACTTGTTGTTTTTTAAAAAATGTATTGCAATATTTTTAATATTGAAAATCATATAATACCAATTCTGATTTAAGGATTAACAATTTTTAGAAGTTTTTCAATATATTGAAATTCTAAGATGCATTAAGTCTTCATTAAAATGCGATAGTATTTTATTTTTATTTAGAATCGATTGACTATTTTTGATTTAATTAGTAAGTCATTGTGCATCCTCCGAGACAATTCTTTATGCTTTTTATTTATTTATTAGATTATACTGTATATATTTTGTTCATATCTTTAAAAAAAAAGAGAGACCTTTTATGTCTATTATTTATAATTATTTAAAAAATTTATGGTTATAACATGAATGGAAGAAAAATAATGTTGACTTACACATATATTATAAGATATCATTAGTCATTTTTTAAAGCCAAAAATATGAATTACATTTTGATATTCTATTCTGGAAGAGTTTATTAAAATCATTTGTGTTAAGAAAAAACAAAACAGATTTGAGTGTCAACATCTGTCAATGAACTTCATTTAAATTTTAAACAAAACAATAATTAAAGCAAATTGAAATCAGTTCAGAGGTGACAGATTTTGCTAAACCTTTCGATTAAAAGCTTGTTTTATCTCGATTTAAAAGTATATTTCAAATGCTAATTTTTGTATATATTTTTTGATAATTTTTAATGTTTACATTTAATTTACAGGAAATTTACTCAGTATACCTTTTGAAAGCATATAAATAAATATCTAATTAAAAGTATGAAATTAAATTCAATTTATATGCTATAAATTATAATTTTTTTTTAAAAAAAAGTAACAAAATTTCAAAACAAAGAATTTTTTTTTGTCTATAAAATGCATCTCTGTATAGTGTTAAAAATTAGAATATCCTGTTTCTGAAAAGAATCAACTATTTATGCACATATTTCTATAAAAATACAATACATATGTAGTTACATGTTATTTTCAAAAATAAAAAAGGGAGAGGAATATCTTCTATGCTAATTGCATAAATTTATAAATTTTGAAGGTAATTAAGAAAGCTTGAAAGATTAGAATGCAAATAAATATTAATCTGTTGTAATAATAACTCTTCCTGGTAAAACATTGTGGACTATTTTTCAAATTTTTGTTTTTGGATTTTATTAGTTTATCCTTCATCTCAACTCTGTGATATCACAATCATGCATCAGTATAAAAACTAAGACTACTCTCTCATTATGCATGCAATTTTTTTACCCACAAAATGAGTTAGAGAATTTTCATGTGTGTGTTGATAGTTCATATATATTTTCATTTTTTTGTTTTTATGAATGCCTGTTTTACCTTTGCTTATTTCCATCACAATTATCCATCAGCCCAATTTGAACACTATAGAAGGATAGGGAAATATTACTTTGAATAATAATACTAGTAAAGTCTTTAGAGAGTACTAAAAATGATAAGATAAATAAACAAGTGGATACTTAGGATTTTTATTTAAAACATAACTAATCAAGTTAAAGTTGTCTTATTTTGATCATATTATGAAATAATATAATTCATTAAAAAGTATATACTTTTCAGAAGCTTAGGTTAAAAGAAAAAACAACTAGCATTGAGGATTGATTCCATTGGCATAGCCGAGAATTTGTTACAGAAAAGCCTTAAAGCCTGATATCCTCCAATCAGCTTGCAGAATTTCTGATCACCAGTAAATGTTTTGTCAAAACTTAATAAAGTAAATATGTATATATTTCTATACATATAAATAAGAGACTTGAACTCAGACTTTCAAATTCCCCACAGCTATCCAATCCATTTATGCAACTGATACATATGACCACATATATGTGAGAAAGATAAATGATCTCCAATATATGTATTTTGTGCTGAACCAAGACTCATCAGTTGTTCCAGATCACTATCTCCAACACACACATATATATATAATCACTGCTCAGATGGAAATTCTTCAAACTTTAATGGAAAAGCTTCAATCTTCTCCACCCTTCAACCTTTCAGCCACCCATATCATTGAAAATATGAAGATAAAATGTTCAAAGCCCTTAATAATGCTATCGTCAGATTTTTAATAATATGGGTGGCTGAAGAGTTGGAGAGTAGAGAAGATTGAAGCTTGTCCATTAAAGTTGAAGATTTCTATCTTAATATTGAAGCAATAAAATCTGTCATACATACTTTTGTTTCACTATCTAGTGTCATTAGTAATCTTAGACTAGAGGTTCAAACCCAGTTCTGTATCCATTTAATCACCAGAGAGTGCAAGTACACATAGACACATGATTACCCCTCCCCCATAAGTTTTAAATGGTTATTTTAAATAAATACAATATATATTAAATATTTATTCGGAAATAATTTAAGATTTCCACTGCCTCAAATAATCGTGTATCTGTGTGTATATATTTCAGTTACATAAAAACGTTGTAAATAATATTTCTACATTTTTTAAAAAATATATTTTTGTATTTATATAATTCGTGTATTTTATTATCAAGTTGATGCAATACCAGAGAAGGTTCTAGAGAGTAATTAACATAACTAAATTTATGAAACAAAAGAACGTTCCTTTTTCAATTTAAAATGTCCTGTTAATTAGATTTATTTTGGCAATCCTAAAGTTAATGGAAATTATATCTAATAAATCTATTTCCAAGCTTGTCATTTTTCAAATGTAAATTTTAAACAAAGGATAAGTGCAGTCAGGCCACGTAATGCACATCCGGGCACATCAAGTGGCAATGTAATAGAAGTTTCTAGAAAGTTTTGTTGGCATATAAATACAGCCAAATTCATTATAGGCCACTCTACTGTTATTTTCAGAGAAGTGTTGCTGAACGAATCCACGCCATTCAAAATTTTGATAAATGACTTCTGAGTAGAGGGAAGAAATTTGCTTTCCTAATCTTTTCCAAGATCATCTCCATACCGCTATGCTATCATGTCATCACCACTTAAGAACTGCTTTAATCAAATGATAAATTAATTCTATAAAGATGCCAACCATTATTTTATCTGAACTCTGTATTGCTGACAGTGTTTTCCACATTTTATTTCTCATGCATGTCAACCCGTACAGTCATTGAATAACAGAAAGTAATCACATCCATGCCACTAACATGAACTCTTTAAACTTTCATTTATATAATAATAATCTGTTTTAATTATAATGTAACTTTCTATCTATTTAATAATTGGTGATGTAGTGCTGATTATAATAATTATAGTAAATTAATGACTTTCTCTCTTTGTAAAGTATAAATGCATGAATCTATATTTATATTCTTTAAATGTATTTACTGGATTTCACACTTTATCTATTTCTTACTACTTTAAATGTGGCAAACTTTAACTTCATTTTATTATAATTTGGTGTTTGAGTAAATTTGATTTTAATATGCTAATGATTCAATCTAGCCAACCGATCTTATTTTAATTCTTCATCCCAATATTATGGGATAGTTTAATATTTCAATGTAAGTTTTCTTTCAAACTAAGGTTCGCTCGATGAATAATATTAAATGGTTATATTTTCTTAAAGGCAGACTATATGCTGTCATATTTTATATCAATTTCTTACCATATCAATGCTATTGATTTAATTAATTTTAATATTCTTTAAAGTAAATTAATGGCTCTGTCTAATAGTCAGTCATTTGCTTATTATGTCATCAAGCATTATAGTTGTGTTGTGTAATTATTTATCCATTAAGCATACTTATCTTTGTTTAATGAAGGGAACTATATATTCGCTCTTTTATATTTTGGCATTATAATCAATATTTAAGGTCATTTACATACCTTTAAGGATGGGTTAAATTTTGTCATGTCATTATGCTAGATATTATTAATTTACAAGGGTTTTAGTTAACATATCAGCATCATTAAGGACCTGAATCTTATTAGCGTTACTTACTCCTGCTAGCATTATAAAACTTCATATTTCTTACTTTGTCAAACTTAATATTCAGGGTCCCGGATCATTTTCTTATGGCTTGTCCCACAATGGAGTTTTGAAGCACTGACTCCAGGATAATGTCATGTTATATTGAGGCTCTGCATGGGATAACATTGGAAAATCCAAACCATGGAATCCCCTGCTAACTACTTCTTCAAATACTGCCCTGTCATAATTGCAGGCAGATTTTCACATTCATTATTATTGATGAAGCCTCTCGTTCTAAAGTAGATTTAATATTTCTAATGCTATCATTTTGATCAGCACCGCGAACTCTTGATTAATATTTTATATTGCCCTATTCTATCTAAGTCGTAATGTTGTGATCTCTGTAAACCATTTTTTTCTTGGTTATTTTTATATGTTAGAAATGTCATTTTAATGCTTATTTAAGCTAGCCACCCTCATTTGAACAATCTTTAGGCATGTTTGTCAACATTTAGTAAATTCTGTCAAATCAGAATGATTTAATTAAATACGCAAATAAATGCTTTTCTTCCAAATAATTGATGTAACATATAGTTATTGACCGAATAAATCCTGTAATGTCTTTAAAGGCATACTCACCATATTATTAAAATAAACCATAATTTAAATAGGGTTTTATATAAATAAGGTTCCATTTTATATCTACATTTCTTAGGGTCATTGATTTCTCATTTGAGTCAATCATAGTGTTCAAATTATAAATCTGTTAAAATTGATATCACTTTCCATTAGCATATTAAACCGTATTATCCTGAGTATATGTCATATAGTATTTATTATCGACTCAAAAATCATTGTAACCCATATTCTATAATGCAAAGTAATATTATGTAATCTATAGAATACGCAATTCATTGCTACTGATTATGGGAAACCCAGATTCTATTAATTTTATGTCACATGTAAATAGATTCATCGTTTGTATTTATTAAGTTTATATTATCATTACTTATATATTCGATCTCATTAATTATATTAATGAATTATTAACATTTCATAACCAATTATTATTTAATCATTTTTTGTCTCTGTTTTATGCATACACATCATTAAATGGGTTGCATTATATATATATAATTCAGGTTCTGTTTAGTCTATTGCATTTTATTAACCCAGTTATTAGTGAAAGATCAATATAATCATGAAGCTCGTATTTCCCCTTAGGGGTTTGAAATTAATTAATGATCACATTTTCCTTGTAGATTGCATCTTTCTACTGTGTCCCTGGGACTGGAATTAATAAAATTCCTTTGTTATCACTAGAAATGTTCATAATGTTATTGTTTTAGAGAAGGAACAGGGCAGAATCCATGATTGCTCCTAACCTGTCTATCTCGGGCATGAGTGGATGGATTTAGTGTACTTTTGCTCAAATTCTAGATCTTGTTAGGTGAACATACAATTCTGATTGGTGCAATATAAACTGAACAGTAATTATATATGTATGTGTTGGAGATGGTGAACTGGACCAACTAATGCAGGGGTCCCCAACCCTATGCCCATGGGCACTATGGCACCTGCAGACCATTTTACGTGTGCCCACCGCTATCTGAACACGATAAAAAATTATTTATCTGATACAAATAAATTTAATTTTTAAGATTTCTTATAAATTATTGTATTATATTGTAATAAAATTGTAGGTCATACTATACATTTACAGTGTAAAAGGATCTATCATTAACAATATCCAACTATAAATTTACATTGAAAAAAATAAATGGTGCCCACCACTTGGCCAGTATTATAGAATGTGCTCTTAAGTGCAAAAAGGTTGGGGACCGCTGGAATAATGAGTGTTGGTTCAGCATGAAATATGTATATTGGGATTATTTATCTTTCTCACATGTATGTGGTGATATGTATCAGTTGTATAAGATGGATTAAATAGCTGTGGGGAATTTGAAAATCTGAATTCAAGTCTCTTATAATTACATTAAGTTTTGTGTAGAAAATATACATGTATTTAAATATTATATATATATATATATTGATTATTTAGTGTGAGACTTGTAGATATTTGTAGATGAATAAATTAGAATGTTATCCACTTCAAGAATTCCACCACAAAGTTAAATCTAAGTTTTAATTTTATAAAGTGTTAAAAGAAAACTATTTTTAAAGTCTTGTATGTTATTCCATTTTATATATTAAGAGTGCGTGCATTAACACACATCCTCTGGTATATTTTAAAAGTCTGATTTAATTTTATTTTTCTTCAGTAGATTTTATTTTAGTTTAAAATAAAATTTCTTTTGTCACTTGTTTTTTTTTTAATCTTTTTGAAAAAGCTTTTAGTTTTAAAAGAAAAGTTAATCACATTAAGAATTCTTTTATTTTAATTGTAATTTATTTTGAAATGAGCCAAGATTTAATTATTGTATTAATTAATTTTTAAGAGCCCTGGCCAGAATTGTTAATTAAGATTAAGTGTAAGACAGGGATTTGCCCTGGGCAAAACTTCTAATTAAAAAAGGAAAAGAAAGATGACACAGGAGATAGGAGAGCATATAAAAGGCCCAAAAGTTTTGGACTGATTATTTTTGGCTTGACCTGATTATTCTGCTGGAGAAGAGTATTGATTCAGCTTCTTATTCTGCAGTTTGTTATTATTCATTTAAATTAGTCTGCTTAGATTATTAGTCAGTTTGCAGTCCTGCCATATTTTCAAAAGATTGCTGTTCACGTTGTGATAAAAGATTTTGTTACCTATTGATAAGACATTCTGCGGATCTTTATTATTGCCTATGTTTGCTTAACCCTTTTCCCGCCTCTTACGAGGTCTCTCGTCGACAGCTTACGTCACTCTAATTTCGTTAGTTTTAATGGTAGAATATTCGTTTGACAGTTATTGATTAGGTTTTTAAAAGTTCTGTAAGATGGTGCCCTCTTCCGAATTATTTTACAAGTAAAAAATCAAAAAACCCGCATTTAAACCTAAACAAAGAAAGAACCTTGTCGGTGATTGGCTGTCAGCCAGCTCTCAGCCAAAAAAGACATTCTGATTGGCTGGAAAGAACAAAGAAACCGCCTGATCAAAGAAAATAAAGAAAAACGCTGAGGTTTTCATTTCGAATATAATTTTAAAGAATATTAAGTATATATTGAGTAATTACAAATCATTTTCAGAGAGAATACTAAAAAAACAAAATTATTTTCGAAAAATATTGAAGATTTTAGTAAAAATATTTAAGATTTAGCAAAAAGAAATATTTACTTTTCTATAACGTAAAAGACATTTACGTCACAAACTCTTTGTTTATATGATAGCTTTTATGTTGCCGAAATTGAATATTTTATAATAAATAAATAGCAATTTATTTTTGAAAGACCTTTCGTTCACTTTTATAACCTGACAATGTATTAATATACTTTTTATAAACGAATATAAAGTCACTATGATATTAAAGGTGAAAATATTTTGACAATTGACTTGTCTTCAGTTTGTGAGCTGGCCAATTAAAAGCTTTGATTTTTAGCTGACACAACCAATAATATAATTAGCGGTTAAAAGGTTAATAGCCTTCTCTTTCATAATATGATAAAATTACCCACCATGAGTGTTCAAATCTATGAGATGCAGTGCTAAATCAGCCCAAAGATGGACCTCTGATCCTGACCTGCTCCTTTCAGATTATGCTTGGAAAGCCTAAACTAGAACTGATTCCAAAGTATTCCTCTACACTTGCTGCCATGAAGAGATAAAGCCACATGATGATTTAACTCTGAAATATCCTTGCATAACCATTGAAGGACTCACTGGACTTTGCTTTACCATAAGGTAAAATACTTCATATTCTTCCCATGGTGTAAATCTAAACTCTCCACTTAATCTAAAAGTAAATCTGTTATATAATGTTTTCGTATTTATTCAATATCATAATTATTATATGTATTTTCTTATTGTATTTATAGTGTGAATTTGAATCTTAGTTTTAAGATTCTATTTTTTTATATGTCATTTATTTATCTGGGAGTGTATTGTGAGTTTCTATTTTTATATGCCTAGTGTTTTCTTTTTATTATTTATATTACTAACCTTGAAAAATGTGTTGTCAGACATTCATAATTTGCCTTTTTACTCATCTGTCCTTTAGTCTTTATAATTTATTTAGTTAAACCTAGTTTACATTTTCTGCAGACCATAAATCTTTTGGCTGACTATTTATCAAGTGTATTGTTTTGTTTTTCCTAGATTGGAGATTTTGTTTTATTCTCTTTAAGATTACATAAAATTGTAATCTTCTCTTGTTGTATTTTTTTTTTTATTGTTTTGTATTTGGTTCAACCATGAATTTTCTTAAAAGTGGTATATTCTTGGTCCGATGCTTTCTTTCTAGCCAAGGAGAGCCCACCCATGCTGTTTCATTGTGTTTCTTGCAAGACTCCTTTTGTTTTGAAATCTCTAAATAGGAAAACTGGAATTGGATTTTATAAATCGTTGGCAGGAAGGTATTATAAATCTCTCTTTTTTTTAAATCATAGGTGAGAAAACAAACTTATCTGCCAGGGTATTTAATGTTTTCAATACTCTCATACACTCTCTGATACATGCCAGTAAAATCTAGGTCAAACTTTCGTATTTTGTTTGCCTGAGATTTTTTCTTTTTTTTGAATTTAATAAATTTTAAAATTATTTTGGGTTGATATTTGTCTTTGTATATTCTTTTCTCAATTGTCTGAACAATTTTAAAAATCTCTTTATCTCCCTGGGTCTCGCTGGTGGCATTCATCATCACTAATTTTTGATCACCGTAAATGAAATTTTCTAGGTCATTAATTATTTAGTGGCACCCTTGTGATCAAAAGAAGATAGAATTAATGTGAGACTTGTAGACATTTGTAGATGGATAAATTAAAATGTTAGATAATAAGGAATTGGCAACCATTGATAAAAAAAAAAGTAAATGTAATTTTAGCATATGTTTTAAAACTTAAAGTGTATTATTTAGTAACCATTGTAAAAATACTTTGACATTCTATGCTTATTATTCTGCAAAATATTGTATAAAGTGCAGTGTATGTACATAATTTTAGTATCACAGTAGTTGCATGTTTCAAAAAACAAAAATATTAATTTAATACAGAGCATAGTTCACTATAAATTTGATTTTATTTAGTGCTATGAATATGACCTCTGCCAGTGGAAAACAGTGCTAAGCTGTAGTTAATTTGCAGTATTTTTAATTTTTCCTTTATTGTGAACTACGCTCTGTATTAAATTAGAAAATAAATGGAAAGAAGTAAAGCTTATAAAGGTACAAAAATAATATTACTTATAGTGATTAGGGTACATGAACCCAGTTATTATAGTGATTAGATAATTTTTGAAAAATAAATGTTATAATTATTTTATTTTAAAAAATAATTTTTTTTTTTTTAATTTTATAAAACGTCACACACACAAAAAAGATGTTTGTATGTTTTGGACCTATTTTAGGCTTTAATTGATTTTTAAGATTTTTAAAATGTAATCCTTAAATAAAAGAAAAGCAAAAATTGCAGATAACTTTTTTACTCCTCCTTTTTACAAACAAGTAGCAAAATGAAAAAAGAAGTTGGGATGATTATGATTGTATATAAAATAAAATAATAAAAGTATTATATTAAATAATAATAAAAAAGCATCCTTGTGTAAAAATACTGTATCAATACAACAATTTGTCAACCACAGATTTGTCAACCACAGTTTAAAAAACAATAAATCTGTTGGGGGGGGGGGGCATTTCTGTGACATTGATTTTATACCAAAGAAAGCAAATCATAGATGCAGAAAAAAAAATTATGTATGTACCATGGATCAAGAGTTCATTGAATGTAGATTTACAATATGTATTGTATATTATAAATTAATATTTTCAGATTTGGTGCTAATTATTGGTTTGTCTTTATTTCAGTGGTATAAATGTAATAAGTATTATATTTCTATATATATATATAGACTTTTCTGTTTTTATAAACCAAAAACAGCATTGAAACTTTCATTGATTTTTGTAGTTTTATTATTAAATTTCCACTGTTTTGTCAATCGTTGGTGGCCTAGTGGCTAGCATAACTGCCTTCCAAGCTGCTGGCCCGGGTTCACTTCCCGGTCAATGCATTTGACACATAAAAAAAAAAAAAATTCCACTGTTTTGACATCTTTATATATATATATAGATCATTTTCAGGAGTTTAATATACATACATATTGAAAAACAGCTTGATGTTTTAAATAAGGATGTATATAATTCTAATATGCATTTATATAAAAACCCTGAAGATGCTATATATTAATAAAGTGATTAACATTTTAAATTTAATAATAATAATTATATTTTAAAAAATTCAGCATTTTTGATAGATGAAATGGAAGAATGTGCATACAAAAATACTACTACATTACTAAAATACTCTGATGCATATTGCAAGCTGAAAATTAAATAGAAAATATTCAAATTACCCTCCCAAATGTTATGATATATTATAATGTTTGAGAGCGTGATTTGAATATTTACTATATATTATATTATAAAATTATTTATTTACAGTAGCTCTTGAAAGAGTTTGCATTGAATAGTTATCATCTGTCTGTTTTGCTCACATTGTAACTTCAAATTGAGATGGAATTTGAAAGAAAAGCTCTAAGAATTTCTGAGCAACTTAATTTTTTTTATTATCCAGCAGGTAAAATAATGAAGGAAAATTATAAATTCTAACCAATTAGTGTGCAATTGTGACTTCTTTCTTGGAAGAAAATTTGGCTTGACCCATTAAATATTTTTACCAAGTCTAAATTATAGGTACAAATGTATAAGGATATTCATAATAACATGATACTAGTTTTAATTAGTATATACATTTATATTTACTAATTAATCACTTATGATTTGAAATGAAATTTTTGAAACAAATTGTATATTAACAACAACTAAAAAAATTGGAACATACAAAAATAATTTATTTTCATGGATTTTTATTTATTTTTTAAAATTAAATTCTTAATAAAAAAAACTTAAAAAAAAAATTTCTTAAAAATATTGTGACGCCTAACAATTTTTACATGATCTGAGAGATTGCAACCTAATAATTGTGTACCACTGAATTAGCAGCCAACATATTTTCTTTGTTTTTCTTCATGATTCTTTTGTGAAATGCTAAAGATGCCTTTGTCTTGCAATAGGCTGTTACTTTCTATTAGATATCTTTATAAAGAAATAAAATCCAATAAATGAGAAATTTAGTAGTTATAGTTAAATATAAAAATAAATTATAAATAAATTATTATTATTATTATTATTATTAATAATAATAATAATAATAATAATAATAATAATAATAATAATAATAATAATAATTAGAAAACCCCATACAATTACGGTAGCATGCATAATGTTTTCAGGAATAATAACTTATTTCATTTGTTCCATCATTTGTAAGTTTGAATAATCAGTGGATACTTACTTGATGATAGTTCTTATTAAAACTGTATAACTTGGATTTAAAACATTAAGATGTTTTTGAATTTTAAGCTAGTAGTTTAAAGAAACCTATTAGATGAAGTGCACTAGATCCAGATCCATGATTTCTCATCGATAAATGTCACAAACTAGAAACTAATATGGGGGTGTAGATAGAAAAGCAGTGGATAGTGAAGCATTACTGTCTAGCATCTATTGTTTTATTTATTCTTATAATAGTTGGAGTAAGGTAAATAGACTTAACTAATAATAATTGTACAGTCTGATACTTGGGAGGGGCTGTGATGTTTAAGCATTAAGCAAAAAATTGAGCACAACAGTTCCAACCATGTCCAAAGTGAGATTTCTTTTTTTACTTTCTTTAGTTCAGAATAAATCTATGAATATTTATTCTCTGAGTTTTTCCTCTATCAGTGTATTAAAGAAAGTCTATAAAGTATTTATGTAATTCAGATTTATTTATTCATTAACTGACTATATTATGTTTATGTTTTTTATATATTATAAAAATGCATGCAAAATAATTTATTAAAAACTAAAATAATATTACTTAAATGTAATAATATCAATGGATCATAATATGTATGTACCTAGTATATATGATTCTCTACTTAAAACTAGGTTGGGTAACTAACTAAACATCAGAATATCATAGTTTTAATCATTGTTGGTAACAAGTAACCATGATGCGAAAATGATAATATTAACTGATTAATGATAAATCAAGGTAAGACACACATCTATAATAGCTATTAAAAAATAAAACTAGTGATGCTTTTTGGTATGAAATCAGCCCAAATCAATATAGTAAGAATTTATGATATATAAACTGGAGTACAAATTGGATGATTGGCCTCTATTACATATATTTTATTGTGGATGTGTCAATATTTTTATGGATAGATATGTTGATATATAATACAGTAAGTAAACAATTGATGAATGGATAACTGGTTAACAAAAATAGATAATATAATAAATATTGATTATTATATTGATAAGTAAAATATAGATTAAAAAATCTTAAATATAAATACATTAGATAGCTGATATAATAATTATATACAAATTTGTAAGAAATCAATATAAAAAGGAGATAAATGAATGGATGGATTTGTGAATAGATAAATAAGTGAATTTCAGAGACTATTTCATGAATACATTTTGGATAAACTTAGTAATTATGTTTTTTAATGATTGATTTTTGGGTTTTGAGTGTGTGTGTGTGTGTCGGCTTCAAACTTTTCTGTCAGCTGAACATAATCTGGAGCCTTAAAGCAAATATAATTTGTAATATTCTTGTGATTAAAAATATGGCTACCACACTATCAACAAGAATCCAAATACATCATTTTTTATTACTTTGCTCATTCTTTTACATGAGTGTGTGTGTGTGTGTGGATATTAAAAATTAATTATAGTATTTTTTGACAATATTTTTCGCAAAAGTTTTGATTTCCCTTGTCTATTAAATTGTTTTAGAATTAGCCTGTTCTATTTTGACCTTTTTCATTGTTGTTTTTTCTTTTTTTCAGTATGTAATCAGTTCTTTTACAATTCTTTTAATTTTTATGATAAGATCAATAAAACCAATTTATGTTGTTGTTCCAAGAAATTTTATTTAACATACCTATGTACATTTATACAGGAAAACAAATTGTTCAATAGTTATATTACAAAAAAATAAATTGTTCAATAGTTATATGACTTGTACTTGAAAACAGATGTCTCGATAAATGTTAGTGGGAAAGACTGTCATCTTGGATGACAGTTTGAGTGTTTGATGGAGCTGTTTGTGCTAATAAAGTTGCATGTTCTTGGGTTATTGCATAATTTGCTTCTGGAAAGTTATGGGTATGTATGTCTGAAAGCTGGACCATATTCTGTTGTATGCAGTTAATTCTGGAGGAGTGTCTTGGATGTAAACAAGCACTTATCCCATTATGAAGTCAGTGCAGGGAGCGCAAACAGCATCCAGGTCTCAGTGAATGCAGAATGTGATGACAGGCTTTCATCTCGTTTTTTGATTCTGGTTAAAGTTTTGATGAAATGTTGTAATGCATCTATGTCACTTCCATCAAACACTATCATGCACCGGACTAACCAGATGGAATATGTTAGAAATGTGGAAAGCCTAATCCACGCAAAGGTTTTGGTGCCAAGGCAGCGCTGAATGGAGGTAATCATTTGGTAGCTGATTTTGGATTTGGCTTGGATGAGATAGCGAATGTTGCTGAAGTAGGGACACACATTTATGATATGATCAAAAGTTTCAGAATCACGCCTACAGAGTTGACAGTAGGGATCGATATTTTTGAAACCTCTTTTATGGACCAGGAACCACTTTGTGGGAAGTGCATCAAGGTTTATCTTGATAATGAAATCAAGAAATTTAGGTTCAAGATTCCAAAACTTGAATTGAGATATTATCTTTTTGTTTGTTGTGTTTAGATTGGATGCTGGACCATTTGTGTGTTGGTGTTGAAGTTTATATATATCCCAATACTTTATTTTGGATGCATATATGCTTGCCATGGAGTTGGTGCAGTTGTGGAAGTGTGAAATTATGTAAGAGAGCCAATCTTGTTTGCAAGGTGGTGGCCTGTCAGTGGGATTTACAGGCATTGTTATTTGAAAATTTTCAATTGCTTCAACTAGTTTGTAAATAAGGTTATGTGTTTTTTGCAGTAGGAATGTCTCAGGAGAGTGTAGTGACATTCCATTGAGGAAGTGAGGGCGACGCATGCCCTCAAGACTGATGGCGACTGTCTTATGATTCCAGAAGAGTTTGGAACACATAGAGTTAACTTTGTTGAGGAAGCACTTCGTCAGTTTTACAACTGGAAGATAGTAGCAGATTTTGGGGAAAAAGACCATGTTTAGTAGGGTCACTTTTCCATAAAGGGATAGTTAGACCTTGGAAAGAGATGTTGTGAGTTTGTTTGCAGCTTGGAGCAGTTCTTTTTGTATATGTTTGGTGATGGCGTTTGGTGATTTATGAAAGGGTATCCCAAGGAAGCTCTGTGGTTGGCCCAAGAAGTTGGTTGATATCTTTTCTCCAGTTGCAATTTTCCAAGCAGTTGACTTCAGGAGGTTGAACTCAAGTTTGTATTGAGTTGTATAATTTTCAAGAATTTTATTAAGGGGAACAAGATATTTTTGTGAGGGCAAGATAACACAAATGTCATCCATATATGCAAAGAGACTAATTTCTTTCTTCAGTCTGGGAATATAAATGCCTGGAAGTTGCTTTTCAATTTGAAGCAGGAGGGGATTGATATAGGCTATGAAAAGTATTGCGCTTAAAGGGGATCCCTGTGGTATAGAGAGAGTTGGTTTGAAACTGCTTGAAATTTTACCATCTAAAGAAATAACAATGTTACGGTTTTGTAGAAGATTGTATATGATTTGTAAATAAGCCTTTGGAACGTCATATTGTGTCAATGTGTTCAGAAGAATATTAATTCTGACTGAGTCAAATGCAGCTGCAATGTCTAACTGAACTGCAATTGGCTTAGTTTTCCTGTGAATTCTGAGGTAGTCAACCAGGACTTTAATCTGTGCCATAGCTAGAGTTGTGGAAGATCCCTTTTTAGCATATTGGGATGTGGAGATGTACTTGAGAATGCTTTCTTGGATATTGTCTTTGAGTGTGGATTCTATGATTTTTACTAATAATGGGGTCATTGAAATGGGTCTCAGACTGGAGAGCTCTGATGGGGGTTTGTTCTTCTTGAGAAATGGTACCATGGCTATTGGGTATAGATTTGGTATGTTTTTATTACCGTTTGCAAGATAGTCTATCATTTTAAGTATAATTGGTATGATAAACTGGCTGAGGTGAGCTAGGATAAAGCGTGGAATGCCATGAAGTCCTGGATGAACACGGTCTGGGAGTGATGTTAGCTTGTTTTGAAGCATGCTTTCGGTTATGTTATGTGAGTCTGGTATCTCATTATCTCTCCACACAGTGAACAGGGCTTCAGGTTCTTTTGTTAAGAGTTCTTGAAAGTGCAGCCTTATGACTTCCAACATATCTTGCCCAATGTATGATTGCCCTTTTGATGTAATTACTGTGGGTGTATTTTTGATCTTATAAGCACCAAGAGCCCAACTCATATAACCACGGGTCCAGCAATGTTGAGTTTCCAGATATAGCTTTGTTCTCTTGATGGATAAATACTCTGCAAGTTTCTTCTGCTGCGTTTTATATTGTAGTTTTAGAGACATGATGTCTTTAATATTATCGGTGTTGCTAGGTATTGTTTTTAGCGTATTGCTTATGTTCTGTAATTCACTGAGTAATCTAATAGGGCCTTTTAGCTTCTGGGTGTAGTTGCTGATGAGTGACTGTAACACCTCAATGAAAGAAAACCATGCCACTTCAATGGGGTTTGTTAAAAGATTTATTTTTTGAAAATAAATATATGACTCAGATATGATCGCTTCGGTCGCTGTAGCACGTGTGACCATACGTAGAGTTTGACGGCTGGACTGGCCAGTGTATAAAATGTTGTCTGGTTTTAGTTTAATGATCTGCGCAAAGTGATCTGAAAACACAATGGGCTGGAGCAGTGCTTCTATTTGAAAATGGATTTCAGGAGAGTAGTAGAATAGGTCAATGAGGCTCTTGGAATTTTGTGTGTAAAAGGAAAATGATTGAGGGGGGAGGAAACCCTCACCACACATCAGTGTTCGGTTAATTAGGTGGAGGTATTTGGTGTTGAAGTGGGCATAGCTTGTGTTAAAGTCACCCATGAATAGAACCGGTGCAGTGTTATTACGTAATGTCATATTTATTATGTGTATAATATGGTGGAAGTTAATGGAGGAGTTCTGTGTGTATATAAAGATAATGTTGAAAGTGAAACCATTATAATTTACATTGGTTATAATTATGTAACTATCCATGTAAACTATTTTAAAATCACTGGGTGGTTTGTTTTTGTTGATGATAATGCCTACACCTCCAGAGGCGGTGTGGGCAATTGACAATTTGATGAATCCATGTGTTCCAAGAAGCTGTGTGATTTGGATGTCAGAGTTTATGTGATATTTTGTCTCTGCCATAAGAAAAATATGTGGTGAATGTGTGTTCAACCATAATTTGATGGCATGCAGCCTTTGGAGTGAGTTTAGTCCTCTCACATTGATCCCTACAATTTTAATATCCATAAAAAGGTCTATAAAGTTTTGGTTAGAATGAAAGCGTTATCAGTTGCGAAAACATCATAACAATTATTTAAAAATACATTATTATGTCGGCCCAGGAGGGAGACCGTCTGGTTGGGATTCATCCGTCTCACTCTATGTGTCAATACCGAAAGCGTGTTATTATACTGAAGGAAACTGGAACAGCTCACAGTCAACTGAGTAAAGAATGTTATAGAACTTTTTAAAAATATGAAAGTGGGATGGGAAGAGTAACAACAGATGAATAAATGGATAAAATTATCGTGTTTTGATTATTTAACTGTAAAAAAAATTCTAAATGGTAGATAATTTAAGTATTTCATCATGTTTATTTTAGTTTGGGTTTTCTTAAGTATCTGGATGAATTATTTGATTACACTTTGGTGATTAGAATATGTGCAAATAAGAAATGTATGGTGATAAATTCTGCCCAAAGGCAAGTTTAAATATCTAAGCACTAAGAAATTATGGTCAAACAATAGCATTTGATCACTATCAGTAGAAAGTTGCATTGTTGTTCATCTTTTAAATAGATTTTTTTTTTTTTTTTAATCTTTAAAGTTACGTTATAAACTTCAATATAGATTAAAAAATATAACTCAATTTTTGAAAAACCAAACATTAATTACATCCAATAAATTCGATGTCTTCTCATGTTGTTCAAAAATGGACTTATGCCTCCATATGCAATGATTGTAAAAACTAAAACAATATTTAATTAAAATTTAAATTAAATTAAAAACTAATATTTGTTATAAAAATAAGAAAAAAACTTATGAATTCCAATCTTTGATTAAAATATCTACAGTTTTATTAGAAAATATTGATAGTATGCATTTTATAAAAACCTGTCTTAATATTTGAGTAATTTTTTCTCTACATTCTGATGGCATCTATTGAAAGCAATAGTTTTTAGATAATAATGTAATTTAATTCTCACATCCAGACTGGTTTCTGGCTTTCTTGAACTGAGATTACTAATATACTGATAGGATGCCAGAACTATAGTGTTGTACAAACAAGTTGGTTTAGCAGGGTTTTTGAATTTCAAATAAAAAATTTGATAGTAAAAAAAGCTTTAACTAAATTGCTATCAGATACATAATGCACTGGTCCCTACTTTAAAATTGAAATCCTTATTGATAAAGGTAAAAACCAGAAAGTGGTTCAAGTATGGAGATCAAATTGCACTGTTGCCTAATTCAAGCTTACAATAGATAATGTTATGATACAAAGAGACAATTCTCTTTCTGGTATAGTAGATTTTGAGAGTTAAATGATGTTGCATTTTCCTTAACATTTGAAGGAAAGGTCATTGTATTTTATTTGGAGCATAACTAAATCTCCCAAAGTGGCCCATTTATGTAATTTATTTTAGTGCAATAAAATTTATCATAATAATTTTACAAATACCTTGTGAAAGAAGTTTGCTTATGCATGCTCATGTTGAGTTGGACTCAGAATAGATAGAGAATAATATCTAATATGTAAATTGTAAGTAAAAGTCACATAATATTTTGTTTATATAGTCTTTTGCCAAAAATATAAAAGCGCTTACAAATGAGCTTAGTAAAATGATCAATTTATAGTATTAAAAGTATATGCATATTTGATTTACAGCCAAATAGAAAGTTTGAATTTTTCAAGTCTTTAGCTTCCATAATAAGAATAGAATCTTTATGCGTGATGCTAGAATGAATGTTATTAGTCATGGAATCTTACTCACTCTATCATACATTGAAATATATATATTTAATGACAATCTGTTTCAGGCCTGCAGCCTAAAGGAATCCAACACAGTTATTTAACTAGGAAAAATATAAAACAATCAAAAATATGTGTCTAAAATACTTTAAAATTTATTGATTTATTTTTTATATAATGTGTATGTAGAATTTAAAAAGCATAAGCAATCTATCCCTAATGAAAACTGTAATCAAACTTTCCAGAATAAATTTTTTTATATATGTAAAAAACCTAAACAATTTTCCTTAATTATTGTTATTTATGTTTTTCATTGTTTTTTCTGGCTCCTGGCTAAAATTATATATATATAAAAATTCCAATGCTAAAGATTGACATAAGCAGATAATTGAACTTTACAAACCCATAACAAAAAGCATACTGACATTCTATCAAAGCAGAAAAATTCTAGTGCCCATGTGCCTGCTATTTCTGCCAATAATATTCCTTCCATTTTTTTAGTCCCTGCATTCATTGTAATATCTTGATTTTATTATAAAAAGTGTATGTTAATATACTTATGCAGTGACTTACTAGAAAAAAGTTGAACACCAAAAAAAATTTGTTGTAATTCTCTATTATCTGACATCTATTTATTTGTTCATGCTTACAAGGTGGTTCCAAAATATGAAGAAAGAGATTATCATTAACCAAAGACTATATATCTCTTTTGTTTTGATAATAAAGATGAATATAGTAAACTTTGGCCTAATTTGTGTTGTAAAATACCAAATAACAACAAATTCATTTTAGCATTTATATACATTCTTTCATGTTTTTATGTAACTCTAATCTGCTATTCATTTTTCATAAATTGACACCTTTTTCTTTAATCAACCAATGAATCATTTTATATCAACCCAATATTTTAAGAATTTTGAACCTGCCCATTTTTTTTTTTCAAATTTGTCTCATCAAATCTATTATCAGAGATAGTAAAAATTTTAAATTTTTAAATTTGTAACTATTGTAGGTTTAATGTTACAATTGTTAAAAATTTCCAGAAAATTGCAATTTTTTTTTTCATGCAATTCCATGATGAATGATTATCCAAGCCCGACAATTTTTTGTTGTTGTTGTTGTTGTTTTGAATTTCAAAGTTATTTATTTAAAATATTTGATCTTGAATTTTTCACAAATTCAAAATTGTTTTTTTTTTTTTATATATAATTTAAAAATATATGTATTGTTTGTGGAAAAGTTCATTATGGCTTTATAAGAGGATCTTTTTTTAAAATATATATATATATTTCAGTTGTTTGCTGCATAATTTAAAAAGAGATTTTTTCCCCCTAAATATATGCCAACATTAAAGTGATTTTAGAATCAAGGCTGAATAACATTTCTATGCAGTATCCTTTGATAAAAGAGTTTATGATAGTATGAGGATATGGAATAAGTCCAATATTTACTTTGTAGAATTCTTTTTCTTTAATAAAAAATAATGCACAGAAAAACAAATTGTTTTAAAAGTATACAAATTTAATATCAGGTGGTTCACTATTTTCTTTTGTATCAGATAAAATGAAACTATTTTAAAAAAATGAGAAATCATCCATTTTTTTTTTGTCAGGAAAAGCTTTGAAACAAATTAACAGAAGTAAAAAGGATATGTAACATGAATATAATGATCATTGATAGCTTGAAATAGTGTTGGTTAAGAATGAGACTAGGAAAATATTAGGAATTAATTTACTTCACTCTAAAAGTCCTCTCGTTTTTTTCCACTCAAATTTATCCTGGTAAATCTCAAGTACCCCGTTAATCATAGTTACTACCTCAGCTAATAAGAACTACATGCAACATCTATAGTTCTTTAAAATCATCTTACAAAGAATAGTTGCGATTGTTCACATAAAATGATTTGTGATGATGCTAGCATACATAAAAATATACAATTATTAAATAAATTTTTCATTGATTTTCTAAGTCATTACCCCAGTTAACTTATTTAGTTATCTTGTCCTAAAATGGAAATAGTTTTCAAAATAATTGAAAATTTAAATTAAAAATGTAATTTGTTATTTATATGTTCCATTTTCAGTTTTTTTAATATTTATCAAAAATAATAAAAACATAATCCTATTTATGAACTCATTATAAAACTTTTTACATCAGATGCCAAGATATCTTCATTTTTGAGAATTTTTTTTCCCCAAAATTTTTGAAATTTTAATTTTTGAGAAATTTAAAATAAAAAACTTAGTGGAATTATTGTAATTAAAAACTGTCAAAACTTAACGATCTCACATGTAAGCTTCCAAAAATATGCTGCAGTTTGGTAGTCTTTAGCACTTTCTCTGGTCCAAAATTATTTAAATAAAGGTTTCAAACAACTATATCAGGTAAAAATTTAAAAATTTGGATTTTTTATTATATGTCATAAAAAAAAAAGAATATGGTCAGGTTTTTTGATTGCATCATTTAAAAAGGGATGATCCTATTTAGTGCCTTTTCCCATTCCTCATAATTATATACTTGCAATATATTCTCTACGCATTATTCTATTAAGACAAAAAAACATTTTTAATCTTTCTTGCCTAATATGTTTGTTGATTTCATATAAACCACCCTGCTTTTAGTAATTTATTTTGTCATATATTGTAATTTTTAAAATAATACAAATTACAATAACAAAACTGTTGGATAACTTCCTTGTTGTTGATTTCAGTATTCTGTTCTTATAGTCTCCATTTTTATCATACTGATTTAAACCAAAAAGTCAAAAACTTTAATTCTTGTTACCTATAAGTTTCTTTTACTAACTTTACAATTTATTTTAATCTTTTTTCCAATATTCTAGACTTAATATCTTATTGTTTGTTTTTCATATTTGTTTTGAAATATGGATTCTAATATATTTTATGTATTTATTTCACAGAGGGCAGAATGGATATTTGGATATTTATTTCAGCTTAGTGTTAAGCACTGGGATTTTTTTCAATATTTGAAATACAAGCATAATTCATATATTTGGAGTTTAAGTGTAATTATAGGGAATTTGAACACAGACTTTCAAGCTGCCTTCAGCCTTTCATTCTATCTTATACAACCGATACACATGACCACACACACATGAAGAAGATAAACACTATATGTATTTCATGCTGAAAAACGGCACTCATCAGATGATCCAGATCATCATCATCTTCCACAGATATATATTAAGATAGCAACATCAGATTTTCAATGGTATGGATGGCTGAAGAATTGGAGATGGAAACATGTCCATTAAAGTTTGATCATTTGCTATCTCAATATAAATTGAGCACTGATTATATATTTATGGGAGTTGATGATCTGGACCAATTGATGAGTGCTGGTTCAACATGAAATATGCACATTGGAGATCAGTTATCGTTTTTACATGTGTGTCTGTGTGTGTCATGGGTACCGGTTGTATGAGATAGAGTGGATAGCTGAAGGGAGCTTGAAAGTCTGTATTCAAATCCCCTATAATTACCTATATACTTCAATAAACTACTTTTCTAGGTAATTTGAATGGTTGGGGTTTTAGTTATTCTTTGCTAAAGAATAAAGATTGTGTATTAATCAGGTTGATCTTATGGAATATGCTGATTGTAAAACTATGATTGGTAGAAAAGCATCTAGTTTTTAATAAACACATGAACACTGAGCCATCTTTTTTAATTAGCTTTTTTGTGTTTGTGCTTCTCATGTCAATATGGGCAGATGCTAATAGGCTGAGCATATATTTATATAGTTGCACACTCAAATAATCTTTAAGTTTTTATTGCTTTGTTAAATCAAATTTCTTTTAGAATATAAAATTTAAATATTTTTTTATTCAGATATCTGAGATTAAAATTAGTTGAAAATGTGGTATTTTGAAACTGTTAATGGTAAAAAAATTATTTTGCTTGTTATAAATTTTCAATTGAACTCCCACAAACAATTAATATGAGAATCTTCTTCTTAAAGCCTTCAAGTAAATTCTGCCCACAAAAAGATATTACTCCATTTACCAGCATTCGTTTATTTTCTTTTAAAATTTAAGAAAATTATCTCTTATCAATAACTTTAAAAAAAAAAAGCATTAAGTAAAATATTAAAAAATGTAATAAGATTTTTTTTTTTACACATTAATTTTTTGTTTATAGTACACAAACAATGCAGGCACACATCTTTAAATGTATGTATATGTTAAGTATATATATATATTTGTTTTTATGTTAAAGAACACATTATAATAAGATTTGCCATTTGTCAATTGTATAAAATTATAAAATTATATTTTTTTCAAAACTATTTATTTATATATGTGCAATATATAAAAAATAGATTGTTAATTCAGATTTTTTTTTTTACCGTTTTTGTTAAAAATCTTGTGTACTTTATTTGGATGCAGTAAATAAATAATATATTATATATATAATATCTATTATGCATTATACAATCTTGCTTATGTTTTTCTCATTAAAGAAATTTTAGGCCTAATTTATCTGTCATAGATGTGTAGTAGATGTATTAACACCATTTCAAATAGCATTTCATTTATTGGAAATATCATGGTATTGGCCAAATATTTTAACAATGGGTATTGGTATATATATATATGTAGATACAAATATTTGATGTATATATAAAATCAAAATATATATATATACCCTGCTTAACAAGGGCAATTAATCCCCCCAATCTCACAGTTAAGCAAGAATGTCACATAAAGAACAAGTAGTTATAATAGTTTCATATGGGGAAAAATATGGCTGATTACTCCAGCTAAAAATTGCATTGTAAACTGTGAACAAACAGCTTAACCTAATATATGTAGTAATTAAAAAAGTCAATGTACATTGTATGCTTGTGTAAACTGTGCTATGTGTATTATGAAGGTATGCATTTAAAATATGTATGTATGTATATAATAATGCAACTTAAATCTATGTAAAAACACATCTTAAAGTTATTTTTTCCAATGATCCATTCATCAATCATATTTATCTAAGTTTTCTGAATCATGACTTTCTTATTTTAAGTTCAATTGTTGTGTATTAAATTCTTTGATGATCTTGTTTTTTTTTTTGTTTTTTTTTGGAAGAGTGCACTATATGATGACTGAGGATATAGAGAAAAAGTTTAGAATGGAAGGTTGATTTGCTTCTTGGATTTCTTTTTATGTGGGATTCTGTGATTTTATGATTTTGGAAAGTTTGAAAACATCTATAATGTTTTGAGCACTTTGTTCTATTTTGTCTTTGTTTTTAAAAAAAGTGGGACAGTAAATGTGAATAACCATAGAAGAACAGATATCATAATTTTCTTCTTTTTCAGTTGACTCTGATTTTTTTTCATGGTTATATTAGTTGCAGCCATGATTCTAATTGAAAATGTATGTAACTGTAAACACTTAAACAGAATTTCTAGAAAAAAATATGTCTTTTAACTGTCCAAAAGTACAGCAAAATGGACAAGGAAATGAAAGTAAACTAGCAGTTAATAATTTTTGTGTTCTTTCATGCAACTGTTTCTCATTGCACTGAAAAAAAAAATCCATACTGAAGTTTTATATTTTTCAAATTTGAACTGTTATATTATATTACTTACATGAAATTATTTAAAATAAAAAAGTGTTTAATAACTTATTTAATTAATCATAAAGACTTATTTATCATTAGTGTAAGAATAGCAAAATTAGCATACAGTACATTATCAAAATCTAATCACAGTTAAATTCTGATGTATTAAAAAAGAAAAAAAAGTGTATTTAATGCATTCTGTAATTACATATTGTAATCAATATAATATGTGCTTTGCAGATCTAAATAAAGATCACTTCATATACAAATATGCTAGCTATGGCATTTGTTTGTTTTTTTTTGCCATGAGATGTCACATTTTATTAAGTGCAGTAAACATTTTCTTTGAAATGACTTAAAAAATTTTGATTCGTGCTTCATCATCAACCATTATCAATCCACTGCAGGATGAAGGTCTCTCCAATTTCAATCCATCTTTTCCTATCTTTAGCTTCTCTTCTCCACAACACTCCTGCACACTTTATTATTTCATCCATCCATCTCATGTGTGGACTTTTTCTGGGTCTTTTACAATCTCTTGGAATCCAGTTTAAGATTTCAATTGTCCATCTATTATCATCTCTTCTAGAAATATGTCCAGCCCAACTCCACTTCAATCTTTTAATTCTATCAATGAGGTCAGTAACACCTGTTTGTTCTCTTACCCATACATTGTGTTTTCGATTTCTTCTTGTTACTCTCAACATGCATCTCTCTATGCTTCTTTAAGTGGTCTGAAGTCTCTGTATTGCTCTTCTGTTAAGTGTCCATGTCTCAGATCCATAAGTAAGAACTGGCAAAACACATTTATTAAAAACCTTTCTTTTCAAACACATAGGCATATTTCTTTTTAGTATCTAATTATTTCTACCAAAAGCACTCCAACCAAGTTTAATTCTATGATTAATTTCATCCATTATATTTCCATCTGTATTAATAATCTGACCAAGGTATTTGTAACTGTTAACTTCTTCTAACTCATCATAATCAATCTTTAGTTTCATATTTTGAGAAAATCTATTAAACATTACTTTAGTCTTTTTAACATTTATCTTTAGTCCTACTTTTCTACTTTTATATGATAACTCCTGCAGCATTTCCTGTAGCTCTAAAGTATTATTTGCAAAAACAACTACATCATCTGCAAAATCTAAGTGACTTAAAGAATCTCCATTTATTTTCACTCCTTTAGCTTCCCATTTTAATCCACAAAATACTTCTTGCAACACTGCTGTAAAAAGTTTTGGAGATATGGAGTCACCCTGTCTTACACCCATTTCAATGTTGATTTTCCTACTATCATTATGTAATCTAATTGTTGCTGTTGCATTTTTATAAATATTCTTTAAAATATGACAATATCCTGGATCTACACCTTGATGATCCAATGCTTTAATCACTGAAAAAATGTTTATAGAATCAAATGCCTTTTCATAATCTACAAATCTTAAGCATAATGGCAATTCATATTCATTTGTTTTTTTCTATAATTTCTCTCAATACCTGAATATGATCTACTGTACTAAAACCACTTTTAAATCCAGCCTGTTCTCTTGGTTGGTGGAAATCCAGTGTTTTCTGTAGACGAGTTGTAATTATCTTTCTAAGTGAATACTTCAATTATTGATAGAAAGAAATAAGCAATTTAAATTGATTGTTAAATTTTAAAATATAGTCCATTATCACATTATCATTATCGCTGAACTTTTTTTTAAATTTTTTTCTTATGTAAATATACTAATAAAAAATGTTTATAAACAATAATATGTATATATTTACCATTATAGATAGAAAGAAGTAAGTAAATTAATTTTGATCCCAATTTTTAAAGCATTCACTATTTCACTATTATTCCTGCATGTTTGTTTTGCGTTTTATGTCAATAAAATTCATATTCATTTTTATGACTGAAATTATTGGATTGTATTATATCATGAAAATACTTTTGAACAATTTTTATCACTGGAGATAGAAAAGATAATCAAATTAAATTATTCACTAAATTTGGTACTTACGTATTAGTTTGGCAGTGATGAAAGTCGCCATAAAGACCTAATTAAACACATTAACCACCTTCTAAAATGGAAGTGAATTAATTTTTTAAGTGAATATTAGATAGTATTACAATGAGGAGAAAGTTATTAGTCAAAACGGTTTTTTTTTTTTTGGTTTGATTACCCCTTGTACTAAATTTAGATTGTTAAAAGTTTATTTGTTGGAAGATCACTTCTCACAGAAACGTAAATGTGTATTTTTTCATTTCCATTAAATATATTATAGATGTAAAAAATCTTTATAAATTTAAATGGTCAAAGGTAATTTCTCACAAAAAATGTAAATCCCTGTTAGTAGACAGACATTCACATCATTTCAATAAATAAAGTTATAGGTCATCATTTTTCCAAATATTGCCAAACTAAACATGTGAAATCTCACCATGAGACTAGTATGTAAATACCCTATATTTTTTACTTTGAATTTTTTTGTTTATTTGATGTCAACTAATTTTAAATTTGGCTTTTATGGTCTAAATCAGTGGTCTTCAACCCTTGGTCCATGGACCGGTGCCCGGCACAAGTTTTCCACCAGTCCATGGTAGACTGGCAGGAAAGTTTGTAATAACAAAATAATAAGAGTTTAAACTTTTAATTAATATAAATAATTTTTTTATATTTTTTCATCTCATTTTTACCCAATTAAAAAAAAAAGAAACAGAATGAAAACAAAATCTAATCAATCATACATAAATTAATTTGTTTTTCTAGTTATCACAGATGTTTATGGGGGGGGGGGGATTAAATTTTTCATTATTTTTCTAAAAAAAATTAAAATTAAAAAAACATTTGCTATTATACAAATTCCATATATATAAATTCATCTTGTATATTTAACATTAAATACAGATATTATATTTATCATAATCATTGTCATGTAATTACACTAATTGTGATATTTCCCAAAATTAAGATGAATAACATTTTATTTTTGCATGTTTTAACAATGAAATAATAAACATAGAAATGCAGGCACATTAATGAGAATGATTATTATTGTACTGTTTTCTGTAACAGTATGACTGCACAACTCGAGAAAGTGTTCAACATGTGAAGGTAAGCAACACCATTACAATACACAGTAACTAGTGTGTTGTTTTGGTCAGTTATAACAATTATGCTCATCTAAGGCTAAGCAGTTTACATCTTTAAGAAAATTTATCTATAGACTTCTGCTGGATGCGAAACCTTATCCTTATTTTTGCCAGTCCACAGATGTGAAAAGGTTGAAGACCACTGGTCTAGATTACTACCTATAGTACTACACACACATTTTTGAGACTATTTTTAAACAACAATATGTATAACATACCACTAAAAATAAAAAGAATTATATGAACTAAATTGGTCATAATTAAAACACATTTTCATCATTATTGTTAAGTTGATTTTTTTAATATGCACATTAAATCAGATCTCAAATTTAGCTTTTATGGTTTATGCTAAAATTATTATGAATATATTCTTAGAAAAATATTTAAAAAAATATTGTATAACATTTTTACTGCTAAAAATAGAAAGTATTAAGTGAATGAAATTGATAAGTAATTTTTACGTGACCAAGATATTTCCTTTCTAATATTAGTTATTTGTCTTTGCATTTACTGTGTAAACTTTAATTGAATGAGAAAAAGTGTTTTTCTAATAGTTATTTGCTTTAAAAGCCTTTCTTATGTATTTTACATGTGTTTTTTTAAAAAATAATCTTGTTGCAAATATTTATAAAATAAATAATTTATAAAATAAAAATATTTATTATTAAAAAATTAGAAAGTACAAATCTTCGAACTTTCTTATGTTTTAATAATACACCTGAATCTCGTTTTACGCGATAGATAGGTTCCTCAGAAAACATGCGCAAAAGAAATAGCACAAAAATAGATGTAACTTACCTTGAAAAAGGGGGGGATATGGACTGTGATTTTTTAAAAATCACATAAAAGCAAAGCACCAACATAAAATTACTTTAAAATTCGTGCAAAAAAAATAAGGAAATAAAATATGACTAATAAAAAATTTCAAATTTGAAAAAATTTGATACAAGATAAACTTTTTTTAACTATAATATTTAATTTTATTCAAAACAATATATTTTTATGCATAATTTACAGTACAGTAATTTACATTTTTTATACATGTTTTAATTATTATCGCTTTTTGCCGATAAACAGGTTCGTTTGCAAACTGGTAAAAAATCAGATTCTTCACAAGAGGAAATACAACTAGCGCCAACTTCACCTCATGTTGTGGTAATGGTTTTCTGGTGACAACGTAATTAGTAATTGATCTTTGAGATGATGATTTTATTGTTTATGAAGCTCGCGATATTCAGACATACAACCATTTAGCTCTCGGAATTTAAGAGCACGTTCATGATTAGGGTCATTAATAAGAAAATAATTTGCCAACTGATTAGAAAGTTGAAGACCTTCTCGAATCATTTTTGCAGTGAAAGGAACAGGTTCCACTTCTGTTTCATTATCTTTTTCTACACTGCTGGAAAAAAATTAATTAAAACTAACAACTAAAAATTAAATTCTTATTTTTGTCTTAAATTTTTTAATTTTCAATTCCGTTTAAAAATCAAATTTCGTTTCACATCACATTAATTTCAGGTTGCCTTAAGTAATTTTTAAATTGTTAATTACAATTAAAAATCAGATTTTAATTTTTAATTGTCAAATTTAATTGTGCCCACTGCTATTACTCACCTTTTAAAAATAAACTTGTGGACACTAAATGATTAATAATTGATTACGTCCTTTTTTAAAAAGCAAAAACAGAATGTGATTTAAAATGCAAAATTAATACGCACAATGTTTGAACAAATTTACATTATAATCTTGTAAAATTTAATGTGTGTACATAAAATGTGGAAATCATGATTTTAATTTCATTATTGCATAAAATCTTACTATTATAAAGCACTGAAAATATTGAAATTATTAAGATGAAAGTCAAATTCCAATAATGTGCTATTACTTTCAATATGACGTAAGTGCATGAAATTTATTATTTAAAGTAATAGTGCATTATCGGAGTTTGACTTCCAAAGAAACATGAATCACGTAACTTCAAAATCGCATTAAATAAATCCGCGTAAAGTACATACGAAGGTTGTTTTTATGAGAAAATTGTAATGCTTAATTTTTGTAGAACTAAAAAAGACAAATCTTGCATTTTCTTAATCTAAATCATATGCTTGTATGTGTGTCTTTGCATATTTAATCTCTATATCGGGGATGGTGGGGGATGGAGTGTCAAAGTCAATTTGGATAATGAAAATTTTTTAAAAAAGACTCCTTACAGATTTATAATTTTTCTTTCCATAGCCAATTCATAACCATTCAGTATTGATTAGTAAATGAATATCTGACTATTCATATAAAGAGAATGGAAAATTGCAAATCACTTTTATCACCTGTTAATTGGCAAGCTTTGTGAGCAGAGCCACCTCTAGAGAGCCCTTTGCATTGCAATAGCTTATGCAAAGGCTGTTTTACTTATTTTTCTACTCCGTTAAATATATTAAAGTAACAATAGTTTCATTTGTTGCAAAATGCTATTATTCAGAATGTCTCCTATATATAATAATAGCATAGATATTAGACTTAAAATGTAAGTTGCATTACAGATAATATATATGTTTAAAATAGCATTATTAATTGATAATTTATTAATATCAATTGTTTAATATTATTTGAATTTTTTATTATTAATATTATTTTGTAGATCTTTTGCTTATGGATTTCAATCACCATCATGGAAACATTCATTAATAAACGTAAGTTTTATTTGTTATATATTATTTGTGTTTTATTTGAAATATGTAAATATATATTTGTAATGAATTTTGAGAAGTTTTATGTTAATTGTTAGCACTCTTTGTCACTTTGACCAATATAAAAGTTGGTTGCCAAATGTAAATCCTGTTCTTATCTAAAGATACCAATAACTAAAGGTTAGTCTGAAGATGTGGATATAGCACTTTCATCCAGAATCCACTGATTACCCAAAGTGAATTACTATTCCTAATGCAGATGTTGAAAGTAAAGAAAGAAATATTAACTTTTGTTTGAATCATTGTTCTTCCATGGTAGTCTATTGAAGGAACGTTTGCACAAATCTGATTTTCATATTTATGGTGTTTATTTTCAATGTGCATATTAAATATAATTAGTAGCTAAAAACTGTGCATGGTCACTTAAATGATTTTATGTGGCCAGAAAACCCATAAAGTGTTTATATTATCATGTATTCACAAACTTATATTTATTTGTTTTGGTAAGAAATAGATGTCAAAAGTGTATTAGTATTAATATTCATTAGTTTGGTCATTTGCTTTAAGAAGAAAAAAAAAACATTCATATATATGATCTTCGGTAAAAGAAAAGATTTCTATATCAAACATACTCATTTGCACCATGATAATGCTTAGTCATACATAATGGCTATGGTAATTATATTGTCTAACTACTTTAATGCAAGCAAAGTTGATTTCTTTATCAGAAAAAAAAATGCTAATGGATTTATTGCTCGGGAGTTCATAAAAAGTTTGAGTGCCAGAATTGATCCTGGGAGTTGGATGCTCTATCAACTGCACCAAATTGTGCAGGGTTCTTTAACCGATATTAAATATAAAAAAAACCCGCATATGCTTTAGAAATAATCAAGAAACTTAAAAGTTTGTGGATTGATACATATTGTGGATAGAAGATAGTGAGGACTGGATTTAAAAATGTCTTCTTTTTTTTAGCTATAGAAAATAAAATAAATTATCTTATTAAAATTCAATGATAATATGACATTTAAAAATTTTTTGACTATTATTTGCAGTTGAACTCTTATGTTATTAAATGGACTTGAAATATAATAGTTCCTGAATCAATTTTCAGCAGAGGAAAACAAAAAAA
Source organism: Epiperipatus broadwayi (assembly GCA_028023455.1). Lineage (NCBI taxonomy): Eukaryota > Metazoa > Onychophora > Udeonychophora > Euonychophora > Peripatidae > Epiperipatus > Epiperipatus broadwayi. Next base: position 7,105,889 of record JAQFVV010006251.1, read on the forward strand.
AATTATTTGGTGTCTTGAATGAAACTGTCATACTCAAGTTGTTTTTTTTGTTTTCACCAATCTTTTGAATAACTGATAAACATTTTTTTAAAATTTTTAACTATATATTCTCATAATTGCTATGGAATTATTGTTTACAATATTATTCTGCATAATTTTATATTAAAGTAGAAACAGATTACCTAAATATATCCTTCATCAAATATTTATCAAGAATCTTATAAAATCCAATAAAAACATCAGATGGAAAAGAATTTTATTGATCAGACAAATGATAAAAACAAATTTGATTGGAAACTATATAAGCTTATTTCTTTTTTCCATACATTTGATCAATAAGTTTTCTTTTGAACTTTTATTGCATTTTATACAATTGTTATTAGTTTTTTTAAAAAACAAAATTCATCAGTTTGGATCTTGGTATTCGTCGTTAAAATAACAACACTCACTTAATTCTTTCAGTTTTTCTTTCTCTACTCTATCTATTATAAACTTGAATAATCACAGGCTACCAAATGATAGCACATTTAAACTCTGTTTCCAGATAGATGTCTGGATTTTGCCTGTATTAGTGAGAGTTTAAAATTCATAGATAAAACCAATGTAGTTATATATCTCACAGATACTTTTAAGCTCCTTTTGGTATTACCCAGTTGAATAGCCTGATATTAAAAAATTATTAAGGTTTCAATCCGCTTGAATGGCAGACTAATAGCTTAATAGTAAAAAAAAAAGAATTGTCTCCCAGAAGCATAATGGCATTGATTCTAGATATTTATAGTCATAAGATTGTGTGATAAAATGCTAACTGGAGCAATGCATTTGATCATTGGGACACATGCATAGTATTATTCTGTAGCATGCAGTAAAATTTTTTTTTTTTTTTTTTTAAAAAAATTTCCCTTTTTTCATTCTTTTAATTTTTAAAATTAAAAAAAAAAAAAAACAACAAACCCAAAACCCTCCATATTAATTTTTTTTTAATTTTTTTTTTTATATTTTTTAATTTTTTATTGTTTATGATTGTTGTTTATTTATTTAAATTTTTCCTTTTTTGCTCCTTCTTTAATTAATTAAAAAAAAAAAATATATATATATTTTTATTTAATAAGTATTTATATTAAATCAATTGTTAATAAACTAAAAAAAACAAACAATTTGGTAGGTGCAGCATGTTTCTCAGGTTTGAGAATAAAAAAAATATTACATTAATGGGGGAAAATAATATTTAAATTTTCTTAGACCTATTTTTTTTAAAAGAGTCATTATTTAACTTGATCATTGTAAAATCCCTATATGATAGTATGAAAATTCTTAAACATTAATTATATTTAAGTGTATTTTTTTAAAAAAAAAAAAAAGAAAAAAGAAAGAATAAAATAAGATTTTAATAACTTTGTAAATTTTTTATTTTTAATTAAGCAGAGTTGTTTTTCTTTCTTTATCTCTATTTAATGAAAAAGAAAAATCAAATCAGTGCAATTAACAGATTATCTTTTTTTTTTTTTTTGCAAGATTTGGTTTTTAATTATAAAAGAATGTCAATAATTTTATGTTGTTAAATTTAAGTTCTTAACTTGTTTTTAAATGAAGATTAATACGATAATTGGCAGAATAATTATAGTTATAAAATTTTATCTAATTGGTTGTCATGAAAATTATCATATGAGAGATGGATTATAATGACTTGTGGGCAGGATTGCTCTAAAAATATATGTGGGGTGTGAATTAAGTATCTGGAGAGGTTATTGCTAACTTAACTGTTGAAGAGAGCAGTCAAATCTTAATTCTGCTGCTGAAAAAGATAGTAGAAAGTATTTCTAACTTAGCTATTGAAGAGAAAGCAGTGAAGTTTTAATCCAACTGCTGAAAAGAAAGAAGCCTTTACCAACCTGTGGCATAACACAGCAGGAATCTTAACCAAGCTATTGAATTAATAATAGAAGCTTTTAATCCAGCTTTTAGCATACTATGAGTTTAGCACTAAAAATGGTTTTTGTACCATGAAAACCATGTTCTGGATTCAGTTAAAAGCTAGCCATCATCTTCCTTCATATAACCTAACTTCCCTGGAAGAACATATAGGGAAGGTAAAAACCCCTTTAAGCAATCTGCAACCCACCTTCAACCAAGAGCAATGAGTCTGCCTATATCTATCTCATATGGAAATTCAAGAGAAGAACCAAATTGACAAATTTTGCTATTTTTCAATTACCTGGAATTGCTACAGACCAGGAAATGACACCTTAACCATGCCATGTCTGTGAAGCCTTCAAGAAAAAGTTCAATTGAATAGAACACTGGAACTGATAAGGACTCCAACACTAAAGCCATGACCAGAGATATTTTTTTTTATGTGTGCACACTATATTTTTATTAATAGAAAATCTGTTTTTTGTTTCATAAATATAATGTGTTTTTTCTCTCTCAGTTTGCCCTCTGGGTTGAATTAAAGATTGCTATCTTTGATTTTTGAAAATGTTTAACAAACTTTTAGTTATTTTTAAAGAAATAACTTAATGAATTGAAAGTTAATCCATGAATAAAAATTAATCGATAGGTTAATATAATTTTATCAACTGTATGTTTATTTATTTTTTATGATAAATGGATGGTTGAAATTATATACTATGATGTCATTTTTTTTGTTAATTAGATATTAAATAATTGTTTTTTAAAAAAATATTCTTTCTAGTCTTAATTACTTTATTCTACCCAATTCCTGTTTCATAAAGTGCAGTGTATGTGTGATCTTATATCATGACAGCTCATATTCTAATATTTAGTTTTTTTCTTGATGATCCCAATAAAACTAATTATTTATAAGTTGGAGAAGCCCATGAATTGCTTAAGATTATTTACAATAAGCTAATTTATTTATTTCCCTCTTGCTCACAGTAATAAATTATAGAGTTCTTACTTTATGAGCTAGATTTGTGCATAGCAGCTATATGGGATAGGGGTTTATATTTAGTGTAATGACATCCAGATGATGGTGATGATGATTCCTGTGTTGGTGCAAAGAAGATATTCTTCAAAGTGCATGCATTACATTTTATTTAGTTTGGTCTCTCATAGAAATTAAGTTTATAGTTGGCCAGTACATTAATGGTACTAAGTGGCCAGAGCATTGATAATAATCAGCATGTTTTAATATCCCATCATTATTATTTTTTGTTTGTATTCTTTTGGATTAGCACTTAAATTTGTGCATCCAAACTATGGTTTAAATAATTGCCCAAGCTGGCAAAGGCTCAATTGTTAGCCTGGTCTACAGGAGACCCATTTCAAATCCAGTTACTAGATTGACTGTTGATTTATTTTGGTAGATCATTCATGATGATGAATGATTATTACTTTTGGGGAGTGCTGGTGAAATTATAGTTAGTTATGCTGATCTCTCAGAGTGATTTATTATGCTCATCCCTTTTGAGATTTTTTTTTTTAATTTGAGGATAAAAGTATAATTCCTCAGATCCCTCATGGTTTAAACCCCAATTTTCTGTAGAGTTATAAGTGGCTAAGCAATTTAAGGCAATTGATGTTCATATACCGATGACCATCACCCCAGGTATGATCCTGTTTTTCCCTGTAGCATTACAGTATAAATTCAATATTTATGCAAATAAAGATGTGCTGATCTTCAGCAAAAATGGTTAGAATGTTGTATATTCTTTAAATAAGCTTAAAAAAATTATTCCTTTCAATTTTTTCACATTTTATTATCTTTTCAAAATATTCAATACTCTTTCCCTTCTTATTGTATTGCTTATGCATATTTTGCAATATTTGATTTAATTATCTAACTGTTTTGACTGTCTAACATATATGAAAACTTTTTTATGGATATAAGAATTAAAGAATGTTAAATGTCTTGGAAATATAAAATGCTATAGTTTAAAAGATTATGTAAATATGAAGATAAATGAAAGTAAAACTCTGAAGACTGTTATATTAGACAATCAAAACTGTTAGATAAATGAATTAAATAAAATGTGAAAAATGCAAAGAAGGAATAAAATTTGTTAAGATTCACCAGAGTACTGCTTATTTGGTGATTGCCAGGAGTCTAGGTTTAACAAGCCTTTTAGATTCAGAATTTAAATATTATTTGTTTTGAATTGCACATTAGTTTGAGTTTTTTATTTGTGAGGTGATATAAAATGATTTCACTTTAAATGAAATCATGTTTCTATGCTTAGACTATATGTCCAATAATCTTTTAGAGTCAGAAGCTTGGGATATTTAGGTTGCTTATTTCAACTAATTTTATTGTTTCCAGTGATGTGGTAATATTATCTTCTGCTTTTAGCTAGTTTGGCTTTTGAACCTATTACAGTTAAGATTATCAATGTAACTCTATATAGATTAACCATTTAATAATAATGAATAAGCTATGCATATTAAATTATTGCTTTTTATATTGACATCCTAAAGGCTGCTAAAGGTTTTTTTTAAAAATAATAATAATAATTACCCATATTTCTATCCCATAAAATGCCATACTTAATTTTTTTTTTTCCAATTTTACCATCACTTGGTTCATAAAGCAAATTTCTTTTTGATTACCTTCATTTTTTTTTAAAGTACTTCTCATCTTTTTTCTGCATCCATCCATAAATTGAAAATTTTCAGAATGAATTTTTAGAGTACTTAATATCTAATTTCTATTTATGCTTTGAAATTTTTTAAAATAGAATTAATATGACTTACATGTGAATTTATTCACAGTATATAACTAAATTTGAAAGCTTATTGGCAAAACTTTTTAAAAGTTCTCATGTTTATGTAATCCTCTAGTTCTATACAATGTGTATTCAAGTGTTTCAAATTGATTGACAAAACTCAGAGCATATTCTATTGGAGTCATTTTTAGACATGTATTAACCAATGTTTTCAAAATGGATAAACACAGATTCCTGAGTCTGACAGATATTAGTTAGTTTTATTTCATGAAAATTTGAATAGTTATCTTAGGTGTGACACATAAATATGATATAAATCTTGTGCTGTTGTAATTACATTTATTACACAGCTATCAGAAAAAAAAGAGAAATATTATTTTACCGTGCTTTTATAAATTTCTCAATAACAACAACTTTAAAATTGTTAAACTGCTATATTAAGATTATAAATGAATATAATATTTTTATTTTTTTAAAAAAAAAATTATTTTATCATTTTCAAGGTTAAAAGTTGTTTATTATTATTTATGAATTACTGATTAAAAAGTAACAGCTGAAAATAGAAATCGCCAGTATATATATAAGCTTTTTCAAGATTTCAGATGTCAATCCTATATTAAAGAATAAACAGGGAGGGATTCTTCTGTCGGTGGCATTTTTTAGTCCTTTATGTTACATTCGAAAGTTAATTTTTATATTCAGGATCATTTAACATTTATTTTAATTCAGTTATCATCTTCATATTTCCGAATTGTTAACTAAACTTGACGGTTTTCTTATAAAATAAGCATTAAAAAAAAAAAAAAACATAAATTACTTTTAAAACATCTCCACCTCATTTGCTCATATCTTTAACTGTAATTCTGAGTTTGATATATGTATATGCTTGTTAAGTGTATTGATCAAAAATTCTCTTGATAGTGCTTCTACAACTAATTCTTTTCTTAAGTTTTTGCACAGCCCAGATGTTTGAAAAATCTGATAAAGATTTTTCAATTCTTTTTAGTTTAACCATTATTTTGTCACACACCTGATTGAATTTGATGGATGTGAACATCTTTCTTTTTTAACTTTAAGAGAGGTCGAAAAAAAGAAAGAAAGATTATATTAGCATCTTATTTGAGGAAATGAGTTTAAGCTAGACAGCTTATGAAAAAATGGTGGCTATCAGTTGCCTTTGAGGGATTGGGAGGATTGTTCAATTAAGGAATCATAGAAAATTAGTATCTTTTCCTAAGGGATAATTGTCACAGGATACTAATTACTTTATTTTTTAAACTGGTATATTTCTATTTTTTTTACAAGGATTTAAATAAGTTAAATAATTTTTTTTGTGTGTTGATGCTTATATATATAAATATACATTACATTGTATTTATAAAAATAATCAATGGGTTATATTTATAAGAAATTTCAGCGCCTAAATTGACAAAATTGGATTACGATCCATGAACTGCGAACTTCAGGATCTGCTTATTCAACCGTTGCACCAAACCAAGCATGACGTTGTATTAATTAATGCTAAAGATTTATATTTTATATTGCTTTAAATTGACATTTTAATTTTCTGAAAGTATATATAAGTTTGTAAAATTCTATGTTCTAAGACAGGTTAGAAATGTAGGCAATAAGACATGACCAAATGACGTCTTATCATCATCGTTGGCAGTTTAATACTGCCTGATTTCTTCTGATAACAAGTTATTCTGCAATTTAAATTTGAAATCATTTAAATTTTTGTCTTAGAAAAAAATATGAAATCATTTACATATAACTATAGATATATTTATCAAACTTATGATAAGTTATTAAGTATACCCGCGATGCAAAAACATGTTAAGAGAAGTTTCCAGGTAGGATGGTAAATCATAAAAAAAAAAAAGATGACAAAAGTGCATAACAATTATTATTTTATAAATAAATTATAAAGTATGGTTTTTACAGCAATGCTGCAAGAAGTATTTTGCGTATTAAAATGGGAAGCTAAAGGAGTGAAAGTAAATGGAGATTATTTAAATCATTTAGATTTTGCAGATGATGTAGTTGTTTTTGCAAATAATGCTTTAGAGCTACAGGAAATGTTGCAGGAGTTATCAGATGAAAGTAGGACTAAAGATAAATGTTAAAAAGACTAAAGTAATGTTTAATAGATTTTCTCAAAATATGGAAATAAAGATTGATTATGATGAATTAGAAGAAGTTAACAGTTACAAATACCTTGGTCAGATTATTAATACAGATGGAAATATAATGGATGAAATTAACCATAGAATTAAACTTGGTTGGAGTGCTTTTGGTAGAAATATACTAAAAGGAAATATGCCCATGTGTTTGAAAAGGAAGGTTTTTAATAAATGTGTTTTGCCAGTTCTTACTTATGGATCTGAGATTTGGACACTTAATAGAAGAGCAATACAGAGACTTCAGATCACTCAAAAAAGAATGGAAAGATGCATGTTGGGAGTAACAAGAAGAGATCGAAAATGCAATGTATGGGTAAGAGAACAAACAGGTGTTACTGACCTCATTGAAAAAATTAAAAGACTGAAGTGGAGTTGGGCTGGACATATTGTTAGAAGAGATGATAATAGATGAACAATTGAAATTTTAAACTGGATTCCAAGAGATTGTAAAAGACTCAGAAAGTGACCACATGTGAGATGGATGGATGAAATAAGTTAAGTGTGCAGGGGTGATGTGGAGAAGCTAAAGATAGGAAAAGATGGATTGAACTTGGAGAGACTTCATCCTGCAGTGGATTGATAATGGTTGATGATGACAACTTGTTTTTTTATAATTATTGTTGTTGTTGTTGTTTTTTCATAACTTAAAAATACATTTAAATTACAGTATCCCAATATTACATTGCATCCAGATCAGAAAATACATCATTGGGTAATTATTGTCACAAATAGTTTTATTTTAAAAAAAATAAAATTTCTGACTTAATAGAACTAGAGGAAAAAACTAAACAAAAAAAAGTATCTTAACTCAGCAATAAAGTATTATTTATTAAATTTGAACATTCTTAAAAGATAAATGTAAAACCTACATAAGTAGAACACCTTTTCCACCAATATTAAAGGTTGCATTGTATTAATTGGTACTAATATGGAGGCTAGTTATACTAGCTGTCTAAAAAAAGAAAATCCCTAAGCTTCTTCGTGAACTCAAATTTGTCCCAAGGTTCACTTAGCAGTTTCAATCTTCAGGTTGTTGTATGGCAGAATGTGTTAACTAGTACATCATGAGACCTACCTTTATTTATTTAGCATGTGGATTTTTTTTGACAGATTAATTATTAACAAAATATCATAATGGAACATGAAGAGATTACAACTAGGAAATCAATTTAGCAGGGATCTTGATTAAAACATTTATTTCTATTATTTGGCAGTAATTATGTGGTTTATATTTTGTATTACTCACATTTCCATAGGTCTTTGGCTAATAACTTTCATTGAGCTCAGTGAATCTAGTTTCTGAAACTATTGAGAGACTCCAATTACATATAGGAAGATCAAAAGCAGCTAGATTTATTATTGAATCTGGAAAAAATAAATTGTGGGAATAACATGTGACAGGGATTAGCCCCAAACTCTGAATTTTGTAATAAAAAATTGTGTATTTATTTCTCGGTCTTACAAATTGAATCTCCTTCAAAGTACTGTCCATTTTATGCCATGCAATGTTTTGATTTTTCAGAATAGTCTTGAAACTTTTGCAAAATGATGCCTTTTATTACCTCCATTGGTCTTTTTTTTTTTTTTTTACCGCTTCCAAGTTTGCAAAACTTTTTTTCTTTTGAGGCATTTTTTCATTCAGGAGCAATAAAAAGAAAGTCACATGGAATGAGATTGAAAGAATATAGCTGGTGGACAAGCTAGATCATGTTGTTTTTAATTAAAAATTGTCTCACACTCAAGACTTCGCGTGCTGGCGCATTGTGATGAAGCTTGCACTCCCCACTTTCCCACAATTTCCGATGCTTTTTTTTACTGCCTCATATAAATATTTCAAAACTCACATGTAAAATGTTTGATCATTATGAATGAATTCCTAGTGAACAATGTTTATATAAAAAGGCATTGACTTAATGTTGGATTTTACTTTGCTATTTTCCCTAACAGAAAATAAACTTTCATGTTGTTCCTATCGTGAAAATCAACAAATAAGCAAAACACTTAAAAACATTTATTATGTGGGACCACAATTTTATTCAGTAATGACTATCAGCAGATTAATGCAGGAAGTCCATGCAAGAGGCATCTAACAGCAAAAATATGTACTACTATGTGCTCATTCTCCAAAGAATGGCTTTACTTTCTTTTGGGTATCCCCTCATAATTATTTCATTTTTTATGTCAGAATTCTTCATTTGTAGATTCTTGATGGAACATTCAAAAATGGAAGCTTGATTTGAAATGAATATTGAAAATGGGGAAAAATATATCTTGAGTTATTAAAAGTCAGATCTGCTAAATAGCTTCTTATACATTTTTTTAAGACAACTTTTAATATCTGGAAGAGAAATATGTGAAAGAACATGGAATCACTGGAAAGAAATAGACTTGATTGTATATCATAATACTTCTCATGATATTTGATTAGGATCCAGACATTTTATGTGTGAACTCCCCCCCTCCCCCAACAAGAATATGATAATACTAAGGAAGTTGTCCATAAAATATTAGCATACAACTTGAAATAGAGCCAGCTAGCTTTCCAAACAGATTATTCCTAGAAAGGAATTTTGATCTAACCTTAGCCAAAACAAGGCAAATAAAGTTAGTTTAGGAATCAAGGTTACCCCTAATTAGCATGTAGGATTTTGCTTTAGTCTACTATTGCAAATGGTTTTATATAAGTTATGAGATGATTTGCTATTGTTTGAATTAAACCTGAACATATTGTCTTCATTGGATTAGAAATAAGATTTAGATGACATATTATTCATTCAAATGTTATTTACTTTTTTTTTTAATGTAGAAATAATGAGACTAAATATATAGATACACACATATGCAAGCATATAGGGAACATTTTCATATATTGTATCAAATACAATCATATATATTTGCTATGATTTTGGTGCAGAGGTATGCCAGAATCGGATAGTCCATGGATCCCATTTCTTATTTCAATGCTGAATTTCTTATAAATGCCTAAACAATAAAGCATTTGATTATTTGCCAGGCATGGCTTTCTGCAATAATAGAATAGGGAATTCTGAAGTTCAAGGATCATGAATCAATTCTTTATGAACACGTGGGCAATAAACCATTTTTTAATATTAGAATTTTTCATCTATATCTTATGAGTATGTATATATTTTAAATTCACAAGATACCAGAAATTATTTCAATGATGTTATCTTTAATTATTTATCTTTGTTCATATACTGCATATGTATAAATACTTATGTGTGTGTATATATATATATATATGAAAATGTGTGTGCGTTTTATTTATTTATTTATAAGCTGTGCACCACATGGGACAGTCCTGAATCGAAGATCAGAATTTATTACCATATACATAAATATATAATAGGAGGGTGTGTGTGTGGCAGTACGTCATATATTTAAATTTAGGATAGGTTTATAATTTTTTAAAGCAAGATTTGTATATAGGACACACACCCTTGTTTGATAAAACTATATATGCATCTAGTGTCTAGGGTGTATTTGAATAAATAAAACATTTTATATGTTATTAATAGTTTATACTTTTTTTTTTTCTAAATAAATAATTAATGAAAATGAAAAGTTAAAAAAATAAATTGTGCAATTAAATTTTAATGGTTATGAAAAGGGTAGTTCTTAATAAATGACATCTAGGATAAAATTCTTACGGGATTAAAAGTGTTACTTAATTGGGTTTTTTTTAAAAAAAAAATTGCCAAGATCAAGGCAAACATAAAATGAATTCGTTAATTGAATCTTATTGCTGAAACTTCATTTTGATGTATATAAAAAAATAGACTAATGGCTTTAGCATTCACCGGTGTTATCAAAGTTCTAACCTTGAGTAGTCTTGACCATTTCCTTTATGCTCAGAAGTTTAAGATGAAAGAAATTCAAAATTAATTAAAATAAATTAATTTTTTTGAAATTTTTTTAAAAGTCTATTTTAATTATAAATAGCTACACATGATAGTATGATTAGTCAGGAACCTGGTGAAGGAAATATTATTGAAAATGGCCGGGGATACAGTTAATTGCAATTATTTTAAAGATGTCTACGCATAAAGATAAAGTTAAAACAGCTTTTATTTAAATAAATAATCCTTTGCTGGTACAGACTTTTCTGTCATTCCATCGTAAAGGAACAGAAAAAAGGCAATACTTACTAAGTTCGTCAATAGCTAGGCCGCCTGTTGGCCAGCTATAAGAGCTTTTTGAAAAAAAAAAAAAAATTTACTCGGCCCGGATTCGAGTCCAATTCATATGCATGTATATACTGTAACAGAATTAAAATTAGAAGCAATTATTAATTATTAAAATATACGTTTATAATCTGCGCCATTTATATAATCTGTCATTTGTAACAGTATGAATAAATAAAGATGAACTGACAAAAAGGTTGATAAAAGGCTGTTACTTTATAACTGATTACAATCTATATATTGATGAATGACAAAATGATAGTTGCTATAATTCAATAACTAAATATAACATTATAGCCCGATTGCAACTATCCTAAACATTAATTCTGTCACGTTACTAATGAAATAAATAAATTATCTCATTTCTTAATACTTAAAATAACAACAGTGAAATTTAAAACTATCATCATTAAATATTTAATGATATTTAGATATTGGGGAAGTCATTTGAACAATAAAACATACTGGCCATTGTCATCAAATAAAATAATATTAAATATAGCAACTGAATAAAATTACCCACGGTGAGATCCCTGGAGTGCATTATGCTTAACTCCAATACTAGGTTCTTTTAACCAAGAATCCTTCTCATTCCTCTTTCCATGTATATACGACCATTCACGGTCACACGCACACACTGGTGCTATTTATAACAAGGTATAAAATTATCATATAAACTTAATATCATTAAGTTGGAAAGGGATTAACTCACTCTTTATTCAGTTTAACTAAGTATATGTGTTTTCCTACGAGCGCCACTAGATTGTTTTAAATCTAGATAAATATCTGTTTAGAGTGTACTGAGTTCTAACTCATTCGGTACATTTTTATCACACATGACTTGGATGACTAATGAAAAAAAATGACACTCTTATATTTTATTCATGTCAATAAAATCATAAGATCCCCATATCACCAAAAATTTATATACACCAAGACTCTTATAGACATTGCTAGCTCATTTTATGTATATTGATGAACAGACAAGTATAATCTATTAATGGCTTCTAAACAAGCATCGTGAAGACCATTATTGATATTGATGGCCATTTAACTAGATTATTTATCACAATATAAAGGTAATAATGATGATGATAATAATGTCATAATAATAATGATAACAATAGTGATGATGATACCAGCCACAGCTTATTAATAAACTCACAACAATAAATTTATCTTTATAAACTCATAAGCACTTTTTAAAATCATCCCATGTCAAACTGGGATTTAATTATTAGATTCACTAGCATTTAGAAGTTTATGGTTATTTATTAAAATACTTTAATAGTTAAAACTAGGATTTAATAATACTAGTGATGATGACTGATCATGATATTCAACTTTCTACAAATCCTTATTTACTAAATATATTAATTATGTTAAACATTTAGATTTAATGATTATAATTTATTAATGATGATGGCGATCATAACTACTGTATAGTATTATTTGAAACAATGTTTTAATCAATAATATATCCATCTTTGATGAAGATGATCAAAACTCATGGACACAACATAATTTTGGCTTTCTATTGTTGAACTATCATTATTAAAATTTGGTTATTATCAAGCTTAATCCCTAAATACCTAAATGCAAATCAACATTCTAGTTTACTTAACATTTTGCAGCGCTTAATATTTTAAGTGATTGCTCAATATTTACGAATGATGATTCTTAATATCTGTGAGCGATGATGATCATTTAAAACAATAGAATTAAGACAAGAAAAATACAACAATATTTTAATAAGAACTCGGAAACCAATTAAAAAATATAATTATATTTTATTAATACTATTACTCTTTCTTTCTTTAAAATCAAATTTACTAATTAGATAAATGGCTTATTATTACATTAATTCAATACAAAACTAACACAAAATTTTATATACAAGTTCGTCATTTTGGATAATTTTAAAATAAGCTGGCTTAAAATGACATTTAAAAAAAATATTTCATGGAATGCTTACTTAAGACTTTCCTAACTTATTATATCATAACAATAAATTTCGTATGTAACCTGTGTTTTATTTCACTTCCATTCATATGTAAGCCTTGCTTTATAATTTACCATATTTAAACTAATTATGTATAACCTATTCTTTTGACGTGTTTGTATAAGCAGTTACACATGCACACATTCGGTAATGTTAACATATATGTTTAAAATGTATACCCCTATATTAAAGATTAATACATAAATTACATATATAAAAATATTCTTGCAACCTTTTAGCAAAATAAAATAAAATACATTATATCAATTTTAATATGCAACAAGATAAAAAAAACAAAAACATTATAAATGCATATATTTATAGGTTGCTCATTATCATAACAAATGAAGAACAATAAAAAAAAAAAAAAAACATTTCAATATTATAATATATAATATAAAAAAAATAATATAAAAAAATAATGAAAATTTAAGTTTAAAGATTTAAACTGTGTTTGTGTTATGTTATGTGATATTGAGAATAACTATCGATAAACAAGCCCTTAATGTTTCTGTATCAAAGAAAAAAAAATAATGCTTTGACCAATAAATTAAGGTTTACTTTTAATAAGCAATAATAAAAAGATCTGTTAAGGAAAGTTCATAGTTACCCGATTACTTTCACTTCTTATAAATGTCCTTAGTTTGAATTTTCAGACTGCTTGTCTTTGCTTCATTTAAAAAAAAAAAGAAAAGTTCTTGGAAATACTTTTAAGATAAACATGAATTAATTGACTTGCTTATTTCTTCAATTTTAAAATTATTTATTGTTGATGCTTTTGATAATGCTGAATTCGTTGACTGGCTTGCTTCTACCATTTCAAAAAGAGTTATTTCAAATACTTTTAGATAAGTATGAACTGGTGGATTTGCTTGTCTCTCCCATTTTAACAAAAAAAACATTGTAGACACTTTAGATGAATATGAAGAAAATTTTAACAAAAATTTGGTTGATAGCTTAATCAAACCTAGCTATAAGGTCTTTATTCATCTTTCCTTTCTTCTTGGCTCTTGTCAAAGATGATAATGAGATGACATTTTTGGCTGGTTTTAAATTTGTCCATTCTTTTGGTTACTATGGACCGGTATATGGGTCCACAGTAGACCAGTGATTTAACCCATTTATTAATCCAGGAAGCAGAAAAAATGGTTTCAGCAATGCAAATTCATTATATTTTACACAGCAAAATATATTAATATCATTTCATAAAACTGTTAATAACTTCTTCCAATAAATTCAATTTTGTTCCATTTTTCCTTCTTTATCTTAATCTTGCTGGGACTTACTTATATATATATATATATACGCACATCTTCGTCTATACTGACTTTAAAACAAGAGTCATTCTTTTTTTCTTCCTCAATTTTTAGAGTGAAAAAAAAAATCAATCGCTCACTCTCCTCATATTAAAAAAAAAACTGACTGCTACATCTTTCCTTCAACAACTTTAAAAAAAAACTGAGAGACTCTAAATAGTTTCATTCATTTATATTGCGAATCTTGGTCAAAGAAAATGACCACCTGCATATCTTATCTTGAGATAAAAGATCAAAAAAAAAAAATCAGAGTTTGACAAGTTGATGTTCTATTGCGATTTTACAAGAAAATTAATAATCACGCTTTATTACATCAAAGCACCCCCTTTATAAAAATAATCTTAGACACAGATAACACAAACAATAAAGCTGGCAATCTATAGTCATTAGCAATAGGTGTAAAAGCATTTTTGTTTTTATACAGACGTTTTCATTCTTTCACACTCTTTTGCACGTGTACATTTTTTTAATCTACTAATCTGATCGCCTTTTTTACACTTTCTTTCTTAATGTTTTATTTTACAGAAATAAAACTAAATAACTGAATATATTAATTATTTAATAAGAAAAATAACATATTAAAATATCATTTCTTACAACATTATATTCATTCACCACTTATTAATTTATCAACTATATATTACACATATAATATATGTACACATAAATCTATATATATAAAAGAAATTTTTTTTTAATTAAATAATATGTATGTATGTGAAATGAGTCATATATCTACAATACATAGACACTTATTTAAAAAAAGGGTTTGACAGTTGAAATGTAATTTTTTATTTTATGAAGATAATTTATAAATAAAAAGGAATTTCCTAAGTTCTAAAGTGGAAGATAAAGAAGTTGATATTAATTTGATATAATATAAACCGACATATTTTTAATAACTAGTGAATTGAGAAGCAATAAGTGAAGTTCATTGTCTCAAAAGCAGGAAATATATTGTATATATATATATGTTTGAACACTGCTGCTTTGAAAGATAATACTCTATTTTATAAGTTTACTAAATGTATTAAGCATTTGTTTTAATAATTGCTAATCTAAAAACAATGACTTATGGTAAACTTATTAACATTTATTATTTATTTTTAAAATTGAAGTGCTAAAATAATGTATTTGCTAATAGATCGGCCAACAGTGGCTTGGCTGTAGGACTGCTTTACTTAAAATAATTTTCCTGTGATTTCCAAATTTCCAGATAAAAGAGTCTGTAATAGTTTATTATTTTCTAAATAATTCTATATTCTTTATGATATCATTTTTAAAAAGTTAGTATTGGAATTAACATGACTACGGTATTAAATAAGATAATTGGACTGCTTATTGTTCTGAGCTTATAAGAAGTTCAGGCACCAGAAATAACAAAAATTAGCCCCAAACCATGGGCTTTTGGGCTTCAGATTCTGCTGTTCTATTAGTGTACCAAACCATACAGAGCATTATAGCTTTGAAATGTAACAATAAAATATTTTATATTAGCAATGTAGATAAATATTATTCATGAAGAAATGTACTAAGCTTGAATTAGAAATATATGTATTTTAAATTGGTTTTTTAAGTGCTAGGAGTAATTAGTTAATTGGGAAAGCTTAAAATCAATAATGTATTAATATATTAAGCTTTTCAAAAACTTTAAAAAATGTTCTTGTTATTTACTTGAGTACAATGCTTTTATATTCATTTATTTTACTTAGAGTTTTGACTGATCTACAGTCTTAATCAGAGCTGTTTATTAAAAATATTAATAAACAATGCAAAAAAGGATTAGAAGGCTTCAACTAATACAGTGTAATATATTAAAGCTTTTTCAACTTTAATATTAAGATTATTTTTACCATTATTTTATGATTCATATTAATTAATAACTAAGTTTACTTAAAAAAAAAAAAATTACAGACAAAAATTTATTTATAGTCAAGAAATTTTATAATTTTTATAATATTAATTAATAACGGCATGATTTACAGCAAACTTTTTTTTAAAGATCAAATTATGGTGTTTATGCTACAAAGTATTATGACTCTGTATGTATATTATTTCTGGGAGCTTCCATATATTAAAAATATAATAGCTAAATAGCTGATTTTCAGCACAATAACAAATATTTTCCCCAAAGCTTCTTCTTTACCAAATCATAAGAATGTGTGTGGTGAGATTTAAAATTATTTTTTTCTTTTTATACTCAAATTCTATTGGTTGAGAAGTTTTAAAAAATATTTTATCCTCCAATAGCTTTTTCCAAATATTGTTAATTTTCTTCAATTCATATTTCTCATTTATGTTCTTGGGCTTTTTAAAAGTCTCTATAACTTTTCTTAGCAGTCTCTGTTCATATTGTTCAATTTTTGCCAGAATATGTGTTTAATTAAAATTGATACCATGGTTAGTTAATTTTATGTGTGAATAAATGGCTGATAAATTGGATTTTTCTCTATGTATCAAAATGTATTCTTCCTTTCTTATATTTATTGTATGATTGGTCTGTCCAGTGTATGAAAGTGAACAAACTCCACATGGAATTTCATATACATCATGACACTCCAAAGGAATTTTATCTTTAGGGCATAGAAATGCTTCATTATTATTTTTTAAATATAGAGTAAACTGTGTGGATATTATTTTTCTTTTAAGACATTACCAATTTTATCAGTCACTCCCTTTATATGTGGCAGAACTGTTTTAATTTCTGAAGTATCATTTTTTTTTCTTATTATATGAAAAAGCCCTATTAATAATCCTGTAATCAAAACCATTATGAAGAAACATTTTTTTTTTTAGTAGGAGAGATATCTTGGTGAAAATAGCTGTCATCAGAAAGTCTCTTAGTTCTAGCTAACAATGTCTTTGCCACTGAAAATAATTATGCTGGATGGCAGTGAAAAGAAAAAAAATGAGATACCTCCCAGTGTGTGTTTGCTTTTTATATATACTATAGTATAAAGAACCATCTTTCTTTCAATTAAAATATCTAAGAATGGAAGTTTGTTATTATTTTCTACTTCCATAGTAAATTTGATGTCATTGTGAAAAGTGTTTAAAAATTAAAAAAGTTCATCAAGCTCATGCTTACTATGAGCCAAATAACAAAGGTATCATCAGCCATATACATAATGTTTTAACTGCTGATATCAACATTTTCTTTTCCAAGTTTTCCATAAAAATAGAAGCCAGTGCTGGAGAAAATGGTGAGCTCATAACTAAATCTGATGTTTGTTTATACATCTGACTATTAAAAACAAAAAATGTATATGAAATTCTACATGGAGTTTGTTCATTTTTGTACATTGAACAAACCAATCATACAATAAATGTAAGAAAGAAAGACCACTGGCAGTCAGAGAAAAATCCAATTCATCAACCATTATTCACAGATAAAATTAAATAACCACATCAATTTTAATAAAACACATTCTGGCAAAATTTGAACAATATGACCAGAGACTGCTAAAGGAAGCCATAGAAAAGGCCCAAGAACATAAATGAGAAGTGTGAATTGAAGAAATTTAATATTTGGAAAAAGCTATTTGAGGATAAAATATTTTTTTAAAACTTCTCAAGCAATAGAATTTGAGTATGAGAAAGAAATAACAAAGGAAAAAAAAAAGATTTTAAATCTTACCTCATACATTCTTACGATTTGACAAAGAAGAAGCTCTGAGGAAAGGACTTTTTATTGTCTTGAAATGTCATCTATTTAGCTATTATATTTTTCCTACATGGAGGCTCCTGGAAATAATATTATGAATTCATCATGTGTCCATGAGAATATTCATTTATATATATACTATGTGTATAGTATGTCTATACAAATTAAGATTATAATATAAATAAATAATTTTCTATGACTTGTTATCTCATTAATAAGTATATAATATAAGAATATATTTATTGTTATGGAATAATGATTGAAATTTAAATGTTAATTTATAATATGTTGGTCAATACTTAACAGTATTTTGTATTTGCAGTAAGACAAACCAGATGTGATCTTTTTTTTTTATTCTTATAAGAATTTTATTTTGTGGTTTGTTTTCGGTTGGTAACAAAAATTGCAACATGATTTATTGTTTATTCCTGTTGAAAATAGATTAGAAACAAAACAAAGTAATTTGACCAGTCATTAGAAGCAACACATGGATTGAAAATAGTAATAATATATAGTGGAGCTATTGCAAATAATAGCTCACATTTTATTTATAAGCTTCGATTGCAATAAGTATTGTTTTCTTTAATGTAGTGACATATTTTTATGCATATAGGATGCATATACAAATTAAGATTATAATATAAACTTTTTTTAAAAATGTTATCAATAATAAATTGAAAGAGTATATTTACATATATTTTTACTATATTTAGGTTAATTCATTCACATTTACTCAAAGAATAATATACTTTGCTATATTTTTATTTTAAAATAAAATAAAATGGACAGTGTAATGTCATATTTTCTTACAGACTTTAAGCTTTCTAATACAATACATCATCATCTACCCAAAATATTTTACTATTTCATATTTTCTATCCATAAATTTAATGTTTTATCAAAAAATTTCTTTAACTTTAGTCATTTCAAGCAAGGATGACGTGAATATATTTTTCATTATTTTTCTAATGGATGATAATTTGTTTTTTAACATAATATTCCACTTTTGAGTATGACTTTTTTCTTTCACTACAAATTGATAGCCTTTTTTAAATTGCATACTAAGTAAAATACCTTTTTAAAAAAAATATTTTTAGAAAATTGTAACAAATGAAATATTGTACTATATCAAACTTTTAGATGAAGAAAAGCAACCCCCCCCCCCCATATTTTCAGTATATTTAATGTGAAGATAACATTATTAATAAATAAAAACATGTTAGAATTAGTTTGTATTTTTTTATTTTATGTTTTTTTTTTTTTTGGAATAGCATATAAATGAAATAATGTGTAAGTACAGCACAGTAGCAACTGATAGACATACATGGATTTTCAAACTCCAAGTGGGGTGGTGACAAAAAACCGTTGTATATGCAGTGAATACTATTTATCATATATAGCAAAATCACATATTTAACTTAGTTAAACTTCCTTTTTTTTTTTAAAGTGAGAAAATCACATCATCAATTCATAAATTTTCCCATTCTGTTCTCATCATTGCCCAGCTCTTCAATTCCATGCCATTTTTTCTATTTCTTATATCATCTAACAATGTCAATCATTCACCATTCTCTCCAAAAAAAAAAACTATACTTCTTATTTATGTCCAATAAAGTTTCTCTTGCTATTTCTAATTTGTTCAATCAAACTTTTTTTTTTATTTATACTTTTTGAAACTTTATTTTATTCATCCAATTGATTTTTTTCATTCTTCTCCATGTCCACATCTCAAAGGCTTCCAATCTGTTCCTAATTTTATGACTCATTATCCAGGTTTCACACCCATACAATAGTACAGTTCACATATAGCATATATTTGAATGAATTATAATTAATAAAATTTTTTAAAAAATAGCCGAATATAACATTTATTATTGCTTAATGAATAAAAATGTTTTGTGTGATCAATATTAAGATCAACTATCAATTCTAGATAGTTGTGCACTTTATCCAATGTGGCCGCTCAATGACATTGTTCTCTGCAAAAGCACAGAAATTGCCATTTACATGGCCTAAGTTATAGCCTATAGAACAGTTCTGTTCATATTAGCTGTTAGCAGGCCTAGATGGTGTTACACACAAATATTAGGGCCCACTGATGTGCTTGGTATCACTATGAAAATAGTGCACACTTCACAGATCGCTACCATACGATGTGAGGGTGTATGGAATTCAACTGGCCATAAGTGTTTTAATGTGCATTCGAAGTAATGATCTTAAAACTTACCTGACATACTATTACCATATTAATAATTGTAAGCCTGTCGCCACGGTTCTCTACACATCTTGGAAGATGAAAAAAATGCAAAAGGGTAGGTCCCAGAACCATTTCACATAAGTCCGTCACCTCCCCCTGCACGTGGTTCAGCACTACACATTGAAAGGTTTGTTTGCTCAGACTAGTGCATGTATTGGCTGATCCTTCAGATCTGCAAATCATTGGACCCCCTGCACATTCCAGCACTATACACTGAAAGTTGGGTTTGCTCATACAAGTACATGTATTGGCTGATCCTTCGGATCTGCAAACCACCGGACCCTCCCCACACATTCCAGCACTATGCGCTGAAATCTTGGTTTATTCATACACGTACATTGTATAAATAAAAATGTAATTTATAAAATAATGTTGATTTGTAAAGTTTTTAAAAAATTTTTTTATAAATTGTCGGAGAACAGAAAGCAAAAAATTATTGGCCGGGTAATATTACATTTCATTATTTTTGCAAGCAACAACACCATCGAGCGGCCACATTGGACTAAGTGCACAACAACCCAATTCTATTATTTACACACACAAAAAATATAATAAAAGTTAGAATTAAAAGTGCTATAAAGATTTGTTCTAATAAAAAGAATGTTAATTGAAATAAACGAAGCAATATATAATAATTATCTATTAAATACTACACAAATAAATATTAACAAAAAATACATGAAAGAATAATAAAAATAATGTTAAATATAAAATAAAGAAAAAAATGTACAATGGAGTCGCAAACTAGGCTATATTTTACTTCAAGCTTCTTTTACATATAAATGTATATAATGTATATTAATTCACATTTAATTGACAAGCCTTGATTATTAACTTTTAGAATTTTTTTTTTTTTTTGCTGTAAGTGTACAATACAGTACTTTTCAATATACATGCTGATTGATATTTGAAGTGATTTATATGAAGACTATTTCTGTTATATGTATATATATTGTTTATATCTAGCTGAATTTCACTTGAAAAAGTACACTTGTTAATAGATGACACCATGGCCATGAAAGAATTTTAGTATAAACTTTTTAAAAACTAGTATTTCAATGTTATATGATTTTTTAATTTTATTTATTATTAGTAGCATAGCATTAGGCAGTTTTAATTTTCTCTATGTAAACTAAGATTATAATATAAACATTTTTTTTTTAAAAAAAAATAGTGTTATTAATAATAAATTAAGAAATCACATTTACATATATATTTACGATACTGTGTGGGTGTTCATGCGTTCACAATTATGTTTTATCACAATTAAATAAATATCTGTTTCAAATAATTTTTTCTTCGATTAGTTATTAAAATTTTAATGAAAATTATAGCTGCAATTTCGTTATCAGCATATGCAGTTCCGCTGGTTATTTTAATATTTTAAGATTAACCTGTTGTGCACATTTTTTTTCTTCAATAATTTTTAAAATTCCAATGAAAGTTACAATTGCAGCTTTATCATCAACAAATGCAGTTTTATCAGTTGTTTTAATATTTAAAACTGTAATGGTTTTGGAATTTATACAACAATCCCCTATTTGTAGTAAATAGCTTGGAATTGTATAATCCAGATTTTTGCTTCAATTCTTCATAAAGACTTAAGGCTTTCTAACACAAAACAAGACCATCGACTTTAAAGTTTTTACAATTTATATCATTTAACCATAGATTTAAGGCTGTTTCCATTTAAATCAAAAAATTGTCCATTGTTTTAGTTTCAACTTGAGCTGTTTCAGGGGCGAGAAAGGTGGTTGCACAAATCTGCTTTTTATAATTTCTCTGATCAATGTCTCCTTCATTTGAAACTTAGGCCAATTTCTTAATTATTAAATCAATTATTATTTTCCTTATTTAATGAAAGTAACTTCATGACTTTCTTTTTGTATCTATTGCTCATTGTACTACAATACATTTTACTAAGTATATGATGTATACTTATTATATACTAAAACTTTTTTGAAAAAAAAAAATGCAAAGAAAAAATTCTACACAAGTACTTTTTGATTATGGTACTGAATTGCATTGAAATTGTGAAGAAAACATGTTTAAATAAATTTGAATTTTTAATTTGGCCACATAAAATTTACCAGGGGAAAAAAAAATGGTTGCCACTGCACTGAGATTCGTAAAATTTAATAAATTTGTAAATTTCAATGTTTTTATTATTTGTTTACATTTTGTTTATTTACATTTTTTTTTTTTTTGATTAGCATATAATTGTAATTGATAACAAAGTTTGCGACTCCACTGCATACTACTTTTAAGGTGCATATAAACCTAATATAGAAATAAATGCATAGATACAAATTTAGTATGCACTCTGGGATTTTTTATTCACCGGGGGGGGGGGGGGGAGGGCCCTAAATCATTAATGAAATAAGTAAGTGATAAATGAAACAAGTATTGATATATTTTTTTCTGTGTGCATTTGTTATGTTTACTAACAAACAAAGAAAATAATGTGTGTTATGTGTACTTTTTTTTTGTATAATTTTAGTGAAAAAATAGAATATGATATTGCATTTCTTTCTAATTTTTCTGTTTTCCCCTTTCATTTTTGTAATGTGTATTAAATTTTTTAATTAACAAATAATATAATGGACAAATAGTAGATTTTATGTTTTCCCAAACAACAAAAATGATATGACTGAGAAAAATAAGTGTGTCTAGGTGTACTTTTATTGAAATAATACTATAATTGACAGATGATTAAAAACTTGAAATTTTTAATTAACAAATATTATGAACAAGTTATAAATTAGTTTTTTTTTTTCTCTTACCTTTAATTAAAGAATACTATGAAAATAAAGGACACAAACTTTTTAATTTTCAAATAGTACAATCAAGCAATCAAAAAAGTATTTAATAAATAATATGAGCAAATAATGTATTCTTTTTCAAAAATAAGGTATTATTTTTTAAAAGTAATTGAAAATGTAAAATAATTAAAAAAAAACAAAACGAACTTTTTCGTTGATGGTAAGTAGCATAAATATCCTGATGGAAAGCTACAATATAATAATGCTAGCGGTTGACTTGAAATCTTGGAATCTGCATTGAAATCTGCATTAATTGAATTGGCTTCATCTATTTAGACAGGTACCCAACACAAGTCATGATATCGTTAACTCCTTATCCATAAAATTCTTTCAATAGCATATTGTAATCACACAAGTGAAGATTAAAAAATGATGAACATTTGAAGAATGTTTGTTTTCTTAGTTCACATTTACAGAACATGAGGACAAACATTTGTACAAAACCTTTTTATTTTTTCAACTTTCAGGTCAATAGGACAAGTATTTGAACAGGATATTATTTTTTCATTTTCAGGCTATCAGGTCAAGCATTTGGACAAAACTTTTTATTTTTTCCACCCTGCTTACAGGTCACAAGGTCGATAATCTGCTCATTTGCGTATTTAATGTTGATATTATTCAGTAAAAAAATTGAAATAATATACTATTCAAATGTTTTTAAATTCTTCTATTTATGTATTTACTGTTGACATAAAATTCCCACATATTTTAATATAAATTTATTAGTGAAAAAACTGAAAATGTAAGCAATAGTCACATGGGCAAAGGCTTGAACAGGTCACAAATCTCTCTACTCACATGCTAATTGTTAATATATGTATTTTATCCACATTTTTTGCTGCTAATATTATACATATTTAATATGTTAATAGTGATTTGATGGCTTCCTCGAATGTACTAAGAAACCTCAGAATGTATACTAAATCAATACCAGTTTATATACATAAAAAAACAAATATGAATAATTTATTAAATCAATAAAATGATTTTGAGAATTTTATTAGTATCTACGATAAATTATATGTGTAGATTGTAAATATATATATATAGGTTAATTATATAAGTATTACTAAGAATAAATTAAGGTCTCAATTGACAAAAGGCATATGCAGCAAATGAAAACTAGAAATTACAAAATTTAAATAATTACAAAATATAATTTTTTTTTTAATGAAAAGATAAATATGTAAAGAGGTAAATTTATTCCAAATAAGAATGATGAAAGAAAAGTAGAATTCAATTTAAGAAAAGAATTTTTTTTTTGAGTAGGTTTAGGATTAAAAATAAAAGTAATATTAAAAAGATACTGAAAAGCATGAAAATATAAAAGGTATTATAATAATAGTCAAATGAGTTATTGCTCAGTGGTGCATAAATTATTCATGTGCTGGAAGTTATGGAACTGGAGCTCAGTCCCTAATATTCTATCACCACATTAAACGATGTAGATAAATATTTTAATGGAAAAAAAACAGAAAAGAAAATAAAACTATTTTTTATATATTTAAGAATAAATAATAGATTAAAGTTTTTAAAAATTGTTTAAAGCCGTAATTGAATATAGAGTTTAAACATTTTTAATTGATAAAGAGCACTAAAAAGATAGAGTAAATAAAAGTTTAATTTCTCATGTAATTCACCATGTTAATGTATTTGAAAAATGTTCCTTAAATATATGGTTGCTAATTATATTTATGACTAAATTAATATTAATGTTATATAATGTTTATATTTTCTAATTATTGAACATGTGTAAGTATATTAGTTTAGAACATATGTCATAAAAATTCCCAAAATGTTTTACTGAAATTATAAAGGAATAAGAAGTAAATAAAAATAAGAATAATAACTAAATGGTTTTTAAAGAAAATATTTTTTTATAGTATATTTATTATATTGATACCAGATGTACCCGTCCTTCGGAAAGGGCATTATTTTTTTTTAACTGGTTGCTTTAACAATTTTTTTTTTACGATTTAATGTAAATTAAACATTAGATTTTAATATTATATAAATAAATGTGAGAAATGTAACCATCCTGAAAGACCATCTTTCCCGGACTTTGGAAAGGCTGTCGTTTTTTTTAATTGATTGCTTTAACAAAATTGTTTTAAGATTTAATGTAAATTAAAATATTTTAATATTATATAAATAACTTTTTAAATATATCTGTTATATTTGATATGTGAATTTGACAGTGTTCTGGATAACTATTTATAGTAGAATTACTAAAATATTCTTCATAATAATTTGTTACATGACTGTCTTTGTGATAAACATTCACAGGAAACATGTGTCAGCCTTCAAGACAAACTTTCACCTAGATTTTATATTGATATATCTTTATTTGAAGATACAAAATTTTCAACTTTCAGTTATGTCTTACATTTTTTTTAATACAAATGAAAAATTGCAACAATGAATTGCAAAAGCATTAAAATTATTTTTTGTTTCAAATTCCTTTCTTTCTTTTTCAAATTTAATTTTTTAGTGGTAGTAATAGTAATAATAATCATCTAGAACAGTGTTCTGCAATGTGTGAATTGTGACTCCTTGAGGAATCA
The DNA here is from genome assembly GCA_028023455.1 of Epiperipatus broadwayi. Taxonomy (NCBI): domain Eukaryota; kingdom Metazoa; phylum Onychophora; class Udeonychophora; order Euonychophora; family Peripatidae; genus Epiperipatus; species Epiperipatus broadwayi. The sequence continues at coordinate 7,131,587 of JAQFVV010006251.1, forward strand.
CTGAAACATTTTTGACAATTTTGGATTCCTCAAAAAATTGAAGTGTAACAAATAAAAAATCAGTATTTTGCCTTTAAAAGTAAAATATATAAATGTAATTATACTAAAACTTTACAGAAATCGCATTAGGAAATATTCATAATAAAACAATTCAGTTATCATTTCTCTTTGCTAATAAATATGTAGTTGCTATTTTTGATTCTAACATGTAAGTGAAAAGGAGAAAGGCGATCTTATACAACAATTGTGAAAGAGAAGGTGTATTTGTCACTTGATGATGATGATGATCCTAATTTGTTTTAAACCCTCATGCTAAGAATACTTAAGTACCTAATTATCAACCAATGATGGGTAGTCTTAGCTGGATTGGCTACGCATTAACTACCTGAAGAAAAACCCCTAAGCCTTTTGAAAATGATTTGGCTAGGTTTCACACTTCAGATTACAGGTGTAGGACATATATTCTTATAAATTTATCTTACATAAAAGTCAAGAAATCAATATAATATACAGACAAAAAGTGTTAGAATCAGTTTTTAAATTATTAATATGAGAAGCATTATTACTTCCTGGTCATTTATGAATGTTAATATTTGATACCTTGATAAAAATTTGTAAATATTCAATTTAATATTCCAGTCTTTTATTTTATTTAGTATTATTATTTTTTTTTAGGAAGATATTTAATAAAATAAAACATTTCACATTGCCTAAAGGTTTTACATTTGACCCAATTTTCAGTTTGTTAATAGTGCTTTATGCGTATCATAATCTAATACCGTTCATGAATTTCCTAGCAAACAATGAAAGGTTATCACGCTAAAAGAATAACTCTATGCAAGTAGAAAATAAATTCAATCTTTTAAACAATAGTTTCAGATTATTTATGTATAACTATTGTAATATCTGTCATTATAAAATTATTGCTTTATAAAAATGTTGATATTATTTATAGCGTTGGTAATTTAATTTATATTAAAGCTATGTTTTAAATTAGCGCTATTCTATCGGTGCTGCGTGAAAGGAGTACAGAAGGGGAGGGGGTGTGTGCAATACACTATCGGATTTTTTTTTTTAAATAAACTTTTTTAAAAAGTTAATTTGTTGAGATGGAAGGAGTTTAATTTTGTACTTTATTCGTTCTCTTATTTTATTTTGGAGTAGCTTGGTGTTTACTCTGATATGTTTTAATACAGTTTAACTTTTTTTTCATCTTTAATTCTCATAATAATTGTGTGGTTTTTATAGCATCAGAGAGCAAGTTAAAGCTGCATTTGGGTGACAGTAATCGTACAATAAAAGAACATTAGTTTTTGTATATGGATCTGAGATGAACTCATATCTATAGAAGAGCAATACAAACACTTCACACCACATAGCAAAGTATAGAGATGGGTTTGAATAAAAGATAGAATCAGAGTCAAAATACATGTATAAAAGAATAAGGTTAAATCATTGAAAGAATTAAGAGGCTCAAACTGGATTCCAATAAATTGCAAAAGACCTAGGAAGACTATTTTTAAGATATTTATTTGAGTGATGAGAAGTTATGAATCAGAAACATTGGATTTAGCTTGAGAGACTTTCATTTTATGGTGAATTGATAATAGTTGAAAATGATGATGATAATAATAGTAATGCAAAGGAGATGAATATATACATATTTAGATGTATGAAAGAAAGTAAGATAGTATAAATTGTAGCAGGGAGGATGATGTAATAACAAATATAAGTATGTTGTTAAAAATCATAATTAAATAAGTATATTAAAAAGTGCAAAAAAAAAAAAAAAGAATTGCATATTATATTGTATGGAATTGAGTAATTAAGAGAAGTGAAGACATTAATTCAGAATTAAGAGAATTCAAAATAGGTATTGGAAAATGGTTAAAATTGGATATATAAATATGCAAATAAGATAGATAACCAGAATCTCAATTAAAAGAGCAATTAATAATGAAGGCTTGAAATGATACTTGTAGTTGAGATATATTTAAAAGTGGATGAAGAACCCCATTTGTAAAATTTATATTACAGATAGGAAATAGAGAATAAGAAGTGGATTGGAGATGTAGGAAGAATATCAAGGAAATTCCTATATCATTGTTAAATGTGAAAAGTATATGTGGTTTGAGATAAATTTAAGAAATCAGAAATAGATGGTGGCTGTGGTATATAGAGGTAATTGAGGATATTTATAAGATTAAATCAGTCTATTGTAAAATGGGGCAAATAAATGAATGAATATAGGCAGAAATATAATGATGCTGTATTGCTCTAATGTGCACTTTGCTTAATATTTATTTTAAAATGTTATCAAATATTATTTCCAAAACAATGAAATTAATTTTGAAAAAGTTCTTATGTGCTAAACTTGATGATGATTAATCTTTCTTTTTCAATATATCCAGTAATGTAAACTATTCCTTTTACTATATATCATTAAACAAGATCTCATCACTTTATAAGAATCATTATCATTGTCAACCATTATCAATCCACTGTAGGAGATGCAGGAGGTCTCTTCAAGTTCAATCCATCTTCTCTAATCGCTAGCCTCTCTCCACATCACACCTGCACACTTTCTTATTTCATCCATCCATCTCACATGGAGTCTCTTATTGGATGGTTTACATCCTCTTGGAATCCAGTTTAAGATTTCAATTGTCCATCTATTAACATCTCTTTTGGCAATCTGTCCAGCCCAACTTCACTTTAGTCTTTTAATTCTTTCAGTGATGTCAGTAACACCTGTTTGTGCTATTACCCATGTATTGCATTTTCGATCTCTTCTTGTTACATCTAACATTATAATCTCTCCGTACTTCTTTGAGTGGTTTGGAGTCTCTAAATTGATTTTCTATTAAGTGTCTAAGTCTCAGATCCATAAGTAAAAACTGGTAAAACACATTTATTAAAAACCTTTTTTTTTTTTCCAAACATATAGGCATATTTCTTTTTAATATTAAGTTATTTCTAACAAAAGCACATCAATCAAGTTTATTTTTATGATTAATTTCATCCATTATGTTTCCATCTGAAATAATAATATAACCCAAGGTTTTACTTTTTCTAATCATCATAATCAATCTTTATTTTCATCTTTTGACAAAATCCATTGAACATTACTTTAGTCTTTTTAATTTGCTCTTAGTTCTACTTTTTTACTTTCATTTGCAAAAACAACCACATCATCTACAAAATCTAAATGCCTTAAACAATCTCTATTTACTCTTACTTCTTTAGCTTTCGATTTTAAACCACAAAATATTTCTTGCAGCACTGCTATAAAAAGTTTTGGTGATATGGAGTCATCCTATCTTACATCCTTCTCAATGTTACCCTTCCTAGTACTATTATGTAATCTAATTGTTGCTGTTGCATTTTTATAAATATTGTTCATATTGACAATGTCCTGGGTCTATACCTTGATGATCCAAGGTTTTAATCACAGACGAAATGCTTATAGAATTAAATGCCATTTCATAATCTACAAATCCAAAGCATAATGGCAACTCATATTCATTGTCCTTTCTATAATTTCTCTCAATACTTAATTAAAGCCACTTTTAAATCCAGCTTGTTCTTTGGGTTGGTTGAAATCCAATGTTCTCTGTAGACAAATTGTAATTTTGTTGGTAAAAATTTTGTATAAAATTGATAAAAGACTGATGGGTCTGTAATTTCTAATATCTTCTTTTATCAGTTTTTTAAAATATTAATTCTGCATTCTTCCAATCATCTGGTACATATTTATCATTTAGACATTTGGTATATAACTTTGCAAAATTTTTTCTATTTGGTCACCTGCTTTTTTTAATATATCAATTATAATTTCATCATTACCTGGAGCTTTTCCCTTCTTCATAAATTTAATTGGATGTCTCACTTCCTCATTTAAAGTCCTGGGAAATTCAGAAGATGTAACTAATGTAGAAGGTACTTGTTCTTTATTACTATATAATTCTTGATAGAACTCTTCTACCCATTTCATGATGTCATCTCTCTTTTTACTAATAGTTCCATCTTTTTTTTTATTGCAGATATAAGTTTTCTAATACCAAAATGTTGTTTTACACTCTTGACACTTTTATTTTCTTCTACAGCTTTCCTTGCTAGTTCACAATTATACTTTCTTATATCATTATCAACTATTTTTTGCACCATTTTACAAAATTTGAGATATTATTTTCTTCTTAAATTTTCTAGTCTCAGTAGAAATTTTATTGATCTTTCTACCAGTTATCTTTGTTGAGTTTTTAAAAGTGTATCAGTTATTTTCCTATCAAATTTTATTCAAATCTGAATCATGTTCAAAATCTACTAATACTTGAAACCAATTTGCAAGTTCTAATTTAAATTCATTAGAATGTTTTTGAAGATTAGCAATGTCAACAGTAAATATTATTTTTCTTAATAATATTTGATCAATTCCTGTGTTGAATTTATTAAGAACATTACAGTCTTGAAATATGTATTTTCTGTTAGTCAAAATATCCAATTTTACTGCATCTTTATTTGGATGCTTTCATGTCCATTTTCTTTTAACATTTTTCTTAAAAAAAGTCATTTTTCTACCAATTCTACAAGTCTATGTGCTCTGTCATTTCTATTACCATAACAAAATTTACCTACAGCACTTTCATCTTCCATTTGTTTACCAATTCTAGCATTAAAGTCTCACATACAAGTTTAAATTGTTGTTTAGTTTGATCCAAAGCCTTTTATATATCCATATAAAAATCTGCTACTTCATCACTATGAGAACATGTTGGGGCTTAAACCTGAATTATCTGTATTTAATATCTGCTAGTAACTTGAATAACTAACTAATCATGCTACTCTTTCTGATACACCATCAATCTCCAGAATATTGTTCTTCCACTTTTTATTTATAATGAATCCTCCACTTGTACGTCCAATATTTGTGCCTTTGTAGTAGAGTACATGACTACTTTTTAAATCAATTGTTTCTTCACCGTTTCTTCTAATTTCTCAAAGTCCAGTAATATCCCATTTAATATAAGACAGGTCTTCCAGTTTTTGCACTCTTCCTTCACTTGAAAGCGATATACAGTTGTAAATATCTAAATAAAATTTGTCATCAAATGGCAGCCTGGGTCTGCAATCAGGGAATTCTTAGCACTCTCTGTCTTCAGCCACCAATCATTGTTTTGGCTGGTGACTTTACAGCCCCTGGAAATAAGGGCCATGTTTTATTTTTGTCTGTCATGATTGTATATAAGAAAAAAAACTTTCATTCACACACACATTCATTCTGCCTTATCAGGCAATTGAGAAGAAATACCACAATGTTTCTTGATCTTAAACTCAGAGCTAAAAAGCCAATAAACTTACCACACTGGTTAATGAATGCTGGTGAGCAGCCCATCCATGTTTGTAAACTATATGAATAATCATATAGTAATGACAAGACCATATGGAGTGGACATAAATTTACCCTGCTCAGTTCCTTTAAGGCCTCCAAGAAGAATCAAAGGGTATTGTTTCTGTTAACAGGAAACTCCTTTCTGCAGCCTTTATAAGAATAGGATTGATTATTACCGCAGCATGATATGTGCTCATTTGTCTTTTATCAATATTTGAATAGTATTAGAGAAACCACTGTAAGAAATTTTTTACTTTTCATGTGTTTAAACTACTCAAAATAATATCAGTTGCACTGACAAAAGTTTTTAAAAAAATGTGTAAAAAAATTGCTAATTAACAATAAATTTTTATTTATTAATAAAATATTAATTGTAATTGTAAAACAATTTATTGTCACTCAATTCTTGACCTTAAATTGATTTTTTTTTAATTAATCAGGAATTCAAATATTTTAATTACAACTATATCTTTTTGTAGATTTCTCAAAAGTAATTGAATTGTTATACATTCATAACATTATTCCAATAGCAGCAGCCTTCCATAAATAAGTATAGCCTTTCCAACTTTGAAGGGGATGGGACACTCTAGAAATGAGTTTTGTAATAACTATACAAATCAATTTAACCACAAATTTGTCCTGTAAAGAACATGGTCCATTTTCAGTTTAGGCTGTGATTTAACTTATGCAGAAAACTTTTGTTTCTGAAATAGTTCAATGCCATATTTAATTGGAGATCTTCAATGTATTCTATTCTCTGCCATATCTTCTCAATGGAAACAATATACATCACATTTCTTTAAAATATCTTTGTGTTAATCTTTATAATGTAAATAAGGTCTATCTCCCATGAAAACCATGCTCAAGTTTATCATAAAATATCCTTTTAGGAAATCTTGTATTATTCATTTTGTATGTTCAACTCAACAAATATATGATTTTATAATAGTGGACTCAATACTACCATATTCAGCACATTGAAGAACATATCCATTGGTTTTATGGTCTTTCCATTGTATTTTTAAAATTTTACAGAATATTCTTAAATGAAACTTTTCTAATGCCTTTATGTTGTATTGATACAATGTCCAAGTCTTACATCCGTATAGTAAATTAGGAAAAATAATAGTTCTATATATATAGTTAATTTAATTGCAGTAGTTATTTCCCTGTGATGAAATATCCTGTCTTTAATTTGTTAAAAATAATAACAGCACATTGGAGTCTGTGCCCATAGTATTAAATAACTTCAAATTTAGGAAATGAAATAATTGTTATATATTAATTAAGCAAATGTAACTACATATACTAAGTGATTAGACAGGTAATTGTAGTAACATCACATGTTTTTAATATATATTTTAAAATATTATTTGTGAGAAAATCTTTTTTTCATAAGGCAGGAAATTGACATACCTTTATTCAAATATGGGATAAAATAAAAGTGATTGTAAAATTGTAAACTTTCAATTGTTTATAGTATGACGTCTTCTAACCCCCAAAAATAAATTTATAAATATCCAGTTTGAAATAAATTGGGTTACTGCCAAATCTCTTAGTGCTCATTATAATACTTATCTGTCAGCCAATTAGATGTCATGATAGCTGTCCAAATGACAGCCAAACCTAAACACACAACTACTTTTCTTTCTATATATCTAAGCCAGTCATAAGTATTTAGATAAGTATTATAACGAGCGCTAAGAAATTTGGCATTATCTCGACTTATTTCAATTTTCTAAGCCAGTCATAAGTATTTAGATAAGTATTATAACGAGCGCTAAGAGATTTGGCATTATCTCGATTTATTTCAATTTTCAACTATCTGCGTTTCGCAAATTAAAATATTATTTACATACTTTACTGCTTGTTATGTATTCTAAAAACTACTATGTAGTAAATTATAGGATTTCGCATTGTACATTTATGATTTAGACTCGGTGAGTTAATTGTGAAGATATTTAAAGCTTCAAGTTTTCAAATCTAAATACTTACGACTGGCTTAGATATATAGAAAGAAAAGTAGAGAAAAGAGTAGCCGCCCTTCTCTCGTAAAATCTTTGTAGTGTGTTTAGGTTTGGCTGTCATTTGGACAGCTATCATGACATCTGATTGGCTGTCAGATAAGTATTATAATGAGCACTAAGAGATTTGGCAGTATCTCAATATCATATTGATTAATACCATTACTTGTGATTTTTTATTATCTTTAAGTTTTAGATAATTAAATTGTGGTAAATGTGGATAATTGATCTAAACTCTTGTTTGAATCAAAATTGATGATCTAATTCAATAGAAAATTTTATAATAAACATAAAAACAATTAATGGAAGAAGTTGATTAACACAGGTAGCAGCACTCTGTGACAAGAAAACATCCTCAAAGAAAAATATTACCCCCCCCCTCCAAAAAAAAAAACCTCAAGCAAAAAAATCCTTCATTTCAAAAACTAAAAAATTAGGGATTAGACTTAGAGTTAATAGTAATATTTTATCACTAGTAGAATATTTTATTTCATAAGATGGGAATTCATTGTTGAACTCCTTCTTCATCACAACAATGATTGTTCTTTTCAGCAGACTGAAAAACCAAGCAGATAAGAAATAATTCAGGAGAAATGCTATTCATATGATCACTTATACTAATAATAAGAAAATAACTGAAAATATATTAAATTTATTAAGCGCTAGCAGATAATATAATATAATAATAACGTGAAAGGCTAGTCTTTCACGTTATTATTGAAAATAACTGAAGTAAAATCAATAATGTTTTACTAATAATTTTTAATAAATAGATACTTAGTTATTTAATAAATAAAGAAATTTATTCAACAATTAAAAAATAAAAACATGAACTATTTTGAGAATGTTCCAATTTTTAACTTTAAGAAAATGAATAATATATGTAATAAAAGAAATTTAGTTATGCACTTTAAGGTAAATAGGCTCTTTTTTATCAATTTACATATTATATGTAAAATATATAAGATGCTTTATTATTATAGTAATCTATCTTGTTTATTTGCAACCCCTCTGACATAACTTATCGTGCTCATAATCTTAATGGCACATAATTTTTTAATATATTTTATACAAAAGCAAAATTTTAGTTTCATAGGTAAGCATCTAAAATAAATTATATAATAAAATACAATAATTAAATGGTTTTATTGCTCTGGAGTTTATAAAATGTTTGAACATTGGAAATGATAGAACTGGGCTGAGATCTCTGGAATTTGAGTTTATCTGCCACTCCATCCCTATATCAATCCAGGCAGGGCAATTACATAATGTATTTCCAATATAATATAAAATGTAATATATTTTAATAATTCAGCGGGTTTTTTATTTTATATATAAATAATTATAATAATAGTTAAAATTAATCTAAATGAACTGTGTGAGCATTAAAAAATTAATTCAACATAAATCAATGTCATATTGGCTGTTTCTTTATTGAAATCAGGAATTGGTGAACCAAAATATTCAAAGAAACTTGTTAACCAACATATTTCTACTTTTAGCATTTTTTAACCTACATAAATTCTAAAATTTTAAATTTATTTACATTCTTTTTGTTCTATTCAGTAGCTTTGATTATTAAATCCTTATCATTATTCTATCCCAAGACAAAAGCCCAAAACTTTTTATATAGTTTGTCTTCATTTATTTTTCCACAAATAAGTTATGGATCTCCTTTCTGCTTACAAATGCTTATTTTCTAGTGATAATAATAAATAATTATTTTAGTTCTAGCTTCCAGATTCATCAATATCCTATTGCCTATCTATATAACCTTATTAACATAGCCAAACTGTGATCCATGGATTTGTAGCTTTTGAGTACTGGTGTAACATGTAAACTATCGATTTATTAGTTGTTGGTTTTTTTTTCAGTTATTAATGGAAATACCTCTTTATATTTTTTTGTTTTTATTATCTTTTTAAGTCATATTCGCAATACAGAATTTAACATTCTCAGAATAAAATAAACATAGCAATTATTAAAGAGGTATATCTGAATATTGAAACTGAATAATTATTTTCAAATTATTTGGTCATGTAAAACTTTAATTTTTGAGTCCTCTGTTGTAGGCTCTTCTCATTTTCCTACAGATGAAAAATTAGTTTTTTTGTATAATTGATTTATAAATAATATTTCTATTAGTCTGCCATCTAGTATAAGCTTTACTAATCAAAAAATTTCAGATAGTAGTGTTTAATAAACACTGGAAAAGATTTATTATCATGTGGCATCTATTGATTACAAAGCTTACACTGGATGACATAAAAATAGGGAAAATTAAGAAAGGAGAATATATGTTGGAGAAATTATTTATGCAACTGTGAAATAATTTGTTAATACTGTAATCATATTGGAAAGTTTCACTATTCAATAAAGAATCAAAATTCATATTCTATTAAAGCAACACTTTTTTTTTTTAAATTTAGAATTTTATATTGACACTGCCTTATCTGTTTATATGCTATCCAATAAAAGAAATAATGGTACTTACATATTAGACCTACAACACAGGCAACACACTATGCCTTTTTACATTTATGATAAATGTCTAACCTTGTAATCCTGTCAAATTCTGCAATCTCATCTGATGTCGACCAATAATGTGTTATGTAATAAATTTACACTTTCATTTATTGTCAAGGTTTTGTTTGGACAAGTTCTTCTCAAAGCATTTTTTACTTTAGTTCTGATTTACTTTTCCATTTTCTGATTAATACTACAATTTCTTTTAAACAGTACAAAATGAGGAATATTTGGAGTTTACCTGCTACTGAGATCAATGCTGTCAAATACATCCACACTTTGAACAAGCAATGACATTGTAACATTCAAGGAATATGGTCAGACTCACAAATTAACATCCATAGAATGAGGGAAAACGAGCGTAATTTAGCAGATAAAACTGTAATAGACTGGAGAAAAGGTTGTGCCACTGTGATGATAGGGTGGAAAAAAAAAGTAAAATTGGATGCCCTAACAAAATTGTTGAAATTGATGAGAGCCTTTTGTACAAAAAAAAAAAAAAGCTAAATGAATTCTTCTGGAACAGTGAATGTTTGATGGCTTGTGTAGGGAGATCAATGAGTGTTTTATCATGAGAATTCATGATAATACAGTGGCAACTGTGATGGAAGCCATGAAACAAAATGTGGAAGAGGATTTTGACAATTTATTCAGACTGTTGGAAAGCCTATAAAATTGCTGAATTATGAGCTGTCAGTTATGACCATTTTCATGTGAATCATGTATTAAGTAAGTCTCCATTTTGAAAAAAAAAAAACCTTCCAAGTCTCCATTTTGGAACAAAATTTTATTCACTTAAAATAAAGTAGAGTAGACAAATGATTGTTTCATCATCATGACAATTCTTGTTATATATTACATGTAAGTATGTTTTCATTTTGAGCTTTGTAATTTCATGCCAGATATATATAGACTTAATATTTTAGATATAATATTTACACATGCTAATATTTTAGATATAGACAGTAATTCTTCTTCTTCTTCCTCTTCTTCTTCTTCTTCTAATAAGATACATCTTTATTGATAATTTGAAAAAGTTACAATTACAAGTTTGATTGCATCGTGTTACAAGTGCAATCATGGTTAAGTTTATATATTAGGAGAGTTTTATATTTGTGAATTCTCTTGTATTTTCATAGTTCCTTGTAAGTTTTTTCTTGGAAGATGGCTTGATGAACGGGCAAGATAAATAGTTACAGTTATGGATCTGTGAAAGTATGTTGGCTATTTGAACTAGTGTACTCTGATTATAGATTGGAGGGTTGTTTTATGAGTAACCATGTTGCAGCTACAATATCTGGAGGAGTAATTTTAAAATCTCATGTCCTTAATTTTTGCTGTTTGTTTGTAAAGGTAGCTGGATGTCTTCTTGTGTTATTTCTGAATGTGAAGGTGCAACGAGTGCACCAGTATGCATATAATAGAAATGTAACTGCCTGTACTGTGGGCATAGAAGCTTTCTCATATGTTTGCATAATATTTATTATTGAGATGTTTTTGTGTTGATATGTATCTATCAAGACTTTACGTGTGTTTGATAGAGCTGGGCAAGTATAAAATATGTGTTGTTGTGTTTCCTCCGCTGTATGACAAAAATTGCAGAATGGATTAATACTGGTCTATAGACATCTATAGCGAAGGAAATATGATGTTGGTAATGCATGTAGATTTATTTTCAAGATGAAATCAAAATATTTAGGCTCCAATGACCATTTCCTGAAGCTGCTAAGTAATTGACAGTTGTTAATTCCTGGCATTGTTGTTAGTGTTTTTTGTAAACCATCTGGATATAATAACGGCATCCCCAAATTTGTTTTTTCCCACTTAAGCCAATTTACTTCACAATATATAAATAATCTAGCTAACTACCTATCACAGAAAATTTACAACATTAAAGAACTAAATACAATAGCCATTGTACCTTTTAATAAAAAAAAAATTCCCATATCAACACTCACAAACCTTCGACCTATTTTTATGGGACTTTTCGGCATTAGAATCTTGGAAAAAGTCATTAAGGACCAAATTGAACAACATATACTCCCACTAATCTCACCTTCCAGTTTGCTAAAAAAGAGTCATTCACAGGACAGGCTGTTTTACTTTTTAAGACAATTATGACTATAGTACAAAAACAAAAAAAGTATGCACTAATTACTGTCCAATTAGACATCGAAGCAGCTACTATGGGGCCAGAAAACTGTTGCTGTATCAGCTAAATGCCTCAGCAGAACACCCACAAACAATGAACTAGGTCTTCACACTATCAATGCATTCCACATACAGAAAACAGTTAACCTTCTAGCATCAACTATAAGGCAATTCCCTACACTATCATGCTTGCTCATGGTTACCCCAACAGATACTCCACTACCATCTCCAGGTATATATCATCACTTACACAATCTGTCACAACCACATCCAGTAAAATAGACATTCAATCTACAAACAAATACACATACTGGCAAAGCCATAACTTCTTCTTATTATTGTTGTTATTGTTGTTGTTGTCGTCATCGTTGCTGCTGCTGCTGCTGTTGTTGTTGTTGTTATTATTATTTTCAAAAAGTACTTTATTACTTTCTTTGGTTTATATAGTTTCTACTAAGTATTTACAATTATGATTTAGTAAAATTTACAGTTTTGGTTTACATTTCTTTAAACATAAGTTTTTTCTTGTGGCAATTTTGAATTTGTTTCTTGTTCTATAGTTTATAAATAATGCAGTAACTTCAATGTTTTCAATTGTTTTTGTTTTGCTTTTCTCATAGTCTTGATTGTTTTTTTAAAAGTGATCAAGTTGCGGCATATAAATCTGGTCTAATGATAGTTTTATCTCTATCTTTGATTTATATTAGTTTATTAATGAATGTGGCCAGATAACGTCGAGTATTTTTCCTCATTTTATCTCGTGCACCAAAAAGAATATAGAACAAATGTAGCTGCCCTTATGTTTGGTATCACTCGGCTTTGATATGCATTAATAATTTGCTCCATCATGGTGTTTTTCTTCTATACATGTTGCATGCCATTTGTCTTATTTTTGTCAAACCTTCACAGTTGTAAATTAGGTGTTCAATTGTTTCTTCAGCTCTATGGCATAGTCCACAAAATGGATCTATGTCCCTATTTTTCCTTTTATAGTGGAAAGAAAAGGTCATGGGCATAGCAGTGAAGTTCATTTTTATTATAAAATTGAAGAACTTAGGTTCCAGTGCCCATCGCTCGAATTGTTTAATTAGTTTTTTGTTATCTATTCTCGACATTGGTGAAAATTCATTTGCATTAGTTTCTTTATTTATTAGGTTGTATATTTTCCAATATGAATATTTATTCTCATATTGTTCTGGTATGTCCTTATCAGTTTTACATTAATAAATTATGGATGAGATGTATGCTCCCCGTGGTGGTGGTCTGTCAGTAGGAGTAACTTCAGTTAGGTGTTTTAGTTTCGGGAATTGTTTCATAGCTGTAATAATTGCATTTTTCAACTTTTATATGTAGAATATTTCAACTGTATGGAGACCAAGTTAATTTTTTATCAGTGGCTGAGGCATTTTTTTTATTTGATATGGCAACTGTTTTCTTGGACCAGAGTAGCTGACTACATATTGCTTTGATTTTTTTTTATGAAAGCCTTTGAGAATTCGATAATTGGTGAATAGTAGCTGATTTTTGTCATAATTAGTTGGTTAATTAACTGCACTTTGGAGAAGACAGACATATAAGTTTTCAAAAGGGAGTCAGAAATCCGCTTTATTTCTTCCTTATTCCTATTTTGGATTTGACATTTCATCCCAGTGATTCCCAAATGAAATGGGAAACCCAGGAAAGATGTTGGTTTTGACTGATAGATCATCACACATGGTCTTCTTATGCATAGAGACCATGCTAAAGTTTTTGCTTGATTGAATTTGAGCTTATAGTTTGCAGTGTATTTTTCCAATAGCTGATGCAGTCGTGGAATTTGTTTTTTGGATGAGAGAAAATCAGTAATGTCATCCATGAATGCTAAACAAGCTGTGTGTTGTGTTGTTCCAGGTATCTGAATCCCACCAAATGTTTTTTGTATTTTCTTAATGAGAGGATTAATGTAGTATATAAAAAGCAGTGTGTTAAGTGGTGAGCCTTGTGATAAAGACTGTTTTGGTGTGAAAGATGGTAATTTTTTCCATTGATAGATATATGTATTTCTCTATTGATTAGTAAATTCATAATGATGTATAGATGTGTTCTAGGGTTGTTGGTGCTTTTGAGCATTTCCAGAAAAACTTTAATGTTAACTGAATCAAATGCAACCTCAATATCCAGTTGAACTACAATAGGTGCATATTTTTTATTATGTCTAATAGATGTGAGTACTGCCTTGAAAAGTACTGCTGCCTGTATTATTGATGATCCTTTTTTTGCATGTTGCACTTTGGAAATTAGTAGTAATATATACTGTTCAATTTTTTCCTTGATCACCTTTCCTATTATTTTTATGGGCCATGGTTCCATGGATATTGGTCTTAAATCTCCAAGGGAGGGAATATTTTTTTGTTTTTTTATTGTATGGAACAATTGCAATAGGGTAGATAACTTCTGTCTTCTGAATTTTTTGTGCTAAATGATTGGCTAAGCTACAGACATATTTTGTTGAGTATTGGCTTAAGTGTTTCAAGACAAACAATGGGATTCCAGAACTACCTGGGTGGCAAGCCTCATATTAGCTAGTTTTTTTGCAAAGTCATCTATGGTAAATGCCCTCTCAGTTTCAGGGATGCAGAATATGTGAGATGCCATTGAAATATCTTCGTCTGATTACAGCCTGCCTTTGAAGTATTGATAGATTGGCCTGATCATATTATGACCTGCATATGTTCCATCCTTTGTTTGTATTGCTATTGGTACTTTGATTTTTGGTGGGTTTTCTAGAGCCCATTTAATGTATTCTTTTGTCCATGTGTGTGGCTGGGTAAGACAAATTTTACTTTTTTTAATTTTTAGGTAATTTTTGAGATTTTCACATATGTTATTATATTATGTGTAAGTTTGAAAATATATTGTTGTGTGTGATGTAATGGGTTAATCATCCCTATTTGTTTGTGTAATTGATCTGTCTTGATGGGCGTGACTGCTTCTTTGGAATGCAATTAATATTAAATGAAAGGATGTTTATGTATGCTTCATATTGTTGTATGGGTCCCAGATTCATTTCATGAATTTTTTTCAACAAGATATAAGATTCTGAAAATAGGAATTCAGTGGTAGCTGTTGGAATTAATGCTCTAATTGTTCTAGTTAGTGGGAATGGTGCTATTTGAATCTGGTCAAGATTAATGCTGATGATTTTCCCTGAGTGGTCAGAGAACATAGATGGAATGAGTTTAATCATCATTAGGTGATGGAATATTGGTGAATAAAATGTTGTCTATTAATGAAGAGAAACATTTATTGTGGAAGGAAATTTCTGTGTCCGGTAAAAATCCCTGTTCACTCACCAGAGGAACTGAAATTTTATCAATCCATCTGTGGGTAAATTCCTGATATGTTAGATTAAAATCCCCCATGATGATGGTTGGATTTGATGTAGCACTTAGTGTGGAGTTAATATTTGCAATTATTGTTTCATTTTTTTTTTTAGTTTGGATTAGCATATATACAAATACCACATTAGTTATTATACTCTTGTGTTGGAATGTTGCCATTAGTAGATTAGAATCAATGTAAAATATTTTAAACTTTGTAAATGTTCATTTATGAGAAATAAAGATTCAAGTGCCTACTGATGGTGAAGAAGAGTTTCTGGAGAATGCTCTGAATCCTTCCCTAGCCAAAAACCCGGCTGGATCCACCTATGATCCTGCATAAATTTTTATCTCTAGGAATCCAATTATATGCAGTTGTGTGTATTTGATCCAATTTTTGATTTTATAAATTGGTCAGATCACAAGAGTAGAAACTTATCAGTGGATTGATATGAATATGAAAAAGTGTAGCAGGTCTAATACATGAGCACAAAAATAATAAATAATAACATGAAAATCCCTAAACCAGAAAAATATAAATTTTATGTGATACATTACTATCCAATTCAGAGTTATTATTTTATTTTTGCACTGTCCTTTCTAAAGTTTCATGTTATGCATTTTCTGTTCAAAGTATAAAACTAATGGTTATGGTATTTCATCAAACTTCAGATAATTTATGACATATGTCTTGTAACTGATAAAATGATATTACTAATTATAAATGGAAAAAAGCATTCTGAAATCAATCACATATTTACAAAAGTGAATTGAACATTTATGAAATAATAAAAAAAGAAAACATTTGTTTTTGTGATAATAAAGAAAAAATACTCCCCTCAGCCTAAAGATGATGATCGATTGAACATGTATGCAATTAGTAGTTATCTTCTATTGAAAAGAAGACAAAGATGGCCATTTTGCATTAGTGTATAATAATGATTTTGAAGTAAAGTTTTTGGAAAATATTCTATTTTTTAAATTGTGATCTTAATAAGAAAATGAAATCTAAGTTGATTGATATTATGAAAATTATGGAAAATGAAAAAAAAAGAGAATTATTTAATTAGGTTGTTATCCTAGCAATTATATGGCTTCAAAAGTTTTTTTTAATCTTAAGTCTCAGAATGATAATTTTCCTTAAGGTGTATTTTTGATTTTACAGTGAAAATGATAAAATTAACATTTTTTATATTTTTAAAAAATTACATTGGTTTTGGCCAATTTTGTGCTTTTTCTGTTGAGGCATTTAATAAAATAAACAGTTTTGTTTTAAAGGATGATTGTGTATTTGGTAATTTAGATATTGAAAATTTTGTATTTTAGGGAATCGTGAATATTTTTCTGCTGACAAAATTAATGTTATGTATGATTTGCTTTTGTTATTAGAGGATTCATTGTATTTTATGTGCAATAATGTGTCATATAAAATTAAAGACAGAGAAGTTATTGTTATTTCTCCTTTTATGTACTTTGTCTATATTGATTTTTTAGAGAGGAGTGTTAAAATTGTTACATATGTTGATGATTGTTTGTTTGTTAGTCAGAAAGAAAAATTGAAGGATTTTTTTGATTGAATACTTTTAATTCTAATATTAATTTTATTATTGAGGGACATACTTTTAATTTTGTTAAATTAAATTTTTTAGATTTAAGTGTTGATACAGTTGATATATTTTAATTTGTAGTCATTTTATTAAACACAAAGATTGAAGAAATATGTTCAACCTTTTATTCATAAAAAAGGTTTTTTATTGAATTTTTGTTGTATGAATAAAAAGACTTAATTCTTTTGAAAATAATGCTTATATTCAAAGAAGACAAATACCTTTAGATTATATTGAATTGGGCTATAATCACAAATTTATTTAAAAATATATCTATAAGCATAATAATATTAATAAAAATTTAAATATTATTGAGGATACAAAGTTTTATTTCTTTGCCATTTAAGTCAGCAATTTATAGATTGGTTTCTAAGAATAGGCATTTAATGGGTGATATGAAAGTTTTTTAGAAGAAATATCTTTATTTAAATTCATTATTGAATAGTTCAAAACAGTTAATTGATGGTAAATATAGTACTGGTATGATAGCAAAGTAAATTAATGAAAGAGTTAAAGTTTATAAGTTAAAAATAACACAATTACTCAGCTTTGTATCTCCATGAATTGAGTACAGATCATAAAATATTTGACAATGCAGAGGTTATCTTTTAAAGAAAAAAATGAATTAAAACCTGAAACCATCAATCTTATGAACACATCCTTTGATATTAAAATGTGGGTAGTTTTTGAAGTGTTTATGGAATGGTAATTTCTGTTTTGTGTGTATTGTATTTATTTTGGTATTCACTTTAGACGATCAGATGAAACGATGGTCATGAGAAAATTTTAGTATAAATTTGTGTTTTTAACTAGTATTCTAATGTTATATGTTGTTCTATTTTATTTATCATTATTCATATAGCGTTCATGAAGTATGTAATTTTTATATGTAAATATATATGCTCTCCGTCTCTATATTGTTTATTTTTTTTAAAATATATATTTATAATATTAATTGTTTATGTATTGTAATCTTTAAATTAAAAATGATAACCAATGTATGTTAAAAGGTATCTGGTATATATATAT
Organism: Epiperipatus broadwayi; assembly: GCA_028023455.1. NCBI lineage: Eukaryota > Metazoa > Onychophora > Udeonychophora > Euonychophora > Peripatidae > Epiperipatus > Epiperipatus broadwayi. The sequence continues at coordinate 7,149,672 of JAQFVV010006251.1, forward strand.
GTTAAAAATCATGTACACATTCAGGACAGTATTATATATATTATGGTAAAGAAAACTACTATTATTGATTTGCATTATCTTCTAGGGGCGTTAAAGTAAAATATGTTAATATTATATCAGATTGTTTAAGCTTATGCATGCCAATACATTTAATTAATATATTTAAAGTAATTATCATAATAAATCATTCTCTTACTGGAGCAGCTATAAGTTTTATAACAATTGTTTTTATCATGTATTATATTCTTTTATTTGGAAGCTATTCATTTCTTATTATTCATTTTTCTCTTATTGTCTCGTTTGTCTTCCTTAGTAGTTTTAATGAATTTTACAAACCATGTTCTTTGTCAGTATTTTTATATAATAATGCATATCTTTTTTTAGAAAGTAAAGATTTTTAATAAGATATTAAATAAAGGTGTTTTTATTCATATAATAATAAAGTATTATATTCTTTACTTATTTGATGTTTTCTGTATAAAAAACATTAGATAATTAAATCTATAATATATATATTCAATTAACAATTTCTACTAATAAACAAAAAAAATCTCTTGTGGTGTTACCTGTAGCAATTAGTATTTTTTAAAATAATATTTACATTAATGTTAAATATTAAATAAAACTTAATGCTTAATTAAATATAAAAGTTATGAAAATTACAAATTGCTTTTTAAATAATTAATTAGCTAGCATATTTCTCTAAGTTAAAATTTAAAAAAAAATCTGAATTATGGAAGCTGCACAGATGAAAATATTGTCATTCAAACGCTCATATTTTTGTTTCTAGTTGTAAAGAAGAGTATTAGTTTGATCTGGGCCAACTGATGAGTGCTGATTTAGCACAAACTGTGCAACTTGGGGATCATAGATCTTTTTCACATGTCTTTGGTTATATGTTTATAATTACAATTTTTCACAAGATGTGTTAGTTTTGACTTGCTTATTTATTGCTACTCAAATTAGAAGTTATTTAGCACAAAGGTAATATTTGTGGATTCATCAAATATAGGTTTCTGAATATGACAAAAAAAAAAAAAACTTGAGTAATGATCACTTTAATGGAATTGTTATGTTGAGTCTTTCTGTTTATTTATCCCAAAGAGCTAACTGAAAATACTGTTATTATATGTTGAATGCAATTGTTCCTAACTTATTAAATAAATAAAAAAATTCAAATTCTGAATACTCATAATAAGTATGTCAGAAATATCTTAAAGATCATGGTTTTCATAGCACTCATTTATGAAAAAGTTGAATTGTTAAAAAACAAAACAAAACAACAGGTCAAAACACTATAGGAATACCTTGGATTTGTCTTTATTCTCAACTCTGTTCATTATATATAGAAAAAAGTTTGCAATTCTATATCAAATGTTTATGCTCAAAACAAATGAAAACAGGAGTCCAAAAGCTGATATCTTTTAATGTCTAGACATTTTTACTTCCATTATCATGATGAAGCAACATATATATAATCACATCTATTTATCCAAAACGGATTCTCAGCTGTATACGAAATATAAAACTAAAACTTTTACAACTTTCCAAAGAAATATTAAAATGAAAACAACGATTATGATTTTACTATATAGAGCTACTTTTATATCTTCATGAGATAGCAAGTATACCACTAAACATCACATGATCACCATTTCTTGTGCTTGCTCAAGCTGTTAAAACAGGCAAAACTCTCCATACAGTAGTGCCACTTAGGGCCAAAATAATCAATGGATGCAAGAAGATTTGTGCGTAAAATCCCAATCTAGTGCCTACTCATTCAATATCCCCAGACTAATTTCTGGCTTGTGGTTTTCATCAGTGAGGAGTTTTGGATCTGAGAGCACATCACCTAGATCTTCGGACCCAATGCAACTCTCCAGCAGCCATATTTTACTCTTCTAGCTAATTATAAAGCTTTTGAGTCCAAAATGAAAACACAATAATGTTTTCAAGCTAAGCTCATTAGTCTATGTAGTTGTATAGATCTGAATTCAGTTCAGCATCCATACTTTTTGGTGTCTTTGGTTTTTTAATAACAAAAGTCATTATAATCCTATGGTGCAGTATTGGTATTAAATCATCAAACTTCACATGATCACCATTCTTTATGCTTACCCAAGCTAATTTTCACAGAGACAAAACTCTCCATACATACAGTAGTCCCACTTAGTGCAACCCAGAGTAATCAAGGGATGTAGTAAGGTTTGTTCATAAAATCCATATCTAGTGCCTACTTAACCAATATCTCCAGATTAGTTTCTAGTTTGTGACTTTCATCAGTGAGGAGCCTTGGATCTGAGATCACTGCATCTAGATCTTAGGATCATGTGATGTTTGATGGTTTAATACTAATCCTGCCCAATAAGATTATGGTGACTGTGGTTATTGAAGAACTAAAGACATCAAAAAGTATGGTTGCTGAACTGAGTTCAGATCTATACAACTGTACAGGCTAGTGTGCTTAGCTTGAAAACATTATTTTGTTTTCATTTTGGATTCACAAGCTTTATAGTTAGCTAAAAAAGTAAAAGATAGCTGCTGGAGGGTTGCATTGGATTGTAAGATGTAGTAGCAATGGTCTCAGATCTGAGGAGCCTCACTGATGAAAATCACAAACTAGAAACTAGTCTGGGGATATTGGATGAATAGTCACTATTGGGATTTTATGCACAAACTTTCTTGCATCCATTATTTACTTTGGCTTGCACTGAGTGGCACTACTCTAAGGAGTTTTGCCTGAGATAGCAAGTATATGCCAGATTATAATTTATATACTCATTTATGAAAAGCTTTGATTTTCAACTGTATTCAAAATACAAAAGCAGAAATTAATATCCATTAGCAATAACGATCAAAATTCATAATTTATGAAACAGGGCACAACTTTTATTATAATAGTTTCTATTGCATATGTAATGCAAACATTTTCCATAAGTAAATGTATATATTTATTTTTTAACTAATCTTTTTAAAGCGGTACTTGGTAATAAATTACTTTTAAAATTACACCACTAAAATTTACATTTAATTTTGTTCAATTAGTGCCATTTAAATTTATTTTTCTTTTTAATTAATAATCTCTAAACCAACAAGTACAGAAATGCTTTTATTGGTATAAATATTTGACTGGCCTTGTTCACACTTTTTAAAATTTTCTAATCTGAAAATGGTCACAAACCAAAGGTTTTTAAATAATGAATTTAAATCTGTATTGAGTATTAAAATTCATTGCATGTTTATAGACACGGCAATGTGCTTCTGTAATGAAATTTCATATACTGATATGCATGGATTCATATTTTAGCTTATGTACCTCATAAAGCTTATCTTTTATTTACACTCAGGAAACAAGATTCATAAACTGCCTGGCTAGCCATTCAGTTATTGGCCAGAAAATTTGTAACTAAGGTGATTTTTTTTTTTACTTCTCTGTAGACCTGAAGAGATATTACAGATTTGAATCCGTGGTACTTAAAACATTTCAAATTTTATTCATAAATTTTTTTTCAAACAACTGGATTATAACTAACTCAGCTATCTATCCAATTTTGATCAGTAAGCAGATATCTAGCTATTTTTAGCTAAACATAGAAAGCTGCCATATCTTCATTATCTAATAATTAACAAGCCTGATAAATGTCTTCTTTTTCTTTGCACTGTTCATGCTTTTGGAGAAATCTTTGCCCTATATTAGACTATTTAAAGACTGCTTTGTATTTTGTATTTTTATACATCATTGATATATATATTACTATAATTACAATGAAACTGTGATATATAGTGTATATATGCTCTGCTTCAATTATATGCTATTCAAAAAAATGTAAATAAAACAAACAAAAAAAATTTGAAAATTTCTGAATTTAATCATCATCATCATCAACCATTATCAATTCAGTGCAGAATGAAGGTCTCTTCAAGTTCAAAATCTATCTTCTCCAATCTTTAGCTTCTCTTCTCCACATCACCCTTGCAAACTTTCTTATTTTATCCATCCATCTCACATGTGGTCTTTTTCTGGGACTTTTACAATCTCTTGGAATTTAGTTTAAGATTTCAATTGTCCATCTATTATCATTTCTTCTAGCAATATGCTCAGCCCAACTCCAGTCTTTTAATTTTTTTAATGAGATCAGTAATATCTGTTTGTTCTCTTACCCATATATTGTGTTTTCGATATCTTCTTGATACTCCCAACATGCATCTCTTCATACTTCTTTGAGTGGTCTGAAGTCTCTGTATTGCTCTTCTATTAAGTGTCCAAGTCTCAGATCCATAAGCAAGAACTGGTAAAACACATTTATTAAAAACACTTGGCATATTTCCTTTTAGTATCAAGTTATTTCTACCAAAAGCACTCCAACCAAGTTTAATTCTATGATTAATTTCATCCATTATGTTTCCATCTGCATTAATAATCTGACCAAGGTATTTGTAACTGTTAACTTCTAACTAATCATAATCAATCTTTATTTTCATATTTTGAGTCTTTTTAATGTTTATATTTTCATATTTTGAGTCTTTTTAATGTTTATCTTTAATCCTACTTTCATCTGATAACTCCTGCAACCTTTCCTGCAGCTATAAAGCATTATTTGCAAAAACAACTACATTATCTGCAAAATCTAAATGACTTAAATAATCTCCATTTACTTTCATTCCTTTAGCTTCCAATTTTAATCTACAAAATACTTCTTGCAGCACTGCTGTAAAAAGTTTTGGAGATGTGGAGTCACCTTGTCTTACACCTTTCTCAATGTTGACTTTTCTAGTATCATTATATAATCTAATTGTTGCTGTTGCACTTTTATAAATATTTTTTAAAATATGACAATATCCTGGATCTATACCTTGATGATCCAATGAAGAAATGTTTATAGAATCAAATGCCTTTTCATAATTTACAAATCCAAAGCATAATGGCAATTCATATTCATTTGTCTTTCTATAACTTCTCTTAATACCTAGATATGATCTATTGTACTAAAACTACTTTTAAATCCAGCTTGGTCTCTTGGTTGGTGAAAATCCAATGTTTTCTGTAGACGAGTTGTAATTATCTTGGTAAAAATTTTGTATAAAACTGATAAAAGGCTGATAGGTCTGTAATTTCTAATATCTTCTTTATCACCTTTTTAAAATATTAATATCAGTACTGTATTCTTCCGATCATCTGGTACATCTTTATCATTTAGACATTTTGGTATATAACTTTGCTAAAAAAAAATTATATTTCTTCACCTGCTTCTTTTAATATATCAATTATAATTCCATCATTACCTGGAGCCTTTCCTTTCTTCATAAATTTAATTGCATGACTCACTTCTTCATTTAAAATTCTGGGCAATTCAGAAGATATAATAGATATAGTAGGTACTTGTTTTTTATTACTATATAATTCTTGTCAGAAGTCTTCTACCCATTTCATGATGTCATCACTTTTTTTAGTTATAATTCCATTTTTTTTATTGCAGATATAAATTTCCTACTAATACCAAAATGTTGTTTTACACTCTTGAGACTTTTATTCTCTTGCTAGTTCACAATTATACTTTCTTATATCATTTTCTACTCTTTTCCGCACCATTTTACAGAATTTGAGGTATTCAATTCTTTTTAATGCATCATTTTTGGATATCTTCATATTCCTTCTTTTCTTCATAAATTCTCTAGTCTCAGTAGAAATTTTATTGGTCAATTGCTATTTTTTTCAGATTTGAATGAAAATAACTGATACACTTTTAAAAAGTGCAACAAAGATAGCTGAATTTATACATTCTACAATATGCCAGCAGCCATTTTTCCATTTTAGAGTTTAAGCAATTGCATTACAAAAATAAAAACAAAACATTAAAATTCATAAATTTAATAAATTTTACATTACAGCAGCAATCATTTTTTCATTTCAGAGTGTCAAAATATTACTTTTAGAAAGTTTTTTAAATTTATGCTGAAAATATGTATATTTTATTGTTTTCTTTATTTTTATTCTTTCTGAATGTGATGTAAGTGTAATTCTAAAAATTTTATGAAATTTCTTTCATAAAGTCAATACAGATTTAAAAATATTAAAATAACTAAAGAGGTTATAATATCTTGTTAATAAAAGTATTACGTTTTCATTAAAAAAAGATATTGAAGAAAAAGGATTATACCCAGAGAGTAGTTTATTGCTATGAAATTGGATATTTCGCTATACATTTGTTTAAAAAATAAAAGATACATTTTAAGTTTTTTAAAATTATTTTCACTTTTTGAATGAATGTGAATGAGTGAACGCACACCCACATACACAATAAAATGTGCTTCTCTCCTATTTATGATTAATAACTTTTTTTTTTGAAATTTTTTTATACTATAATCTTATTTTGTATATGCATACTAAAATTTACATTTAAAATAGCATCTCTGTTATATATATATATTTGTGTACAGTTTGTGATGTACTATATACTTGCATTTCAATAAACAGTACATATTCTAATTGTTGGACTTGGAACAAAATATAGTAAATATCATCATTCCACTATATCTTATCTTGATTTCCTTTTTCACTTGCAAATTCCGAAGATATTATTGAAAAATGCATTGTGATAATCGTATTGATCTTTATTAGAATTACTGAAAATTTTAAAATAATGAAAAATTTTGAATGTAAAATAGTTACAGGATGAATCTTTTTTTTTTTATCTCTATCACCTTTTTTTATTATTATTATTTTACAAATTTCAAATATATTTGATCAGTGTAAATTTTTTATGTGTAACAAGTGATGATACACGCATCTTATGTAATAGTCAAAATGTGATTATTATTGTATTTATGCTAATATAAGTGTGAAATAATGACAGTATACTTCCAAAGGTACTTGTGAGTTTTCCTGTAAATTAAAATGGCAGCTCATATTTTTGATAAATCTACAATTTTGGGGATCCACAACAAATGTTTATAAAACAGTGACTGCTAGGAAATGTCGTATTTAATATTGACATTTTAATTTTTATTATTATTATTTTTAAAAAAGAAATCATTTGGAAAAATTAATTACAATATTTACACTTCATTTTTTTTGTGTATTAACTTATTAACAGAAAAATGAATATTATGTATATGTATAAATACAATATTTATACTTTATTTATGTTGGTGACAGACAGTCCCTAATAGTCTCCAAAATTACCAAAATGAATCCAAGTGACATTACATCTCTATTTCAGAAGTAAATTAATCTGAATGCAGTCGGAAATTTTAGAGTCCTTAAACCACATTCCTTTATGAAGAGACATTCTGCTAATCAAGATTTCACATTGCATTGTCATTGCAGGGATGTTTGAATATAAAGTTGTATATTGTGACCACTAATGCAGACTTTTCTGGAGGTCAGAATCCCATAGGTTTGGAAATACACCATTGCATTACATTCTGTACAGGAAAGTTCTAAATTTTGATCATGATGACATTTTACCAAAAAAAAAAACTGCCAGAAAGAAACACCCTGAATTAACTTGCACTTTGTAATACAAGTTAAAAAAAAAAAAATGAAATAAAGATTCTTAATGAAATTTATCATTTATTTTTAATTTACAATCGATTTATTAATTTTTGTTTTTTTAATTTAACAACTAACACATCTTCAGGAGATTGTAGGTCCTCATAATTGTATATTTATCAAAAATATGGGTTTCCATCTTGGTATATAGGAAAACTCACATACCCTTTCAAAAAGTATAACAAATTATGGACCTATGAGAATGTACCTCTAGTGAATTGGTGCATCAATTGTCATTATAATTCTGCATTTCTTGAAATCCTCTTAGCACAATTTATTCTAATATTTTAGAGCTCCATCATCAGGATACATAAGTCAATTAATTTAGAAATATTTGCAATCTTAATTAAAATGCCATTATTTTTATAATTCATAAGCATAATCTAAGAAATATTTCCTTTTTTCCATGAATATATTATATTCTTATTAATAACTAATTATCAATCAATCAAATTAGTTTATATAATGTGAATCATTAAAAGTATAAAATGACACAATCACACTTAACATTTTTAAAAACAATTTTGATAATAGTATCAACAGAAACATATATTTAATCTTATGCCTAATCTTTTATTATCATAGTTTTTTGTATGTTTATGTAATTACTGTTAATCATTTCGGTATATGAATTTACTTTTGTATTGATGCCAATAAAGAATGCTAAATGATTATTTCTTTTCTATTTTGATGTCAATAAAAAGAATATTAGAGGTCAAAGAACATGAAATGAAGAAAACAGAAAAATCTTTTTTCTTCTTCAATATAAATATTTATTTCGCCACTAGAGGACAGCACTCAGAAGGTTTTTTTTAAAATCCCTTCATCACTTTAAAATAAACTAATTTTTATTATTAAATTCTAAAAAACATTAGCTTTTATTGGATTTTTTTTATTTTTTTACGTGTTGTATTTTTATATATAAAGTAAGCTTTAATTCAGAATTATTTTGAAAATTGTAAGGGAATATTTATAAAAGATAATTTTTATATGCATCATTAAATTGATATAAAATTTATATTATTTTATTAAATTATATGATAAATTGGAAATTATTTTATTTTATTATTATTAAATTATAAAGTCATCTAAAGAATAAACTCTTGAGGATTATTTTTTCCTAATAATTCATCAAAAAAGAAACAATGACTTGTTGATCAAAATGTTAAAAAAAAGAAAATGTTTTCAAGACTCACTGTGAGAGGAGGGGTGGGGAATAGATAAACATTGGATAGTCTATGAACTATTTCAGCACAAAAGTATTCATGATATATATATATTGTTCTTATATAGGCTTTGAGGAAAGAACATATCCAATTAATATTTTGTTTTAGTTATAATTATACGTCTGATGAGATAAATAATAAATATGAGGGATTTGATGAATACTTTAGTAGATATTATATTTGATGCAGTTAGGATAATAATTAAAACTTTCTTATATTGCTTATCCATAACACATTTTTTCATTCCCTTTTATATATGAAATTGAACTCTGTTATCTCATGTTCAAATGTTTTAATTCTATTTAGAAGCCATGATTTTAAGTCCATAGTTGATCTATTAAAAATAAATTTCCATAACTCTCTGAAACAGCAGTTAACTTGAAATCAGTGGAATAAACCTATTTATCAGAAAGTTACAAATGAAAGACAATTTTAAGATGATTTATTAGGAATATGTTCTTAGATTATGAGATTGAACAGGAACTGTAAGCATATTTTTGTAATACAATTCATAACTACATCTTTTTATATTAATCTGAATGAAGAGTTTTTATGGAAAACATATTTAATTCACATAGAAAGTATATCAGTATAGGATGTGTGGAATTGTGGAGATTCTTATAAGAGCAATAAGTGAAGAAGTAAATTAGTTTGAGGGAGCAACATATTAAATTATAGGATTTGTATTGAATATAATAATTACCTGGTCAGAGTCTTAATATTTAATTGGCTAATTTATATAATAAAAGAGAAGTGCTATCACATAGACATGCATTTTCTAATTCTAGAAGCCAATGTAAATATTTTAATGCCAGTCTTTATTAAATTTAATCAATTATCTCATATGTTATCATATAACCACTTTTAAAAGACAAAATTTGTTAAAGATGGTGTTAGGAGACTTGCACATTGATTTCTAAAATTATTTATCATCATCATTTTTAACCATGATCAATCCACTGCAGAAATATCTCTCCAAGTTTAATTCAGTTCTCAGATCTCTCTAGCTTCTCTTCCTATCACACCAGCAAATTTTTTTTATTTTATCCATGCATTTCATATGTCGTCTCGTTCTAATTCTTTATACAATCTTTTGGTATCCAGTTTAAGACTTCAACTATCTATCTACTATCATTTCTTTTAGCAATATTTCCAGTCCAGATAATGTCAGTAATACCTGTTTGTTTTCTCACCCATCGTTTTTGATCCCTTCTGAACATCTCATGTTTCATTAAGTCGGAAGTGTCCGTATTGCTTTTATGTTAAATGTCTAAGCCTCAGAACCATAAATAAGAACTAGTAAAACACATTTATTAAAAACCTTTTTCTAGTGCACAGGCATCTTTCCTTTTAATATCAAGTTGTATTTATCAAAAGTCATACAAGTTTAATTCTGTGATTAATTTCATTCATTATGTTTTGATCTGTATTTGTAATTGTTAAGATTTCTTAATTCACGATTATCAATCTTTATTTTTTCTTTTGAGAAAATCTATTAGTCTTTTTAGTATTTACCTTTAATCCTACTTTTTATTTTCATATGATAATCTTTGCAACATTCTGAAACTCTGAAGCATTATTTGCAAAAACAACCCCATCATCTGCAAAATCTAGATGACTTAAATAATCTCTATTTACTTTTTCATTTTAATTCAGAAAATACTTCTTGCAAAATTTTTTGAAGATATGGAATCACTCTCAATGTTAATCTTCTTAGTATCACTATGCAATCTAATCATTACTGTTGTCATTTTGATAAATATGTTTCAGAATATGACACTATTCCAGAAATATATCTTAATGATCTAATTAATGCTTTAATCAATGGAATAATTTTTTTTTTCAATTTAGTAACATTTCTTTTATATATATAAACTATTGATAACAAATTATATATAAATATTAACATATATACAACAGAATAAATGTATTTTCCATAGGCAAAAGTATTATGGAACTACAACTATAATGTTGCAAGTGACAGTACAAATTGTTTAAGTTTAATGAAGTGTGATCCAAATTTGAAGAATGTTATACTGCATAATCATGATGACTAAACTGATGAAGAGTTCAGACATTCAGAAAGAAATCTGATAAGAAGTATTAATGAAAATAAAGGTTTAAGTTATAAGAGAGCACAAATGAAGTAAATTGTAGATTGCCTAGTTTTAGTCATGATGTTCCTAGGTAAACATTTGAGAGGGTATGGGTATGATTTAAACCATTCCCCCCTTTTTTTTAGTACATTATATTTCTTATTGTCATATTATGGAGCAGCATGCAAACGACTTGGTTGTTAGTAAGTGAATAATTATATTTCTTATAGAATCAAATCCTATTTCATAATCTACAAATCTAAAGCATATAAGCATTTCATATTCAGTGGTTCTTGCTATATTTTTTCTCAATATTTGAATGTGATCTACTGAGCTAAAATCACTTTAAAATCCTGTTTGGTGTTTTTGGTTGGTTAAAATCCAAAGTTCTGTAGACGAGTTGCAATTATGTTGATAAAGATTTTGTTTGGAACTGATAAAAGACTGATAGATCTGTAATTTCTAATATCTTCTTTATCATTTTTTTTAAAATATCAGTATTAATACTATATTCTTCCAATCATCTGATACATCTTTATTATTTAGACATTTAATATATAACTTTGCCAACAATTTTTCTATCTCGTGAACTTTATCCTTTTTTATAGACTTAATGTAAGTCTCACTTTTTCATTTAAAATGTTGGGCAATTAAGATGTAGAAGATATTATCTAAACTTTTTACTTACTGTAGAAATAAATTTTCTATCAATACCTAAGATATTGATTTACACTTATTGATACTTGTATTTTTTTTATAGCTTTATCTTGTTAATTCACAATTATATTTTCCTTTATGTTATTAATTCTTTTTCATACCTGTTTGCAAAAGTAGATATTCAATTCTTCTTAATGAATTATTTTTAAAATTTTTCATATTCTTCCATTGCTTCATACATTCTCTTATCTCAGTAGAAAATTTATTGATAAATTGCTAATTTTTGGTACTAACTATTGTTGTTATAGTTCTTAATAATGTTTCTATGTTCCTATTAATTTGATTCAAATAGGAATCCTCTTCAAAATCTATTTATATTTTTAAATGATTTGCAAATTCTATTTTAAATTCATTGAAATGTGTTTGAAGATTATGAATATCAACTGTGCGTACTGTTTTCTTTAATAATTTTTATTTCTCCAGTTTTGCATTAACACATTTTATATCTCATTAACTGATATTTACTTTCTGTATTGAATCAGTGAAGAGCATTTATATTTTGAAATATGATTACAGTCAATATAATCTAATTTTGCTGTACCTTCATTTGAATACATTTTTGTCAAAGAAAGAATTTGTCATATAAATTCTATTATTTTCTGCAAACTCTAGAAATCTGTGCTCTCTCATTTATAATGCCATAACCAACCCACAAAACTTTCATCTTTCAATGGTTTATCAATTCTAGCATTAAAATTTCCCGTGATAATTTTAAAATGTTTGATCTGATCAAAGGCATTTTATACATATTTTAAAAAAACCTCTACTTCTTTATCATAAATGAGAACATATTGCAGCAAAAACCTGAATTATCTGTCACTAATATCCTCTAGTAAATTGAATAACTATATCTTACCACTCTGTCTATGACCAACCACAATATTGTTCTTCCATTTTTTATTTATAATGAAACCTATTCCATTTGTACTTCCAATATTTGTGCCCTTGTAGTAAAGTACGTGTTTACTTTCTAAATCAATTGTCTCTTTATCTTTTTTTCCTAATTTCACAAAGTCCAACAATGTTCCATTTAATATCAGACAATTTTTCCAGTTCATGCAATGTTCCTTCACTTGAAAGTGAACTGCAGTTCTAAATACTTAAATAAAAGGTTATCATTGAATGGCAATCTTGTTCCACGATTGGGGGATTCTTAGTACCCTCTGTCTTTGACTGTCAACTGTTGTGCTGGAACTTTAGAGCCTCTTGGGAATAATCCCAACTTAGTTTTGTCTGTCATGATTGTTAAAAAAATAAAAATTCATTTCAATCCACATTCATTCTCTTTTCAAAAAAAATTTAACTGATATTTCAATTGAGAACTGTCAGGCAACTGATAAGAAAGACCATGGTGTTTCTTGATTTTAAACTCAGAGGCAAAAAGACAAAAAATGCACTATGCTGGAGTATTTTCATGGCAGCTCATTTATATTCATATACTGTGTGAATAATCTTACAGTAATTCTGCTCCAATATCAATATGTGGAGTGAGCATTAGGGATTTGCTTTGCTCACTTTGTTTGAGGCTTCCAAGAGGAATTAAAGTCTTCTTTCAGTTAATAGCAAACATTTAAATATGTTTATTATAATTTTCTTGAAATGTAAATCATTTTAGTAGACCATATATAAATGAGCTTATTCAGAAAAAATAATATCATTTGTAGATGATGTTATTGGAAAATGAGAATGTGCATATATAAAAAAATAGAGCAAAATCTTTACATGGTGTATAATTTTTTGAAATAATAATCAACTTTCAATAGAAAATTGTGAGCAGTTCTTTCCTACAATTTATTTCTGGAAATCATTAATCAAGATTGAATATACATATAATTTAAAATATTAATGAAACATAAACAAAATTGATAATAAACAAGTTAAAAATAAATAAAATGTATTTAAAACATCAAACCAGTTTTCATTTCATATAGAGATCTTTTGAGTTTATCTTTTTAATAATCACATGACAAACTATTCTATAGTACCTCCATCCAGTGAACATCATTTAAATTTAATTACACTTTCAAATATTTTTAAGATTTGGATTATACACTGAAAAATTATATAGTAATAAGCTTGTATTTATTTATTAATCTTTATATATATTAATTTTATTGTTTTTAATGTATTACATTTTGATAAGGAACCAAAAACTGATTTGATATATTAAATAAAATATATTTTTCAGTTGTTTATCATCAGTTTTGTGAAGATTGATTAATATTTTAAATTTTATAGTGAAGGCAACATTATGAACACTTTTTATATTTAAAATTTGATCACCTGAAAAGAAATGTATGCACGTATGTAATACATCAAGATTATGTGTGTGTGTGACTCAAGCATATGCAACAGCTTATGGCTTTATGATGTTAATTATATTCAATTGTACATTGTTGTGTCTCCCCCATTCTATAAAGAGATAAATGAAAAGTAATTTATTTCACAAACAGGCACTTTCAGCATCATTTTCTTTCATTCCATTTCACTTATCTATACTATTATATAAATGTGAAAGTTTGTTTGTTTGTGAGTTTATAACTCAACAAATATTGCACCAGTCTTGAAAAACTTGCATGATTTTTTTTTCTTTTTTTTTTTTGTATAGCATTTTTTTAAAAAAATTGTAATTTGAAATATAAAAATGCATGAAAGCATGAAAACTCTATATCGTAATTGTTTTCAAATGATGTTATAAAAACCAAAAAGAGGGCAACACTGATTAAAAGATTATAGAATTGGAACATTTTTTAAACAAAAAGTATAGTTTTTAGTAAAGCAAGACAAAATTTGATTTTGTAAATATATTTTAAATTAATTAAATTGTGTTTGCAACCATATATTTAATTTCTCAGTTGAATAATGATAATTTACATCAGTTATAATATTACATTCAAATATCAGCCTTTCAAGCTAATTGTGCATACGCTTTTGCGAGTGTTAATAATAATAAATGAATACTTTCTCTCCAATACAAGATATAGTATAATAATGAATTGGATAAAGTTTTAGGATTTCAGTTTAAATGTATATTTAGCAGGTGTCAAAGTAAAATTTAAAAAGACACATGATAAATTTTTACTATGAATTTGATGAACTTCTAGGATATCAGTTTAAATATATTCAACATATGAAAAAATAAATTTTAAAATGCCACATAAGTACAGGAAAAGAAATCGAATTTGATAAACTTTTATCAATTTCCCTTTAAGAATATTCTCATGTGTTAGCTTGCATATTGAAATACATACGAGAAAATTAGAGATATTAGTTTTTGGTAATCCATATTTTAAATTATTTAAACTTTGTTTGGACTATGTTTTTAATTTCTCACTTTCATATATTATATCAACATTCAAATTTTATAGCCATTTTAAAATTTATCACCTGAGAAATATAAAATAATTTATTTAAAAATTATTGTTTATAGTGTTTAATAAAAGATATTTTTATGATACTGCTATTGATAATTATTTCATGTACATATTACATAAATATATTTTGATTATTAAACTTTCTACTAAAGCTAGGCGACTGCTAGAGAAATGGAAAGAATTGCAAGTGAAAATTTTATTTGATATTTAATACATCAAAAATTGAATAAATATATTTCAATTATCAAACTTTCCACTAATGTGAGAGTACAGCTAGAGTTCAAAAGTGGAATAAGTAAATATATTTTAATTATCAAACTTTCTAATAATGGCAATGGAACAGTAGAGATGTGGAGATAATTAGTGAGGGAAATTTTATTTGATATTCACTATATCAAAAATCAAAAATGGAATTTACATAATAAATTAATTTTTTTTTCTGCTTAGAATATATTCTCCCTAATCATATAAATTAAAAATATATTTGAATAATAAAATTGCATTATATTCTTTTATGGTTATTATTATTCTACTCATATGAGTAAAACCGCAAGTCAGTTTTGCTGCATTAGTAAAATAATACAATATAAAGTAATTGAGAATTAAAATATATTTAAAGAATATTTACATGAATTAATAATGTGAGTTATCAACAGCAGTTAAAAATGACTTATAACATTGTAAAAAAACATTATAATAGTTATGTTTACCCTCTGTTGATAACTCGTGTATTATTATTTTGTATAAATATTTATTTAAATATATTTTAATTATCAATTACATTACATTCTTTTAATTTAATAAGGTGAACAAAGCTATGGATACAGCTAATCTTCTATATACTTGAGTAGTTAGTTAGCTGATACTAGTACTATATCCACATCCTAGACCAGTGCCTGGCTTCTGATTTTGTCAATGATAAATTTGGATTCAAAATTGGAAGATACCTTTGCATCTAGCAGTCATTTCAAACTCCTTTATATTCTCAAACTAATAATTTGAAATTAAAAAAAAAAAATCATTCAGCTTTTGAATTTAAATTAATTTGCTTATATAATTATATAGATCAGACTCAAGACAACAGTTTAGTAATTTTCGTTTAATACTGTATAAAGACATCTTTTATCTTTGGTTCATTTTATGAATGGTAACAAAACATCACAATATTATTTAACAATAAGTAACCTTGTCATAAGGTGAATTGTATATTAAGAGTAAGCAGAAAAATTCATATGATGTTTTGTTGGCATTATTTCACAGGTCATAATGACTAATTTGAAAAATAATGTTACCTTTTTATATCTCACTATTTTTTTGAATAAGTGTTAAGGATTGAGGAAAGTTGGTTTGTAACAACAGTTTTACAGATGGTAGCCAGTGCTTGTTGTCAGTAAGAATGCACTTAGCAAAATTTTTAATAAGATTACTAGATTTACAGGTTGTAATTAATTTAACAGCATATAAAATGAAACATTGAAAAATAATTAGAAGTGTAGTTGTCTCAGAAGTCAATTAGCAGGCCTTTAACACAGCTTCAGGTTCATCTCAAGTACTTACATTTGTGATGATAGTAATTTAGATGTGATAAATATGTTGTACTATTTTCATCATCTATCATTAAATGTTGAATGTGTAGAAAATTTTAAACTTTATTTAATTTTTTTTGCAAATAGAAACAATTGTTAGTAATAACACACAAGTTCAACATGGGTAAATAAATTATATAAAGTTTTGAGTGGTCTTATTCTCCATTTTTTTCAGGTGGTGTTGGCCTGACCAGTAATAATGCTAGTATTGGAGTCGAGTTTGTACCTTTAGATTCCTGGAATGTCAAATTTTATGGTAGCGATTTAACCAACTGAACAATTTTGTCAAAGTGTTAGTATTGTCACTAGTCAAGCCAGCAATACCTGAAGAAGAGCAGATGCTCAAAATGTTGTGTAATCTACTAAGTTGTCTTATTTTTGTGTATTATTACTGATATTTGTTTATATTTGGAAAAGTTTAAATAAAATTTAAATTTTTTTAGACATTCAACATTTAATGATAGATGATAGAAATAGTCCAACATATTATCATAACAGGTTTCTACTTTTAAATATTCAGAAAATATAATTAAGTGATGAAAGAAATAATTAGAAAGAAACTAAAACAATGCTTAGAATGATTAAATGAACCATTAAATTGTTCATTGAAGTTAAATTCTAAGAAAGAAACTTATTAAACTTGAATTTCAGGTTTAATGGTTAAAGCTTAGAGAATATTTACAAAATATTGATTCTTAACTCATCTTCAATTTTTTTTCCTCATTCTTTTTTGGGAATTAGAATAATCTTATTTGTCCTTTGAATGACTGCTATGAATGAAGATGATTATTGATTCTAGGAATGCTCTTTTTCATATTTATTGAAACTGACAACTTGACAATTTTTTGCACTGAATTTCAGTGCAAAAGAAGAATGCTGAAGATCATTAAATTTTGTTGTCATCATTTGATATTTCGAGAGGAGAGGGGATTAAAGCTGGACTTTTAGGAAAAGTGCAATAGAAAGATTTCAAATTAGAAGATTGGTAAAAATACTTAATGAAGCTATAACTATAGGAATTGGATTGAATACATATTAATAATTCAATGAATTATGATTAACGAGTATAAGAAAAAATTAAACAAATGATAAATGATTTTAAATAAAAAGTTACTTGAGTAGTTGAAGAAGAGAACAAAAAATAGGAAAAACCTTGGACACGATTATCTTGGACAGCAGATGCTTGGCAATAATATTTATATATATAAAAAATAGATAGTTGAATTATAAACAGAAATTGTAAAACACAAGGATCAAAGAACACCAATTGATCATAAGTTTGGAGGTAGCTATGGAGGTTTGAAGATTGGAGCAGGAAATAGGTAGATGGTAGCATTTGAGAAAGTTAGAATAGAGTGTGGTTTTGTCTATTGATGATAGTAACTATATGTAAAATGGAATATCCCATTGTCTTTTGTGTAAGCAGTAATGCAATTTAATCTTGAAGCAGCTATGTAAACATGGGTAATCAGAACTTTTGTAATGCCAATGTAAATTTTAAATCTAAGTTATCTGATGTTATTTTCCAAAAGATTGAAGGTGATTATGGTTAGTATAAAATTGAAGTCACTTGCATAGATTATTTTAAAGTAGAGTTGCAGATTGGATTATTGTTTGCAGATTTTAGATGTAAGCTAAGGGAGTCATGTAATTCTGTTTAATATCAATATCTATATGTCTATTTTCTGTAAAATATATGAGTGAAGTGAATTAGAATTATGCTACTAATAATCATAAACTGATTTAATTTAGCTCTTATACTTTCACCTTAATATTCAGAGGCATAGCTGGAGAATGCCCCCCCCCCCCAAAGCATATTAATTAAAAGTGATTGATGTCTTTTTATCATTTTTTCCTTCTCTTTGGTTGCTTTTTTCCTGCAATAAAAACAATTTTGCAAGAATGAAATCTAGTCAAAAGATGCTGTAGTTGCTTTATTTTGTTTTCATTTTATATTTAAAATGTTTTTATTATGTCTTACTATAACTATGATGTAGTTTTAGGACTTCACTATAAAATTATGTAAACCTTTGTATACTGATTTTACATACAAAATAGAAGTGTATAATTCATTTAAAGTTATCTGCATCTCCTAAGTTTAAAAAGTAGCTATTATAGAATATATAGGTGAAAAATTTACACTTTTATAATTAAAATTTAATATACATGTATTTATCAAGTTATTAATCAAAAATAATATTCTGTGTTAGCTTTTTTTTTTTTTTTATTAATTACTTATTCATTATTTAAAAATTGGTTGTTAAAATTCTGTTTGATTTTTCTTCTTTTGCTGAGAAAAGAATAGCTCTCTACTTAAGTGCCATCTATTGAAAGCTTTAGTAATCAATGATTATTTGATGATATTTTAATTCTATCCCCAAACTGTTTTCTGGTGTTTGGTTTTATCAATGAGGGCTTGGAATTCAAAACTAATTTCTCTTCTAGCTTACAATAGATAATGTTAAAATAGTGAGCTGCTCTTGTTTTAATAAGTGAGGAATCAATTGATTTGTTGGTATTAATTGCTAGAGAAGAATATTAAAGATTTAAATTGTCTAGTAAAATAATTAAATTATTGTAAACTAAAGGCTTGCTGGTCGAAGGTTGTATCATATCATAATCATGTCAGCAAAATAATATTAATCTGACCACACATTTTGCAAGATTTCTCTCCAACTCAGAATTACTAACAATATCAAACAGGAAAATTTTTATTTAAGATTGCTCCTTAATATTCTGTAAAAACTATAAAACTGGTTTTCCTGAAGGTTTGTGATGATGATATTTTAGTTGTATTTATATATTGGACTATTTCCATCATCTAATATAAATATCGAATATCTTTAGAAAAATTTAACTTTATTTTAAATATTTCAAAGACATTCATCTGTTAAGTAAGGATATGCACGATGTTTTGAGAGGTATTATTCTCCCCTCTTCTTTAGATGTTGCTGGCCTGATCAGTGATAGTACTAGCATGGAAATTGAACTTGGATCCTTCAATTTGTGAATACTGAATTTTAAGGTAATGCTCTAACCAACTGAGCCATCCTGCCAAAAGCAACAATCAATAGAAATTTCATATACTTATCTATGATGTTCTTCCTGATTTCTCCAATTTTTTCTAAGAACAAAGTTGATTAGTGGTTTCCATACATTATGTATAGTCACACTAGGTTAATTTATGAGATTGTTCGCCATTGACATGCGAGCAGCTTCTTTAATTTTTTTTTTCTTTGCACCTTTTCTTCTTTATCAATATTTTTGTATTTTCCCAATTAAACATATGTTCCTTGGTACATATATGATTTGCTTTCTTGTTTTTCATTATTTGAACTTTAAACTTTGTAGATATTAGAATTCCTTGTAGTATGGTATGGCTCTGGAAAGCTGTTTTGATATTATACTGATTGTAGATTTTCTTTAATTTGTCTGCTATTTTTGGTAGGTATGGATACATTCAATACTTATATTAGATGATGAAAATAGTCCAATATATAAATACAAATATAAAATCAGTTGATATGTTTTTCAGTTCATTAAATATTTTTGAATTTGCACATTTTCATTAAATTGGGTATATGAAGTGGTTGAAAATAAGAAAGTTATTTTTAAAAAAATATTTCATAGTTAGGAACTTAAGCAATGATTTTTGTGTTAGCAATAGATTCCATTTACATTATAGAAATTATTTCAAATACATGTAAATGGGGAGCAAAATCAATTGCTTTTATTGGGAGATTAGAATGCAATTGGAGATCTGCATTTTCACAGGTATAAGAATCTTCTAAGAAAAAAAATTTTCTCAGGTGTTAAAACATCACTATTACAAGTTGACAAATGAGTTATATATATATATATCAATATATTTTTTTAATTTTCTTAAAATTAATTTATTCAGTCACCATAGCTTGCCTTTAATTTTTTTGTTGTCTTTTTTTACAAGTATGCTAATGATAACATTAAATGGTAGTTAAGTTGGCAATTATCTGAAAAATCATCAGTTATAAAAAATTCTCCATACTTAAATAGATTCAAATTTCTGGTCATGATAAGTTAGTACAATAATAAGTATATACCACAAGTTCTTTTAAAAGGCCTTCAGATATACAAGTGATGAGGAATTGCATATTGGGTATATTCTGGATATATAGAAAGAGATCATAAACACATTTTACACATAATGTTAGGAAGAAAGCTTGCAGACATCAGATAGAGCAGTTAAAGAGTGGATTATGTTAAGAAATGTTTAAAGTTGATTCTGAGATTATTCGTAAATAGAAAAACCAGTATATCCTATTTTAAATTATATACATGCTATATCAACCTCTTTCTTTATATATGCGCGATATTTAAATATCTATTTGAAAACTTATTTAATTCTAAGAAATTTTGAGAGAAATGTTATGATCCTGGCCCCTGAAGATGCTAGTTCAGCAGAAATGCATCTTGGATATCTTTTTTTTTTTTTCTGATGCCATTCATTTGGACGAAGTATGAAAGTGTTAAACAGAAAATTTTAAATATATATAATGTAAAAAAATTTAAAGATTAAATTTAGTTTATTAATGCCAATCAGTCTAGTTTTAATTATCTTTGTGCTTGTGTTGTGTGTGTGTATGTTTGTGCAGTAACAGTATTGTGTTTTTTTATTATTACTTTTAAAAAAAATTATAATATTTTCTGTTTTTCAATAAAGACAATAATTAAAAGTCATAATTAAAAATATGTTTTCTTTCAATAATTCTCATTTAATATCATTACATTTGGAAAAACACTGGAAAAAAAGTAGCCGCTTTAGTCAAGGGGTTAATTGGGGAACAAATCTAATTCTGTTCACTCATGACTCAGAAAGTTAAAAAGCCCGTAGAAATGTTTACTTTATCTACCCCCCCCTTCTTTTTTTTCATTTATTCTATTTCAGACCTCCTCTTTACTTTCTTTTATATGTTTTACAATAAACTATTTATGCTTCTGTTTGAAAAAAAAGAAGAGGGACAGGGGATCCAAGCATTTTATACAAACAAAGTATGATTGAATAGCTGAATTATTAATCCAGTATAGGAAAGCAGCTGTCCTCCCATGAGTCATATCTATTTGTTTTTCTGTTGTTTTGTGGTTTTCCTATCTTCTTTCCCTCATAAGCTTTTAATTTAAAAAGAAACACAATCTGCTGTATGGGAAAGCAGTGAAAGAAGGTAATAGCTGTTTACCTGACAGGTAAGACATTCATTAAAAATGCAATTGGTTGAATTTTGAGAAAATTTGTTAATTTTAAAATAGATATCTTATTTATTTTCACTACTTTATTTATATATTTTATAAATAACTGTTAATAATTTTTGCTATAAATATCTATATCCGTATATAATAAAATAGTTATAAAATTGATTTTATTATTAAAGTTTGATTTGTTAAAATGAATTTTTTCACAAAAAATAATATTTTTGTATTTTCTTACTATCTTTATAAAATTTTACATTGCTTATATAATTCATTTATTACAAATAAACTGTTTATATATATATCAGCTAGCAATTCTTTCCAAGATATGCATAATAGTCTGGATTTTATAGTTTGACCCTGGATTACTGCCAGAAAATATCTTATATTTGAATGATTTGATCTGTTACCATATATCTTCAGTGATTTACTTAAAATGTTTCTGATTTTTTCTCACCGCTAATTAATGGTGTTGATTTAATACACGAGTCTTGCATCAAACATGGTTTTGCATAGTCTTAAAATAATAGAATAAAAGTTTCCGCAGTTTAGTGGGGAATAGTTTCAGAGACTGGATGGAGGCTTATGAAAATTAAATCTTTTCACAATAAATAAACTAAAAAAAAAAGAAGAGTTTGTTATTTAAAATTAGAATGGATATGTTCATTATCATATTATGCATTTGCATGTTAAGTGCATGTTTTGTAATATTCACTACATCAATTCTTATTACATTTATAAGAAACTATTATATTTATAGTGTAAATTGCAATTAGAAATTGTCAAAGATGAATGAAATGTATATATTGCTCATTATGTGAAAATATAATTCAGTAATCAATTCCGCTATTAGAACTTATGGCAAGAAATAATCACTAATGAATTGAAAGCAAAGCTATACTTAATATTAAAAATTTGAGTCAAAAGCACTATGTATTCCGATAAACTAGACTTCTGCTAAAAGGATTATTCCAGACCAATTTTTTATTATTGACTGTGAAATGAAAAACAGAGGCAAAACTCTCCATACAATAATGCCACCCAGTTCAAGCTATAATAATCAATGGACCGTCTTGCATCCATTGATTATTTGGTGTGTACTGGGTGGCATTACTCTATGAAGAGTTTTGCCTTTGTTACAACAGTGTAAGATAGAAAATGGTGGACATATGATGTTTAGTGGTTAAATGTAAAACAACAGCAACATATGTTTCCAATCTGAGACAGTCATTATAATTTAAATCAAAATTATTTTAATTTATGAAAGTGAAAATCCTGAAAAATGTTGCCAAATTGAAGGTATTTTTATGAATGTCGGTGGAGAGCGGCTGTAGCAAAATGACTTAATTCCTCAAATAGCGCTCAAATTAGCCATCCAGATCGACAATATATGCTTCTAACAGCTGGAATCTATTTCAAACTGTTAATTGTAGCAATTTAAATTAAAAATGATATATTATTGTATCGGTCAGATTTGTATGTACATTTAACAAGAGTTAGAGTATAAGTGAAAGTACCTTAAAACCAATCTTGTCCTAGATACACAGGTCAGGAGCAATCATGATTTCTGCCCTATTTGCCTATTCTCTAAATATATGACCTTATACACAACATCTCAGATGATAACAAATGAATTTCATTTATTCCAGTCCTGGAGACACAGTGGAGAGACAAAAGATCTTTAGAGAAAATATGACATTAATTATTTGAAATCCCTAACATAGGAGGAAAGCTTCACAATTATATTTTATGAAGACAAGATTATTGGAATCCAACTGACTAGCATGAGAATTGACTAGCATGAGATAAAGAAGAGCATGGATTATAATATAATGCAACCCTTAACAATGTGTATTCATAAAACAACACTAAGACAAAGAATTGCTGAGATAGTAATTGGTTATGAAAGGTTAATTTATTACTATAATTAATAAAGAAACAAATACTTAAGCAACAATAAATATAAATTTAACACATACAAATGATATTTATTTACATATGACAACATAAGTTAATAGAGTATAGGTTTCATGCAAGCAGTGGCGATGATTTGCGTATTCTATAGGTTACGTAATGTTACTATGCATTATATAATATGCATTACAATGATGGAAAAATATACAAATAAAACCGAATATATACAATGGTATACTACATGATGTATATTTAGACAATGCAGCTTAATATGCTAATTAAAATAGATATCAATTTTCCAACAGATTTATAATATTAGCACTATGATACACAAATGGGGAATTAATGATCTTAAGAAGCACATACAAGAATTTGGACCTTGTTTATATAAAACCCTGTTTAAATTATGGTTTACCAGAATAATGCAGTAAACATGCATTTTAAATGACAACTAGTTTTATTCAGTCAATAGTTGTATGTTACAGCAATCATTTGAAACGAATAAGCATTTTATGCATTTATTTGAACAATTATGATTTGATAGAATTACTAAATGTTGTTTACTAGCGTAGTCAAAAATTGGCTAGATTAAATAAGCTTTAAGTTGACATTTCTAATAAATAATAATAAAGATAAAGGCAGAATGGTTTACAGAGATTACAGCTTATAGATATAGTAGGGCAATATAAAATATTACTAAGAAGTTTGCGGTGCTGACTGAAGAGATAGCATTAGAAATGTTAAGTCAACTCTGGGACCAAGAGGCTTTATCAATTATTAATGGATGCGAAAGTCTGACAGCACTTGTGACAGGGCAGTATTTGAATAAGTTGTTGATAGGGAATGCCATGGTCTGGGTTTTCTGATGTTATCACATGCAGAGCCTCACTACAACCTGACATTGCCATGGAGTCAGTGCTTCCAAACCCCATTTTGGAACATGCCATGAGCAGAAATGATCCAGGACTTCCGGATATTAGTTTTGACAAAGCAATAATACAAAGTTTAATAATGTTGTCAGGAGTAAGCAATGCTAAGTAAAATTCAGGTCTTTAATGACACTGATAGGTTAGCTAAAGCCTTCCTAAATTAGTAATATGTAGCGTAATGACATGATAAAACTTAACCCATCCTTAAAGGTACACATGGTCTTGAATACTAATTAGAATGTCAAAATAAAATGAGAAATATTGTTCCCTTCATTAAACAAACATAACTACAATTAACAGGTACATAATTACATAGCCAAATGTAATGCTGGTTGATGTGACAAGCAAATGATTGATTATTAAACAGAGGTAAGGCCATCAAATTTACTTTAAAAAATACACTATAATTAAATCAATAGCATCAAGTATGATAAGAAATTGATATTATAAGAGACAGTTTGCAATCTGCCATCAGACATATATAACCATTAAATAATATTCAATTGAGTGGACCTTTCATTTGGTAAGAAAATGCATTTAATTATTTATGTATCCCATAATATTGGGACAGGGAATTATAATAATATCGTTTCACTGGATTGCATCATTAGCATATTAAGATCCAATTCAACTAAAATACATAATTATAATAAAATAAAATTTAAGTTTGCTGCATTAAAATAGTATGATATAGATAAAGTGTGAAACCCAATAGATGCAGTTACAAATTAGAGATTCATAGTTTTGTGCATTTATATTTTACAGGGGGAGAGAGTCATCATAAATTTATTACAATTATTATAATTGGCACTACATCATCATCAATTATTAGATAGACAGAGAGTTACATTATAATTAAAAGCAAATTATATTTAAATGAATTAAGTATTCATGTTAGCAGAATAGGTGGTATTACCTTCTAATGATTCAACAACTCGATGGCCATATGGGTTGATGCACACGAAAACTAACATTGGAAAGCGCGATCAGCAACACAGAGTTTAGATAAAATAATGGTTAGCATAGCGGTATGGAGATGATCTTGGAGAGAATGGGAAAGCAATTTTTTCCCTCTACTCAGAAGTCATTTTATCAAAATTTTGAGTGATATGGATTCAGTTAGCAACACTTCTGAAAAGTAAAAGCAGGGTACTCTGTATTGAATTTGGCTGTATTTATATGCCAACAAAACCTTCTAGAAAGTTCCTTTACATTGCCATTTGAGGCAGTCAGATATGCATTATCTGGTATGTCTTCACTCATCCTTTGTTTAAAATTATATTTGAAAGATGAAAATAAGATAAATTCTGGAGAGTATTGTTCTACTCTATTTCTACGTAGATTCAATAGATATAATTTCCATTAAAATTTAGGATTACTAAAATCCATCTAATTTAACAATGATATTTTACATTAAACAAAGTGAGTCCTTTTGTTTTTTAAATTTATAAAGTTATGCTAATTCCTCTCCATAACCTCTGTTATTGCATCAGCTTTATATATATAAAAAAGACAAATTATATAAATCAAATACACAATACACAAATTATATAAATCAAATAAATACAGAATATATTTTAATAAATAAATAAATATTATTTACAATATTTTGCGTATCTATAATACGTACATATACACACATGACTATTTAAGGCAATGGAAATTATAAATATTTCCGAATTAAAACTAATAAATATTCTGTCTTTGTTTAAAATAACTTTATAACTTACATAAAGGGGGGGTAGTCACATGTATATGTGTACTTACCCTCCCTGATGATTAAACAAGTACAAAGATGGCTTTGAATCTCAGTTTAAGGTTACCAATATCACCAGACAGTGAAGCAAAATGTGTATAACAGATTGTACTGCTTCATATTCCCCTAATTAGAGGAACATAAAAAAAATAAAAGAAATGATTTTACTTCAGATTAATATATTTCCTTCCAGGTGGCAAGAAAACACATTGTTTATTATTTTCTAACAACAATTTCAACAAAACAAAGTTACTTATTACCACTATCATTAGTCTATGTCTCAGTTATGACTGACTAGCAGGAATAACCCCTGACAATCATCCCCTGTTATCCTTTCCTGGATCAGGCAGGACATATGGTTTTAACTGACATGCTTTATAGGTTCCCTTAATGACCCCTTTATCCCTTAAGAGGAACACATTCTCCCCACATGTCTTCTGGATCATATAAGGTTCTTTGTATAGGGGAAGAACTTGTTAATTTCTTGTCACATGACATTACTAAGTTGAGGGGACCCTGAGCCATACTTGGTCCTCTTCACATAATTGGTGGTATGGGATATGTCCTTTTTGCATCCTGATTCTTGCCATAATGGGGCAGCTTTTTGACCTAACTTCTGTTTGATACAGGTATTCTCCTGTGGCAAGGATGTAATAATGTCAGGGCATGGTTTGCCAAAATGAAGTTGCCTTGGCATCAAACCTGTAGATTCACTGATCATCTGATTGATGAAATCTATAATCTTTTTAGGACAATTATCCCATCCTCTGTGATTTGTTGAAATGTATGTATGGAATAATCTTAATTTCCCTCATTACCCGCTCACATGGGTTAGATTGTAGGTTTCTAACCAATGTGAGAGATGATGGGTGAGTCTTTGTCTGAGAATCCAGGGTCTCCATTCTCTAGAAGTGAATGCTGAGCCATGATCTGATAAGAATTTTAGGTTTACCTGTTTCGGGGAACCGTTTATTTTGCCAAGCCTGCACCATACTTCTGAAGTCAGTTCTTCATACAGGATATGCCTGAGCATAGTTGGAAAAAATGTAAGTTATGAGTAAATATTGAAAGCCTTTGTACGGTGCAGAGGACCATAGTTGTCTATAGCTAACAATTAATTGGATTTAGTGGCAGTCATAGTAATAGCCTCCCCCACATATGATTTATTGGGGTATTTTGACTGCATACACACTGTACATCTTTTCATTGTAGTTAAAATCTGGGTATACATTTCCGTGAGATTCTTGTATTTGCTTATTTTTCTATAAATTACTTTTCTTGGACTGTGATAGCATTTTTTCGGTGTCATTGTACACATAATTGTTTCAGTAGGATACAAATCATTATCAAACTTTGTAATATTCAAACCTCCATCTGCTTTATGTACTAAAGATGATATATCATTATTTTTAATTTGTCAGTTTTCATCTACCTTATTTTTCTTCTGACTGGTAGACAGTTCCATATCTCTCATCTATCTAAAAATTTTTCAACCTCTAAGTTGAAATCTTTTTTGTCCTTTCACTAGGATTTTTAATTAGCTCCACTTCACTTCGTTCTTCAGAATCGGGTATTATTTTTTCTTCAGCATTATCTTCCCAATCTGATGCATTATTCTTTTGGAAATCAACCATATTATCATTACTATATCCACTTCCTTTTCATACTCATTACTTTCATTTTCAAGATCTTCATCACAGACTTCTGTATTTTGATCAACACCCTCTTTATCTGAAGAATCCAGCCCCTTCTCACATGTAGCTACAATATTTTCTTCGCTACTATCCATTTTGAGTTATCTAGCTGTTTCACTTTCAATAGTCAATACTACTATTTTCAATAAAATTTCCTAGAATCCATCTAATTTAACGATATTTTATATTAAACAAAGGGCATCCTTTTGTTTTTTAAATTTAAAGGGAGGCTAATTACTCTCCAGAACCTTCTCTGGTATTGCATCAGCTTTATAAAAAAATACACTTATTATATAAATAAAATAAATACAGAATATAATAAATGAATAAATATTATTTACAATATTTTGTGTATCTGTAATACATACACACACATACATGACTGTTTAAGGCGATGGAAATTTTAAATATTTCTGAATTAAAACTTTAATAAATATTCTGTCTGTTTAAAATAACTGTTTACAACTTACAAAAAGAGGGGAGGTAATCCCATGTATATGTGTACTTATACTCCCTGATGATTAAATGAGTACAAAGATGGATTTGGACCTCAGTTTAAGATTACTAATGTTAACAGATAGTGAAGCAAAATGGGTATAACAGATTAAAATGTGTATAACAGATTAAATGACTTTTAACTCCTCAAATGGTGCTCAAATTAGCCATCCAGATCGACAATATATGCTTCTAACAGCTGGAATCTATTTCAAACTGTTAATAGTAGAAATTTAAATTAAAAATGATTTATTATGACATTAGATGAAAGTAAAATGTCTGAAATTTCAGAGTGGCAGGATAAAAAAATAACAATACAGAGTTTGTAGTCAGTCTGAAACAATTGAAGAGACACTATTCATATTGTGCAGAAGTGAAAGGATGTTAGAATACT
Organism: Epiperipatus broadwayi; assembly: GCA_028023455.1. Classification (NCBI taxonomy): domain Eukaryota; kingdom Metazoa; phylum Onychophora; class Udeonychophora; order Euonychophora; family Peripatidae; genus Epiperipatus; species Epiperipatus broadwayi. The sequence continues at coordinate 7,178,628 of JAQFVV010006251.1, forward strand.
TGCTTTTTTTGTTTACATTATGAAAACAAAATAAGCTTGCATATAATTTTATTATTTTATATAAAATTATTATATATTCATTTTAAAATTAATTTGTGACATTTATATTTATATTTTATAGAATTATAGAAACTTTAACAAATCAAGAGAAAGTTTATTGATGATAGAGAAAAACCAAACATCTTCTGTCAGTATCATTCTTACTTTCATTTTCAACATTTTAAAGAGTTTTCAGTATTTGAAGTTAAAGCTTTATCAAAATATTTATGAAAAATATATATTTTTTGGAAGAATATCATTATTTATATAATTATAATCATTTTTTAAATTTGAAGATTAAAATGAAGTTTTTTGCTTTAATATTTAACTTCTGTTTATTTCTGATTTTTAATCTTTTTTTTTTATTTGCAAAGTTGATATTTTATTTTTTAGACTAATTTCATGTATCAGATTTGTTTTTTCAGTGAAATCTATCAAAAATGAAAGAAGAAAATAAGGTTTTATTTATTTAACTAGTTTAGTGTCATGCGCCATATTGAATTTTAAAAAAAAACTAACCTGAGACACAATTTTCACAATAACTTCAGTTTTAATAATGTTAGAGCAAAAAAAATTTACATTGCTAAAAAAAATCTTAAAAATAAAAGCCATTATATATATGAGCAATGACTAAGAGTGTCAGTTAAAAGGTTAATTGATTTTTTTTCCAAACTGAATGTGTGTCTGTGTGTGTTCCTGGCAGGGGGTAATTTTAATTAATGTTTTAAATCTATATGTCATTTTTATTATTTTTCACATAGAAGTTGAACTTTTATCATTATTTAATGTGTTCACTATGCACTGCTTTTCTTCAGCACATTCTTGTGGCGCTGCTGTCATTTTGGATTATTTTCATTTACCTACAGCTATTTATAGTACTATTTTGCCAGTTTTGCATTCATTTAATGGCAGAAACTAGAATAACATTTTATTGATTTATTAGATTATAAATGTTCATATTATACAGTTATCAGAAATTCAAAGGAACTGATAACACTGCTGATTGTAGTATCATAATATAAAGGAACTGGCATTTTTTGTTCTCAGGTGTTGAAAGCAACTGTGTATTTATTTTTTTGCAGTGGAAATAAAAATTGTATATTTTTTATAGTTTATTTACATATTTATGATTATTTTTGGAATATATTTGTAAAATATTTATTTTAAATCAAAAATATTTATGATATAGATTTTGTTTAAAATGGTTTGTTTTTAAAAAGACAAATGAAATCATAATTACAGTAAAGCAAAGTTGTGAATGATTTCTTAAAAAGAAACACTTTCATAAATGTCCGTGCAGAATTTTTTTGTGATATTTTAATAATTATAAGTGCAATTTAACATTTTAAAACAGAATTTCATTGTTTTATGAAATCTGAATAGTAATTCATTTCAAGTTTAAAAATGGAGTTCAAATAAAAATAATTAATTGCCAAAAACAATCAATCAATCAATGAGAAAAAAGTTATTGTTCTCATTACATTTTTTTCGCTTTATTACTTCCCCCTCTATATTTACAAAGTAGAATTATTATTTTTTAGAATGTTTTTCAATTGTATATATATACAACAAATAGTAATTGTTAGTAGCCAGTCAACACTTAAAACATTCCCAATATCAATAACAATCAAAAGGCAGCCTCCTTTTAGCTTATCAAAATATGATATAGATTAAAAATTTTATTGTAAAAATAAGATGTTGCAAATATAACTGAAACTGCCAGTAGGGATATGTTAAAAGGGAGTTGGTAATTGAGTTAATCCATATTTTTTAATTATATTTTTTTCATAAGTATTGTACACTTATCATAAGTATAAGTATTATACAGTAAAGTATTATTACTCCATACATTATGTTTGTCTATTAGTATCATTTTGTCTACATTGACATTGTTTCTATTAATCTGTTATTTTTCTGAGATCAATCAATCTTGATGTACAGAGACCCTAGTTCATTGTTTGGCAAAGGTTTACTTTAGCTGTCACTGCCATGCCCACCATGTTTGCCCTCTGTTTTTTAAAATTAGAACTGATAAAAAGAAACAGCCAAAAGGATGCAATGGAAGGTCAGCAATTAAGTAACTTTCTGAGTATACGACTGAATTACAAATTCATAATAAAAATTATTCAAAGATCTTACATATATGCTATAAAAAACTTACATTACTAGACATACTATTTTCGATTTCTAACTATATTAGAATTAGATTAAAATTTATTAAAATATAAAAGATAATAAAAAAAAATTTACATTTTTAAGCATAATTGTGCCCTATGCAGACTAGGAAGTTTAAGAAAATAACAGTAGTGCTGTGGCTACTCCGAAAGGCACATCTTGCAGGAACGATGGAAACAAAGGTCTGTTGGTACCAAATTGGTATTTCAGCTTATGCTTTGTTCTCATCCACATATTTTCAATGTTCTGGATATGTATGTCTTGGTCTTCAGAATACACTTTCAAATAAATAAAGTAATTATTTTAATTAATATAAGTATTTTGAAGAGAACAATTCATTTTGTATGTAATTAATCCAACATTTAATTTATTGATACAAATATTTCAAGTAATATTCATCAAAGAAATGTTTACTGTCCAAATCAAAAATAGTTATAATTTTAAAAAATAGTGGGCGAACATGGTGAGCGTGGCTATGACCGCTAAAGTAAACCTTTACCCATTGTTTTATTATTGTTTTTGTAAAACAAAAAAAATTATTATATTAATATCAACAGTGCAAATTTCTTAAGTAATATTTTTTAAAATTTTATTTTACTGAAGGTAACATTTATTTTGTCATAGTTAAGTTAATTTTATAAGCTATTAATTCTGTGCAATGAGCTAAATAATAATTATTAAAATGGTATTTTATTTTGAATCAGTTAGTATATTTTAAAAATGAATTGTATAAACTTGATTCACAAGTGCCATAATTTTAGCTAGCACTTATTTACAACAACAATCTTTAAATTAAACATAGCTCATTGTATATGTAAACAAAGGGAGTAAGTCACCCTACCCCAGGTTATGGCTTAAGAGCATTCTAAATATTGAACAAAAGATTAAGAATAGAATGAATTTACCTATTTTTGGTAGCTTTGATGTTTATAAGCATATCCCTATCAACATTATTGGTAATTCAGAGTGAAATTAATTTATCAACCAAATGGAATATGATAGTTTAGAATTATTAAACTCATAATTAATAATTCAAGGCTGGAGGCAGCATCTCACTTTTAACACCTTGATTGTAATAATCAAACAATATTTTTTAATATGTAAATTTTAAATTAAACATAGCTCAGTGTATATGCTTTTCAAATATTTTAACTTTTATATATAGTACACAAATATTTGAAAGGCATATACAATTTTTCCTAGAGAAAACTTTATTCAAACTTTTAAAAGCAGCAACAAATCTGCCCTAATAAAATTTATATGTAGAGGTGAAAATATTTAATTTGTAACATTTATATTAATAATCGTTTAACTCTTTTTATTTTTGTTCCTGACTAAAAACGTATACAAATATCACAGAATAATAAAAAATGTATAGGAAAAATGAATAAAATGAGATAAAGATATCTAATGTTCTAAAATTTCTAATATTCATACATGTGATTATCTATGAGCAGGGGTAACCAACTGTCAGCCCACAGACTACATCTGGCCCATGATGATATTGAATTCAGCCCGCTCCATAAATGCTTAAATATAGAAAATCCATATCTGATTACACTTGCTATAAACCGCAATCTCTAGGCCTATTACTCATATGTTTATATAACATTAAACTTTATCTTAATGCTATGAGAAATATAAAATTCTAACTATAAAAATTAAAAATTTTATCATAACTTGGGTAAATTTAATAATAACTTCTAAAATACTAAACTTATATTACAAAATATAAAAATATGGGCGGAATGAACGTTGCAAATAACATTAATTTCGGTTTTTAAAGAATACTTCTATGCAGCATCAGAGTATTATTTCTTTATTATTATTGTAGTATCAATCGAATGAAGTTACTTTGAATTAACTTCTTATTGAAAAAAATAATATTGTTGCATGATATTTTATAAGTAATGCATAAGCATTTTCTAATTATTACAATTTTTAATTTAGTATAATTTATAGCCTATAAAATGAATCCATTAAAAAAAAAATTGATGCCGCATTTTCAACGATAATTGGACATTCTGAAAAATTATTTGCAAGTGTAGACGATAAAGCTATTCGTTTGATTTGTAACGAAACATTTTTCGTTTTTAAAGAATATAATCTAGCAAGATATTTTTCAACAAAACATTTGTAAAATATAAACTATCTATAATCGTTTCCTATTTAAATCATTAAATATTATATTTACTTTTTTTAAAAATACATTGATAATTTGGTAATTCAAGTTATATATAGATTTTTTAGGTTCTGATTTTTTTTTTTTGCTAAATCATTCAATCAACTCCAGCCCGCGTTATGATACAAAAATTTTAATCGGCCCCTGTTGAAAAAAGTTGTCCACCCCTGTTTATAAATATTGTAAAGATTTTAATTTGGTAAAAAAATATTGTATCATTAATATATTGTTGAAGCATTCATTGATGTAGATCCTACTGAATATTTTTTTATGGTGTATGACTTTTACTTCTTAGTAATTTTGATATATCTTATATTGTTTTTTCATTTTTGACAAAAGATTCACATTTATAATAGTAAAAAATATTTCAGTTTTGAATACTAATCTTTTTAATTCTTTTCATACAAATTTTTTCCTATCACTGTGATTAAAATTTTGTGTTCTCAATGGCAGGATTCTATTTTATCAAGTGATGATTTAATCTTAACAGTAATTGACATTAGTTGCAACTAAAGTAGCAGGATGTCAACAATTATCAAAATCAAAAAATAGTTTATGCAAGGGGTGAAAATATTTTTTTTTATAATTATACATTTAGATTTTGAATGTACTAACTTTTTTTTTATCTGAGAATTCACTGGTCTTAAAACACAAATGCTTCCTGCTAATTTTTGTTTTTGTATTTCTAATATTGATATTTCATTGAATGTTTTTTATTATTTGAAATTACTTTAATGAAATAAATCTTATGTATAAGATTTTAGAACAATATTTTTCTTTTGGTAAAATAGTTTGTTGCTTCACCTGAATATGAATTCATTTTATTGCTTATTTCTGTTTATTAATTTGTTTGTTTTTTATTTGAAACTTGATATTTTATTTTTTAAATAGATTTTTTTTTAAATATATGCTTTTAATGAAATTAGTGAAAAAATATAAAAGATTTTACTCAATGATTCTGAGTTCTGGTGTATTGCAGACTACTGTGGAGGATTGCTGCATTTTGCCTTTAAATAACTTTTTGCTATCTTTAATGATATTTTACTAGTTTTATTTTAATAGTAAAACTTAGAAATGAAGTTAAATATTTATTATTAATTTTAAAAAATCTCAGGATGTCATTAATCCACAAAGGAAAACTATAACCTAGCTGAGAAATGCCTAGAAGGTTGATGATTGGTAGATTCTTTGATTTTGGACATATAAACAAAATTGTAAACTCCTTTTTGATTATTGTTTGCAATGAATAAAAAAATTGTATAGTTTCATAATTTATTTAAAAGTTCTCATTTTTAAAAATATACTTTAAGAAATTCAAAATAATGATAAAATAGAAATTGATTGTTACTTTGTCAAACACCATAATACATAACTATAGTATTATTTTTATAATTAAAAATGCAATTTTAAGATTTGAGAACAGAATTTTATAATTTTATAATAACTTTATAAATAATGAAATTTATTCAACAAGATGTCGTTAATTTACTTTTTAATAACATTGAGACAATTAGCCAGTAAAAAAACAATAATTGTTTTCATTATTCAGTTATGATTTTTTAGGATGTTTTTCATTCCTAAACTTAAATTTCTATTAAATTAAGTAGAATTTATTGATTCATAATATTGAATGAAAATTTTAATACTAAAATAAAATGATAAACTATTAACTCAAATTACCACTAAGGGATGATGGTCAAATGTTTGAATGGAGAATACACTTTATTTCTTTAAAAAATAATTCTAAAAAAAAAAATCTGGAAAATAAAAGATTGTATACTATATACAGTATGTTGAACAAAAAACTGTTTAATTAAAAAAATCATAGGTTTTTTCTTTTTCTTCTTCTGGACATTTTTTAAAAAAATCAAATTTAAAATGTCTATTTAAAAGTTTTGACATTTAAAGTGCCTTTTTAATAAGTCATGTTTAGGGGGAAGTAGGCACTTAATCTATAATGATTTGTATAGCTTATACTTTTGTTTAAAGCTTTTAGAAATGTCATGTGTTGGCTACTGAAAAATCTGGTCAATTTATTTTATATATGCAATCTATAGCCTGGATTTTTTTTTTTATGTTATTAAAATAAATAATTGTCAATTTGTTTTTATTATTGATTCGTTTCTATTTTTTTCAATTATTTATTAAATATAAATATGACAATATTAGATTTTTTTTTTTTTTTAAAAAAAAACAAACAATTTGACATATTGTTAAAATGCTAAAGTTTGTATTTTTAAAAAATTATATCAGACCTCCCTCCCCGCCACTCCCTCTATAATAAATACAGCTTTTCATGCTTTGAAAATTGATGTTATTCAGTTTTGTTACCCAATTTAGAAAACAAATCACTTGAAAATCTGCTCAGTGATATTATAAAAAAAATTTGAAATATATTTTCTATAAGCCATTAAAAATATTTTTATTCAATATCGCTATAACAGATATAGTCATTTTCATTCCAAATATTGTTTATTCTCAAATTTCATTCTATAACATAATTTTTATTTTTTATGTTTCAGTCATATTTTTTTTGTACTTATTTAGGACTTTTATTTGCAAAATTCATTGATTTACATTGAGTATTTTTATAACCAAAGATATAAAACTATAAAATATTTTTAACATAAATAGCATTTGGAAAGAAAACAATGTGGTGTTTTATAATGTTTATTGGAAGTCATAAAATGATAGTAGATTTTGGAATATTTGAAATCAATTGTTTATTATTTTTTACTAATAATAGCATTATGGTCGAGTGTCCATTGAATATTTGGAATTACAATAAAAATCTCAAAAAAGATTGAATGGAAATGTTTCTGTAAGTGAAGCCATGAACTATGCTATATTTTGTTCTGAGCCCCTCTCACATTCAACATATGCATTTTGTTATAAACGTTGATTAGAATAAAAATTATATTGTTTATTGAACTACAAGTATACAGTATTTTTCAACATGCATTGTACCGGTCAAAAATGTATGTCCATCCAACAAGTTAGAATCTAAGCAAAAGTACCCCAAATCCAATCATGCCTGAGATACACAGGTCAGGAGCAATCATGAATTCTAACCTATTACCCCATTCCCCAAATCTATAACACTATGGACAACACCTACAGTGATACCACATGAATTCATTCTATCCCATCCCAGTGCTACAATGTTTTGCATGAGAACTCAACTGGTGATGATGAGAGATTGAGCGAACCCAAGATATAAGTTAAAAACATATATAAATATATTAATGAGATTCAAACAACTGGATTAAGTTTTAAAAATATAAATATTTATTTTGACAAAATTCAAGATGATTTTATATATATATAATCAACTTCACGCAGTTTAAACTTTCTTTTGGTTATAAATCTTTGACAATCTTGATACGATTATTTTTATTTTAACAAATATCAATTAAGTGCAGCAGATACTGAACGTATATTTGGAAATAGGATTTTATTCTATGTTACAAAACACATTTATCTAGGTGTTTGGTGGATGTTTTATACATTTAAAAAAAACACAAAGATATAACAATAGAGTTTCGCTGTTTGTACAATTTTAGTAGGATGCCCTTGGCATTTGTTACATAGCTTTATTTTAATTCATAGCATTTATTTATAACAATTAAATAAGGATACATTATGATCCATGAGTATACTAAAAACATTTACTTATTACACATTTTTGACATTTAACTTTCCAATATCGCAAAACTCTATCAATATGGGAATTGCTTATTTCAATAAAGTGGCAGGAAACTTCATGAGAAGTTGGATCAAAAAACTCCAACGAAAAATATTACAAAGAGAAAAACATTTCATTATCACATATCATTACGATTTATTTTGTTAAACAGGTTAGAAAATGAGCTATAAGAAATTGCAGTGCTAGCAGTATATCAGTGAGAGAGAGTATGGCAGCTTTGGCCAAGAAAATGTCATTCTCCAATTATTAAGATGGTACGCCAGCTTCATGCTGAGTGATACTGAAAGGAAAAGGTAGGTAGGAAGTTGCTATGGGCCAGATCATGGCAGAGCCATACAGAGCTTTAACTACACCAACCTGCATATTCCAGGAGTAGACTTAGATCCCTGTTATGAATGAGAGTATTAAAAAAGGATGGAAGGCTTCGAATCCCCAGCGTGAGATACGGGCGAATCAAATCAGTATATAAATATATACTTTAAAGAGAAGAATGACAAATGAAGATAATCATGAATCACTGGAATGAAGTACAGACAAATCAGATCAAAGCCCTATGTGGCTTATTAATAATTTCTGACAGATACCAGCAACGCTATTATAAGGATATGAAATCATTGGAATTAAATACTAAAATAAAGCCTTAAGTAGTTTAACAAATACTAATGATATGCTAGAATAATGACCCATGTAAGATAAAGTCATTCATCAGAAGTTAAAACTATAATTAATGAAGTGTGCATTGCTCCCCCTTCTTGAATCAATACTATTTTGTTTCATATAAAAAAAATTAAAATTCATGCACTTAAAAGTGCAAATAACAAAATAGAATACAGTCGCCAGCCTTTTTTGACTATGATGATCAATAAAGAAATCAATAAAATTAATGGACACCAATATCCACTCCAGATTGCAAAGTATTTATACATTTTGTATAAATTTACAGTAAAATATTTTTTAAAAGCATATATTCATTTTAAAATACAAACTCAATCTTACGAGCTATTTAGAAATAAATAACAAGAACTCATTAATTCCCCCCCCCTTTCTATTCCACAGCGGGATATAGAAGTTTAAGACATAAGACTGGTTTGATTGGCATTTACAAATAAAAATTAAGTGAAAAATATAAAAATATCATTAAAATTAAATTATAACCGCACTAAATTATAAGAAAAATAAGAAGCATGAGTTGAATGGAATATTTTACAATAAGATTAGTTTGGGTTATAGAGAATCGATATTAAGAAAATAGTTATTAGTTTAACATGCTCGCTGATTAGTGAGTTAAAAAAGAGATTAAACATAAAGAAAACATTAATTTTGAAGAGTTAGGAATTAGACTTCAGGTAAGACGATGATAATGACTATAGGCATGTTACCTCATGATTCTATGGGATGAAGTACAGACGAATTTTCTGTGGAAGGCAGCATTCTTTGATTGGTAGGAGCTACATCTCTGCACAACAAAGATTCAGGCTGAAGACGGAGGGAAATGCAGCTTAGGTCATTCTACCCAAAAACCATTTTAAAACCAAAAAGACTTGAAGTCAGTTTAGCAGCAATTGACCGAACTCTCACATAATAGATTTTCAGCCCTATTTATACCAGTTTTGAGTTATTCAAAGAATGTTTTTAATTAAACTTCTTAACTCTAATTGAATCTTTAATTTACAGAAATATTTTCTCTATTGTTATGGAGATGTAATCGCTAGATAACTGTCCAAAAATAAATTCAAATCAATTTCTAGATTGGAAATAGATTTGATAAAAATGTTAACAGCTAACTTAAAATCATTTAGCTTTGTTTTAAATTTTACTTTCATTAACTTTAATTTAAAAATTCCTTTTAAACCCACGAAACAAACTAATGTCCCCACCCCTTTAATTACTCTTGGACAGTTAATGATTGCATCTTCCATCTTGAATATTTGTATAATTGTATGAAGAAAAATAATTACAAAGTATTAAAAATATAATTAAGAAAAAAATTACAAAATTATTTACAATATTTGTTTGTGCTTTTATATATATATAAAAGCTCTGCTAATATATGTATATATCTGAGCCACATCTAGAGACATTAATATCAAAATAATTTAAGAATTTTTATTTAAAATTTATATTTATAACTCAGAAATATACATATAGTTTATATACATGTGACAAAAAAAAGGAGCAGGATGAAACATGGATTGTGGTAGAACAGTGAAACTCAATCTTGAACTATGGGTCGACTGTTTCAGTATATATATATTTAATGCAGATGCTTTTATATAAACTATGCATAAACATAATTTAAAAAAGTAATTATAATATAGTTATTAATAATAAATTAAGGGGATATATATATTTTAAGGAGTGTATGTTCATTCATCCATTGATTGAAAGCAGTAAGAATAAAAGAAAATAAATTAATTACTGTATAAAATAAAAAAAAAGTAGTTAGCTAAATGTTTGACTTTTGTTGTTATTGTTATGCTCTGGGCAATATTCCCCTTTTTTTTTTTTTCAGTAATTTTTTTCTTTTATAGAAACATAATAGACTAGTCTTTATACAATCTCTAATTATTTTAATGTTTTTAAATCAATATTAACTTTAAATATGTAGTAAACCTTTGTAAAACTTTTAGCAATTACTCTTAGATAATATTTTATTATCCACATCGAATTCAAAAAGGATGATAAATGAAGAATAAACCAAAGAAATTTTATTTATATATATGTAAGTGCATGACATTCTTAAGATGGAAAAATGGCTACTGGCATATTTTAAAATTTATTTACAAATTTTTCCTTTTTTATTTAAACATGATTGTGTATAGTGATCAGAGAAGGCAAAAATGGCTGCTGAATATCATAAAATTTATGAATTTTAATGGTTTTGTTGTTTGTTTATTTGCATTTGTGTTTATTTATTTACATTTTTATTTAGTAACTGAAAAACACAAGCTTATTAGATACCTGTGTTTATATATGTAATATATAGGGTATATGTGCACAGACTTTCACACGACCCACCACTCTCCACACTATCTCATAACCCTGATACAATTGAACACATATATGTTGAAAAGATAAATAATCACCAATATACGTATTTCATGCTAAACCAGCAATCATCAGTTGGTCCAGATTACCATCTCTACACATATATGCTATAAGTGCTCAGATATATATTAAGATAGCCAATCCCCATACTTCAATGGACAGGCTTCAATCTACTCCAACTCTTCAACCATCCATCCAATTGAAAATCTGATGCTGGAATACTCAAAGGCCACTCTGTGACCAATATTCTTGTCACACTCATGTTGACCTAAGGTCAATCTGACCCCTCATGTATAGGACATAATCCATTCAATACATATAGAAGGGATGGACAGACATCTCTCCTATATAATAACTGAAACACACAGGCTTATTAGATACTTGTGTTTATATATGTAATATATAGGGTATATGAGCTCAGACTTTCACATGACCCACCACTCTCCACACTATCTCATAACACTGATACACTTGAACACATATATGTTGAAAAGATAAATAATCACCAATATACGTATTTCATGCTAAACCAGCAATCATCAGTTGGTCCAGATTACCATTTCTACACATATATGCTATAAGTGCTCAGATATATATTAAGATAGCCAATCCCCATACTTTAATGGACAGGCTTCAATCTACTCCAACTCTTCAACCACCCATCCAATTGAAAATCTGATGATGGAATGCTCAAAGGCCACCCTGGGATCGAGATTCTTGTCACACCCATGTTGACATAAGGTCAATCTGACCCCTCATGTACAGGACATAATCCATTCAATACATATAAAAGGGATGGGCAGACATCTCTACTATGTAATAACTGAAATATGTATAATGGTGATTATTTATCTTTTCAACATATATGTGTTCAAGTGTATCAGTGTTATGAGATAGTGTGGAGAGTGGTGGGTCGTGTGAAAGTCTGTGCTCATATACCCTATATATATAAACACATGTATCTAATAAGCCTATGTGTTTCAGTTATGACATAGTAGAGATGTCTGACGCCCATCCCTTTTATATGTATTGAATGGATTATATCCTGTACATGGGGGGTCAGAGTGACCTTAGGTCAATATGTGTATGACAAGAATCTCGGACCCAGGGTGGCCTTTGAGCATTCCATCATCAGATTTTCAATTGGATGGACGGTTGAAGAGTTGGAGTGTGGAGTGGATTGAAGCCTGTCCATTAAAATGAGGATTGGCTATCTTAATATATATATATATCTGAGCACTTATAGCATATATGTGTAGTGATGGTAATCTGGACCAATTGATGATTGCTGGTTTAGCATGAAATACTTATATTGGTGATTATTTATCTTTTCAACATATGTGTTATGAGATAGTGTGGAGAGTGGTGGGTCATGTGAAAGTCTGTGCTCATATACCCTATATATTTTTATTTAGATAATATATAATTGAAGTCACATAGTTAGATACACTATTGTTTATGGTTCCACTATGTATATTCAATATTATTATCAAGTATTTCTTTTGTGAGTATAAAAAAAAAAAAGGATCTCTATGCATATATATATAAATAAATTTTGATATTATAATTTTGAAAAATATTTTTATTTTTAGTCAACTCTTTGAATCATTGTTAAAATTTTAGATAATGTTTATAAATGTTTGATCATATGTTATTATTTTGCTATTTGTTCATTTATTTCAGGAAATGGCATAATATAAGTAAGCTTATATAAAAACAAAATTTTTAAAAATGTAAAAGTTCCAGGTAGCTTATTATAAATATATTTGGGTATATATATCCTTATAATAACATCTTCAAAAAGAGATATCTATTTTCATTATATTTATATATTGGATTATTTCCATCATCTAATATAATTGAATGGCTTTAGAAAAATTTCACTTTATTTAACTATTCCAAATAATTCATCTGTTAGTAATAGTTACAAATTAGTAGTATATGCACCATGTTTCTCCCCTCATCTTCAGATGTTGCTCTCCTGACCAGTGACAATACTAGCGTGGAAATCGAGCTTGTATCCTTAGATTCTTGAATAGTGAATTTTAAGATAACACTCTAACCAACTGAGCCATCCTGCCAAAGGCAACAGTCAGTAGAAATTTCATATATAGTAGATTCCATACATTCCCCATTGTCATGTTAGCAACTTTAATTTTTTTTCTTTGTATCTTTTCTTCTCTATCCCATATTTTTGTATTTTCCCAATTGAACATATGTGTTCATTGGTACATGCATGGTCCAGTACCTTAGACACATCTCACTTCTAATCATCAGTTTGTGTTCTTGTAAATGGTTTTCAATGGGAGGACTGGTGTATTTTGTAGGTATAGTTTTTTTTTCTTTTAGCATTTCAAGTGTAGACTTTGTAGTTGTTCTGATGTTATACTGATTGCAGATTTTCCTTAATTTGTTTATTTTTGAAATGTATAAGTGCAATTCAGTACCAATAATTAGTTTTTCTTTTGATGGTTCTTTTTTTTTTGTCGATAAGGATCATATTCCATTTAGACTTATTGTTAGTTTTAGAAATTTGCTTTGCCAAAATTTGTCAAGATTTCTTGTCAAAATTCTTGGTCGTTTAGCATACAAGACCCAGTCTTTTGCCATGGTTTCTAGACAATTTGTAGAATTAATCAAGAACATGGAAATTGAAATAACTGACTTACTGATAAGTTTTGATGTGGAACATTTGTTCACAGATGTACCATGTGAAGAAGCATTATCTATTGTAAGGAAAAGATTAAATAGTGATAATAGCTTACACACCAGAACAACTCTTCCTATTGATAGTATAATGGAACTATTAAACATTCTGTATAAGAAGAGCCTACTTTCAATATAACACAATCAAGGAATGGCTATGGGCTCACCATCATCACCCCTAATTAGCCATATTTACATGGAAAAACTTGAAACCACAGCCATAAAGACTACTCCACATCCACTTAAAGCTTGGTTTCACAATATAGATGGTACATTTGTTACATGGCACATGGTAAATCACTGCTACAAAGTTTCTGGAAACATATTAACAATATATCTTTTTCAATTAAATTCACAATAGAATCACAAGAACAAAAATTGTCATTTTTAGATATTCTTGTGATAAGACTCCCTCATGGAAAAATCAACTTACTATAGTTTACAGAAAAAAAACCCACACAATTTAGCCTATACATTCATTTACACCAGAAACACAAAACATGGAATTATACTATCACTATGGAACAGAGCAAAAGAAGTTTGTTTAGAAACCAGCAATTTGAAAAAAGAAAAGATCTCTTATGAAACATGGTTATCCATCAGATGTTATTAAAAAAATCTTAAATAGATAACAAAAAGAATCATCAAAAGAAAAAAAAAACAATTATAGGTATTGTCGTGTACCTATACATACCAAAAATAGCAGACAAATTAAGGAAAATCTGCAATCAGTATAACATTAGAACAGCTCTCCAGAGCTAGACTATACTATGAGGAATTGTAACATCTACAAAGCCTAAACTTGAAATGCTGAAATGAAAAAACTGCATCTATGAAATATTATGTGAATGTGGAAGAATGTATAATTGTGAGACCAATCATCCCATTGAAAAGCACTTGCGAGAAAACAATCTGATGACTGAAAGAGAGAAAATAGATGTGTTTAAGGAAGCAGACATGTATGTACCAATGAACATATGTCGAATTGGAAAAATATAAAAATATTGGATAGGGAAGAAAAGGTACAAAGAAGAAAATTTAAAGAAGCTACTCACATGATAATGGCAAACAACCCCATAAGTCAACCTAATATGATTAATGTTACCTTCAAATTCCCTATTCAAGAATCTAAGGGTGCAGATTCGATTCCCATACTAGTACTTCCCCCTAATCAGGCCAGCAGAAGCAGGAAGAATATCTCTCAAAACATTGTACTTATACTAACCTGTGTGCTATTACTAACAGTTGACTGTATTTGGAATATTTAAATAAAACTAAATTTTTCTAAAGAATTACAGTAATTATATTATATGATGGAAACAGCCCAATATATAAATACAACTAAAATACCATCATTACAAATATTCAGTAAAATATCTGTTTTCAGTTTAAGGAATAATGTGAGATTTGCTGCAATGATGCCTTCTATTGCTAATAAATTCTATAGCAAATCCCCCCCCCCCCACTAAATTAACATTTGTACAAGTGTTACACTAAAGACATGTTTGCCATAGTGTTCTCATAAAAAATATAAAATTGATACAAAACACATATGGATACTACAGATATCATTGACTGATATAGGATGAGAGTGTGCAAGATATTTTAGAGATTCTGAAAAACGGAGTTAGACAGTCAATCAACACTATCAAAGAATACATTATTTCAAATGAGAAGATAAAATAATTTTATTAATGTAAGTTTGTTTATGCTTTTAAAAGTTTTTCTTTACTTATTAATATTAACCTGAAACAAAAGTTAAAATGTAATGTCGTGGGAAAAAATAATTTCAAGTGATAAAGCATAAATGATTTTTAGTGCAAATTTAGTTAGCTTTTAAAAGATTGATTTTTTGTTCTCAATGTTTCCAGAAACTAAATTTCTTAACAAGAAACCAGAAAGTTCTGAAATCAACATTTTGACTTTTTATTAAAATATGTTTGTTTACATTTTTATTTTACTTTTTTTAAAGTTGAATTTCAGTTGTCACTAAAATGAACTGTATTTAATATGTAAAATAATTTTATATGCATTTTTACAATTATATTTTTGATTTTGTATCATTTTATTATTTAAATGGTTTTGGATGCTAACTTTGCTCAAGGTTCAGAACCAGGAGTAGATTACTTTAAGTACATGTATTTCGACCTAAACTAAAACAAATGGATGATTTAACATGTGATCTTATGGAATTAATTATGTTTGTAAGAGTAGACTCACCTATATAATTTCCACAATTAAGTTCTAATGAAATATAGATATTACAGCTGTTACTTTTTTTACTCTGGAAAATGATCTTTAAAAAGAGTTTTTGTTTTCACATTACAGTATTTTCTATTTCCATGATTAACTTTTTCTGCTGTTAGTAATTTTTGAATTTTCAAAATATGCATCTTTCACAAAACAAAGAATATTTCTGTATTTGAAACAAATATGCACATATAGACTCATATATTGACTAGCATATAAAGATATCAAATATAATCATAAATATACAAAGACAGTATAGAGAAAAGCTTTCATGAAGTTGGTTTTTTTTTTTTTAAACAATATGTGCTTTCGGTTAGCTGACTTTCGACTGTTACAAGTTATAGACATAGCATAAATTGGAAAGTGGAAATGGGTGTGTGTATATATATATATGCTGTGAATACTAATTTACATAAAATAGTAATTGATCTTAGTAAAGAATTATGAAAACTATTATCAATAGATAAAGGGACTTCATGATAAAATGATAGCTCATTTTTCTGCTATGTCGTCAACCCAGGTTTGAATCTGAACTGAATAAACTTGAAATTTTTAAACAGGTTTGGATTTTTTTTTTTTTGGTTACTGACCCATAGTTAATTATTCAACATTAGTTTGTAAGTGGATATCTATTTATTTTTAACAATAGGGTAGAAAGAAATAGTGAAATACTATTCAAATGCTTACTACCTGCCAATTAGAAAGCTTGGTTATTGTTGCTTTATTCTTACCTCTTCCTCTTTATAAGCTATTGGGGGAGATCTTTACTTAGCAGTGGACTATTTACAAACTTTTATCACTTACTCTTAAAAGACTAAACAATTAATTATAATTAAATTTATTATATCAAGTACTAAATTCATATTTTTAGAATTTTTGATATGCTTTAATTCTGAGGACTCTGCCACACAACTTTCAATCTGGTTTCATTTATTTTAGAAAAATTAGAATTGAGTAGTTGTTAAAGCTGAAAGGCAGTCTGTGCTTAGATTTTAAATAAGTTAAATGATCTATTCTGCCGATTTACTAATTTGTTGTTTGTTTGTTTCACAGATAAATACGTTGCTTATGAGAAAAAGATAACAAAAAAAATTATTAATAGCTTTGTCATAGTGTGTATGTTAGCTAGCCACCTACATGACCTGTGATTCAAATTAGGAGTACAGTTTGAAGATTTTTTCAGGTAGTTAAATTTTTTTACAGTGGTCTCATGATATTTAAAACTATTCACTTCAAGATTAGCTTTAGAGTATTGATTGGTTGATGGTGTCTAGCTGTTCACAGTATCAAGGTAAAGCTCAAAATAATGACATTTGTTAGATGAGTGTCATCACACAATTATAATATAATGTAGCCTTCATCACCAAGATTTTGGATTATCATTTATTATATATATCACATAGATATTTTGTCTGTCTCTAGATATATAAAAAAACACAAAGGATTAATTGCTAAATGATATGGTAATAATAAAAATAGCTTGCTTATGAGCAAATATTTTTGGCAGAGGTCTAGAAATTAAGGTGACACTTCTAACTTCATTTGGCTGTTCTTGCATCAATTGATCTGTGGCAATTTACCTCTCATTTTATGTTAATTAGTTTAAAAATTAATTAATTGCTTGGCTTGCACAACACAGCCTGTTAATAATTGTGACAGGTTGGAGAACTAAAGATGCCCAAGTCAAAGATTAATTTGTTACTTTAATGCTTGAACATCACATAAAATTCCAAATAATAACTATTCAATTATTCATTTTTGTGTTGTGTGTTTTGCCATTGTCTGATGCATTCATGATCAAATAATTCTGTGATCAAATGTCCCATTACCAATAAACAATTATTAGTTTGATTTTTTTTCCTTTGCAAAATTTTATGTGATTTTTATTTTTTAAAAGTTGAATATTTAAAAAAAAATTTTTTTTTTTTAAAATTAGGGTATTAATAAATCACTGGTTAGCATGTGTAATGGGGAAAATACTATTTTACCAAGTTAAAAAGTAACCGTGAATTGAGATTTTGGTTTAGTTTTATGTCTTGTTGGAGTTGTAAAAGTTAATGCAAGCTATCGAAATTTCAGTGGTATAATTATATTATTAGGTTAAAAATAATTTATATTAAACCAATAAATTTATATCTTCTTTAACTTTCTTGGTGTAAACTGTTAATTATTTTCATTTAATGCATCTTTTATTTTTGTAGCAAAAGAGATTCGAATGGAATGGGTTGTAATCTTATTGGAGAAATTTCTTAATTATAGAAACTTGACTTGGATATACTCATATTTGTGAAATAATTTCCAACTTATATAAAATGAAAAAAGTAAAAACATGATGTGTAATTTAACAAGCCCTAACTTTTTATTTGACTCGTACTGAATAAATATGCATGCATTTGAAAGGGAAATTAGATTCTTATAAAATTCAGTTTAAGTAAAAAGTTGCCAACAGATCATTTATGTAAGTTCCCTGTATAATAAAAAATTTGCAAATATATTTTAGTAATAAAATATTGATTATTACTAAGGCTCGTTGTTAAAGGCCATTTGCTAATGAGCAAGCAGTTGTTTGGTAAAGGAACAAATAATCAAGAATTGGAGAAAAATGGTACAGTATTATAGGGAATCTGACCGATATTAGATAATTTTTGATGATCATGGTAAAGATATATTAAGAGTTTAATTGGTAGATTAAGATGGCATAGAACAGTGACAAACTGCTTTATACTTTTCTAATTCAAAATTATGTATATGTAAACAGTACGTATATACACATACAAGTATACATTATAATCTTTATTTTTTTATTTTTTTTTTAGATTGTGCTTAACAAATGTACATAAGTTATGGCGAGTAACGGGTATATTGTTAATGGTAAATCACCGCCTCGGGTGAATCTAAATGGCAGAAGTTTTTCTGCGGGTAAGATATTTTATTTATATATTTTTGCAAATACTATTGTTTAAAATTATAAAACGATTTATTCTTAATGGATTGGTTAATTAATTGACAGATATTTGCCTACACATTCTAGTATTTATTATTGATTTTTAGTAATAATATTTATATATAATATAAAAAAAAAAAAAACACCATACAAGACTGCTCAAGATTCATATATTTCCTACAATGATATTGTATTTGTCTTCCAATAAATGTTTCCCATTATTTAAACAAAGTTTCAAATATAGTTCTTAATAATTATTTTGCCGTAATTATTGCTCAGAAAGGAACTGCCTTTTTTTTCCCAATTCAATTGTTACTAATTTTCTTCTTTTCCGAGCCAACGTAATATCTGGTAAAATCAAAATGCCCATAGAAAAGATAGTTTTTAATAATATTTAGCTTTATTACTGCCTATATTCGAACTAACAAAAGCAGAAATAGTGTACCAGAGAGAAAGAATAGAAAGCGGAAGATTAAAGTAGCATGTGCAGTAGCTTGTGACAGTAATTCTATTAACAAAACAAGAAATGGATTATTTAAATATTCAAATTTACATTTTAAATTAAAATTGAAGACATAAACAGTTAATTAAACATTGATATAAAGAACCATTTAATCATACCACTATATGCCATGAATATGATATAGTAAAAATATATTGAAAGCATGCTAGGCGGTAATAAAGCTAAATATTATTTTAAAAAACTACCTTTTCTATGGGTATTTTCATTTTACCAGATTTTTTTTTCCCCAGTAGTTTGAGTATTCCAAATGAACTCATAATTTTCATCTATTCAGCTTTAAAACAACTAGTAATCTAATACTGATTGATACATGGATGTCTGACTATTCTTATTTAGCGGGAGGGCAAAGATCAACATAGGCAATCAGATGAGTTGTCAGTGCACTGATGGCAATGAAGAGAAACATACTTATAAATGTTGAAATTTTTGCTGTGGCAAGGTTGACATCATATATCTGGGAGTGCCAACAATTTACTTTTATCTCAATTAATTTTGTTAAATTTTTTTTTTTATTAATGATATTACAATAACAAATAATAATAATAATTTTGGATGTATTCTGGAAGCCATGTGACGTTAGAGCACTCTGATACGGCTCCAAATTTTACTTGCTGATAACATTCAAATGAACTTCCCTCATTATCACTTGGGCATCATTTTCCACAATAATAGATTTAATATTGAGAAAAGGTTATTACTTTTTCACAAATTGAGCGTTTTAAAAGTAATAATTATAACAGTATAATATGCTATCATTGTAGTTACTGCTTGGATACATTTGATTTAAACAAGTGTTTTTCTATCATGCTGACATTTTATTAATTTTCAAAATTTGGGAGCTACAATCTGTTTTTTTTTGTGTGTGTGTGTCTGAGAGGGGGGTGGTTATTAGTGGGAGAGGGTAGTATTTGCTGTTCTGTGATATTTTTTGTATAATGACTGGTAATTTATTCATGTAATAATAAATATCAAAAATGTTTCTCTTTTAAATAAACAAAAGTTTAAAATGATCACAGAATTTTATATATATCATGATGTTAGTTTTCTTGTGATTGTAAGAAAAAATAACTAAATAATAGAGTATTTAGAGTCTTTTTAAAAAAAAAAAAAAGTAGAATTCATAAAGAAATCTTGACAGCAAATGAGAGTTTTCAAGGGGAAATGGGGTAGACTTTTAATGAAGGAAATGAAAAGCCAATTTAAAATGTTTGGAAGGCAACAATGTATGGATGAAAATAGATAAATAAAAATAGTGCATAATTGTGTTATATGGAGAGGTCAATAAATATCTCAGCCTTAAAGGTGTTATAATATAGTATATATTGTTGATGAATAAAGAATTTATTTGTAAGTATTTGTGTACAAAGTAGGCTAAATGTGTAGAGAATATATTATTATATAAGTACATAATACATTGGTTAGAGAACAGAGTTAGGTGAAATGAATATAATGAAAAAGTAAGAGTTATAGAAGAATAAAAATATATGAAACGTGAAAAAACTTATATGATAATACTAGAATAAACTTATTGTTTTTACTGCAAGAACAGAAGCTTTGGATACCAAATAAAGATGGCTAAAAGAGATAAGAATTTGAATTGTAGTTGTGATTTATGCAGGAATGGAAAAGATCTAGAATATTTATTTTTGTAGAATATTAAATCCTGCAATGTTTTTTAGTGTATTTTATGATTACATAAGAACAATTGAAATATTATAAATAATGGTGGATATAATTAGAAAGTTTTTTTAATAATGATTTATTTTAATATGTTTCTGCTCCTATGTAATGTAGTAATTTGGCAGTACTCCCACTGCCTTCAGATATGAATGAAGTAAATATTTAAAATTATATGCAGCTAAGGTACTTTGAATCATTAAATTGTAGTATAATAAAGAATTAGAATGGGTAGTTGTTTAAGAGATCATGTGATGTTTTATCAAATATAGTGGTTTGACTATGATATGTCCTTTCAGTTGTATCTGTGATTTTTTTTTTTTTGTTTTTTTTTTTTATTCAACTAGAAATCAATTCAAAATTTGGCATATGTATTTGCCACTTAACCATTGCACTAAATCTCACAGGGAAAATGTACTATTAATAGTTCTTAAATTGTGTTCAAAGTTCTTTAGCAAAATTAATATCTTAATGAAGTACAGTTTCATAGCTACTATCCATTGAATTGTAACTTATCTATCCTTGAAATATATCTAGAAATATTTTCTTGTATAAAAGAACCATTTAATTTGGATACTATCTTAGGAAAATCATTTTGATATTACATGAACCTGTTCATGACTTAGTTGAAAAACACTCTTGTTTAAATTTTCTACATTTTATGTGGGTATTTTATAAACATATTTTATATAAATCTATAAAATAAAATATCTTTGAATAGGAATACTTAGAAAAATATACAGATAACATGCAAAGCTTTGAATATGATGTATGTGAACATATAAATTGTTCATTAATCATTATGAAACTTTTAACTTTTTTTTGTTATTGTTTTCTTCTACAGGCAGTATTGATCATACTCTTTTGAAGTTAATTGCTTATATCTTTTTTTTCTTTAAAAAAATTAAAGCCTATTGCATTACTAACACATCAGAAGTTAATGTTCAGTATATACTGTGAACTCTCAATCTAAATTTATGGGAGAAAATAATAAAATCAGAAACCTATTAAAAATTATAGTGAAGCCCAATTTAATAATTATTTATTGAAGTACATGTAAATTGTACAATTCAGATTTTACAATTAAAAACATTTTACTTCACTATTTGCTAAAATTGTACATATATACTTTATATAATTGGGATTAATATTAATTATAATAATTAGATATAAGTACAGGTTTTTTTCTAACAAACTTGTTTCTATTTTATGTAAAATATCTTGATATTTGCTTTATGAAAACAAGATAATTCTTTTTTTTTTTTTTAAATGTTGATAAAACAGATGACATTTGTATAACTGTCTATTTTTCAGCTCATCACAATATAGTATATAATTTTCAGCAATATTATTCACAATGCAGTGTCTTGCCTTTTCCTGGAAAACTAAAGCAAAATTATAAATATTGCTTTGCTTATAAAATTCCAATTACTTATTGACATTAAAATCATAATGGGAATGAGCAATATGCAATTGCTCTCTTTAGAACTCAGATTAGTTACTTTGAAACATAATATTATGACTATCTCATATCACTAGCATATCTCACTTTAGATTAACATTGTAGAAGAACCCCAACTACTGCTAATCAAATTTGAATGCTTTATTTTATTTAGAAATATTTTATCATAATCTCATTACAGAATTCTGGTTGTATTTTATGATGCATTATTCATATTTAAAAAGCTGGTAAGAAGGATAATTTATACTTAACAGTGGTAAATATTGTTATACAAAAGACAACTTTGCAAGAATGAATGACTGTCCTGCAAGCATCAACTCAACCTCAGCATTTTTATTAATTTTTCCCAATTGTTGCTTCTGGATTCTGGCTTTAGTAAATCAGAAAAATTGAGGTCAATGATAATATATACTAAAAACCCTTTAATTAAATAACTACCTATCATGGAAGAAAAACATATATTTATAATGCAAAAATGTTAATAGGCTTGATTAATAGCTTAATGACTTATTTATTGATAACAAGAAACAAAGGCATTAATATAATTACATCACATTTATATGTATAAATTAGGAAATTCGAATATGTATTTGCCCCCCCCCCCCCATAATTCATCAATATCTGTGATATTATTACTCAGTTAATTATGGACTTTAATACATAAATATACTATAAATTCTTTGTATCTCCCATGATATTACTTAAATACTGAATATATAAAAATATATTAATGCAAAATCTTTCTTCTCTCACAAAAAAATGGGGTGAATACCTCTCTCCCAATATGTCAATTACAAGAAAAAGAAATATATATATTTAAATCTTAAATAAACATTTCCCTTATACTATATATATTTACAAATTATGTGCACTTTACAATCAAGTTACTGCCATGCGAAATAATGAAATTTTTTGCTGGTAGTGCTTTAGTTAGAAGGTTCCTTATGTATATTGAGTCTTGAAATTGTCTTGTCACACTTTAACATGTTAAATTCTTTTCTTGTCTTGGAAAATCTTCTCTTAACTTAAAATATAGTTCACTTTTTTTTAGAACAGTAACCCTTTTGGATAATTTATCCATCAATACAGTTACAAGTTCATTCCTTGATCTCAGTTACAATAAATAATCACCACAGCATCTAAAGAGCAACTCTATGCGCATTTAATGTTTTTTTTTGGTACAGAGGCAATGCAATTTTATAGTTTTGGCAAGTCATCCACTTCTCTAGAAACTATATGGTCAAAAAAAACAATGAAAAAATATGTGTCTAGTGGTTGTTAATTGGATATCCTAGCTATAAATACAAATGTGAATTATCATCATCACAAATGATGAATATAAAAAACACAATTCCACAATATTAGTTTATTTCTTTATTTCTCTCCATTAAGTAGTAAGATTTTCTCAATGGATGGAGCCAGGATTTCTTATTACAACCTGTTGGTAAAACTTATCTGCTGCAAATATTGTACAGAATAGTTAATGAATAAATTTTCTAATTTTACTGAATACAAAGTAAATGGGGTGGGGGTGGGGGATCGGTATCCTTTTTAAATGGCTTTTTATCTATCTGTTGATGAAAAAACTATTTTTTAAAACTCAAAAGGTAATCTTCCTCTGGTATGATGTTCTTTTGAAAATATTTCTAATCTTTCAATCTAGTTTACTAAAATCTTGAATTAGTTTGTAACATTTCATATTTCCAATTTTATACAAATTACTAACATGCAACTTTAGGGCTTTTTTTTTTTAAAAAAAAAAACCTAAATAATTAATAACATGAATTACTGTCATCTAATCATCTCCAAATCTATATGTTTGGCAATTATATATTTAAATGACTATACTTATTACTATAAAAGTAAGGCCATGCGTAATCTGTAAAAACTGCTTCCCTCTATTCACTGTAATGAAGAGTTGACATTTTTAATTCAATGATCTTTTCATAATTTAAAATGTTTACATAAATGTATATTTTAAAATTGGTTCATATACAGCCATGAATAATTTTGAATATCATCTACTCAATGTATTGTGAGGATACATTTAACCGACCACACAAAAATCACCACTCACATATACATCATAAAGACTGAATCTACCAACACAATCAAAAGCATATTATTGATTATAAGTTAATATGTTTGTGTAAAATTGTCAGTTAAAATTATATTATTGACAAAACTAATGTATATGTATCCTAAACCCTTAAGCGCAAGCAAGTGAAAATCCCAAAAAACAAAAGAAAGAAAACATTAATGTTAAACTGTTTTTTTTTTTTATTACTATTAATCCAACATAAAATTATAAAAAGATCAAAGTGACTTTAACAATGAAAGCAAAGCGTGAACTTTGAAACGCACAATCTAAAAATAAAACATTCGACAAAATAGAACACTTTCGTTCTTTTTTTAAAAAAAAGAAAGACAAAAAAAAATGTTCTGTTAATTTAATAATTTTGAATGTTTAAGCTGTGCAATTTTGCTTATGGTATGTAGTTTTTTGTTTTCTCTCCTGTTTTATCCATGTAATTGCATCGTTGTATCATAAACCTATTTTGAGAAAAAAATAAATTACTCCAAGAAAAGATACTTGATAAATTCTTAAAATCAATTTATTTGTCATATTAACTATCCTTAATACTGAAGTTCTTAAACCACTATTATTGCAATTTGAGGAAGTTGATTAAAGGACCCACTTTAATTTTATAAAGCTTATGCTTTTAACCAAAGTTATAAGTTAGAAAGAACAAACCATGTGTGGTTAAGAAGCGATAAAACATTATGGGAGTGGAGCTGCTAATTATACAAGCATGATTCCAGATATGATTATCATTTGAAATTAACATCATGATGACCATAATAGTAAAAGATGTACAACATACTAGAATCAAGCAACGAAATGATCTCAGCATAGGAAATAGTTTATAAGAGTCTGAGTTAACAACACAAAGACCCAGATGGCAATCGAAGACTATCCTATGGACTACCATTCAGTTCATGCAAAGGAACTTTCCTAAGAGCAATGATACTCACATTTTACAATGTGAATTACAAGGCTTTGAACTATGGCTGGACTATGCTGGATTAACATCACAAATTATATTTATATATTTAATTCTTATTTTGCTTGTTAAATTGATTTCTTTCTTTTGAAACAGAGTCGGTCCATCTAACTTCCAATTATTCTAGAGGGAGGGGAGCTATCAATTCTATTTTTTTTTTCATTTAATAATAAAATTTATCTGCAGACTCCCGACTTCCTTGCCAATTAGTATATCAGTCTACTGACTTGAAAGGTGAGACTTTAATCTTAGTCAGTATTAAGTGCTCACACTTTGACAGCTACAATTTTTTTTTGTTTGTTCAATATTTGTGTTTAATTAACTTAATTATTGAGTATTTATTATTCGGAATGTATGACTAACCCTTGAATGATTGGTCTGTCCTATCAATCCATCTATATAATGACAGAATAGGAGGGGGCTCAAAATCTATAAGTAACTCTCAGCAGATCATAAAATATGGATAGGCAGAATAGAAATTAATGACCAAATGATTTCATGGAATTTTAGTCATCAAAGAGTTGATTGTTAAAATATAGTTTCATATTGTCTTCCATGTAAATTTGAGTTTATTAAATTGGAATGGGAATGACCATCCTTCGTAAGGATTATGAGTTAATAAATGGTTAAGGAATACTAACGAAGATGATCATGCTCATACAATCATTAAACTTTAAATATGTACACCACTTTGTTATGAAGAATTATGAATAGCGATCATCATTATAATCAATTTGTTAAATATTAAACATTCAATCAAATAATTATACCTTGAAATAGGTACTTGTACATTCTCCCTGAGTTTGAACTCTGTGGCATAACGAGGATCAAGAGAGGTGAAGTAAGGGAAGTTGTGTAATTGTGAACCCATCCCACTCAATCATTAATCATTATGGGGCCACTTTTTAAAACTTAGATAAATCATCAAATAACTGACTTGCTTTATCATGTGTAATGCTTTACCTGAAAGTCCAAGTGGGTGACCATAGTTAACTACACCTCACATGGAGAATAGCTCATCCATTACATAATCTTCTGATATCTTTTGTATAGTCAGAGTACTCAAACTTATAAAATAGGTGAATACAGTTAACAATTCAATGCTATCTGCATATTTGTCTCTAACACATGTATATATGCATATGACATATACATTTACATGTTATAAATTCCTGTTTAAACTTTTTATTGGCCTCATGTGAAATCTTTTTTTTTTTAAAGTTATTATCATGGCTTAAATTCCTGCCATATTTTAGGGTCTATTTTTTATTTTGGCGTTATGATTCAATTCATGATTGTCATAAAATTATTTTATATTTCATTTAAATATGTTTGTAGCTGGGTAAGCAGTATCTGGGGGAGATGCTTGTGAATAAGAGACTTTTTTTGTGCCTAATGAAATCCCACATGTAAATCATAAAAATGTTTTTGGAAAATTGTATAAATATTTTTTTATATATAATTAGAATTTGTGAGAATTGAATTACGGAATATCATTCAATAATGAAGAATTTAAATTTAATGGATGTGTGTATATATATAGAAAAGGAATTATTTATACGACATTTCAATTTTGTTTTTTTGTTTTTAAAAAAAAAAGCTAACCGCGCAGGAAAATATTGCATCAGTGCCATAATTTGTGATAATACTTAAAAAACAGCAACAATGAAGCAATGAAAACATAGTATGCATTTCTTTAATGTTGATTTTGTGACCAAGGAAAATGGATTATGGGTACAGATAAATGATGGATGCATGATGGATGTATGATGGATGGAATTCATTTATACATATATTTGTATATTTGCATTTTAACTTTAATGAATTAATATTAAAGTGATTATCATTTTAAAAAAATATTGTAATACCATCAGCTATCCCAATATGTGATTAAATTTAAATAGTGTTCCATATATTTCTCCTTCTTAGTAAAGTATATCATATTTAAAAAACTACAGTAAATGAATGGCAATATTTTAAATATTTTTTATTTTATTTAAAGTAATATTCTTTATTAAACACAAATGATATTTACATAATTACAAAGGTTATATTAAGTTTGTCTAACAACATTTCTTCAAAACTGTCATAATACCCAAGGCATTTTTCTCATTACCTGATACATTTTTTTTTTTTTACTAATACATTCTTAGACTGGAAATGGGTTTTCCTACCATATTTCACATATGGAAGGAGCAGTTCCTCCCCACACCGATTCATTAGTATTCCTAGGCCAATATTTTAAACATACATTAAAGTAATCATTCCAATCTCTATCTAGCTTTCTCAGCCAATTGAATTTTTTATTGTCAAAAACCAAAGAGCATCTAATTACCTATATTGTTTTCAATGAATGGATTATAACATTTGCATTATGTCATTCTTGAAACATACAATTAAAGACATCTGAAAAATGCAAATGTTGAACCAACAATCTTCATCTGACCCAAGTCATAATTGATTACAGACGTCTTCATTATTTGATCAATATTTATCAATATCAAATTACTACAATTTGATCTACAAATTCTTGATCTTACATCTTTGGCATCATATATTTTAAAAAAAATACATTAATGATTGTTATTAATTATTTATTAAAGAATGAAAGTTTTAAATATATCTTAAACAAATAGTACATATAGAAAAAAAGGGATGAAATTAGATTAATGATGCTATGTTATTATATTGTATTAATAAAAAACAATAAATAAATTATCTTTTAAAAGAGGCTTTAAGTTTATATCTGGGTTAGGAATGGCATGATAATGTTTACCGTAATAAATGTTTATTAATAATCATTAATATATATAACTAAAGTGGATGGTTTCAAATATTTAAGCACAGAAAGTCTGACTTGTAAATCAAATTTTACTAATTTATATCTAAATGAGATTTGACAATTAAGTTTGTAAAATTCTAGAAAAAGTGCTATGTACTTTATTGCTGAATATTATTATGGTCACCTATGCACTGAAATGTGTGACTAGTTTATTCTTCAAAAGCAATTTTGGAATGTTTTCTTGAATAGTTCATCAGAGTTGCTCTTATAATATCATCAGATGTCTTGAATATTATCAAAGTCTTCTCTTCAATATTTCTTTGAACTTCATGTGAGTAGGGAAGGTGTTCCAATATAGTTATTTGTTTATTGGCTAAAAACTCCCTCATGGGTAGTGCTGTGTGAGCTAGTGCATTGTTCATTGATGAACTCCACCTGGACTATTTTAGTTATATCTTTCTCATGCCAAGATTTTTAGATTTCCTGATTCACTATCAATGTTTACTTAGTCTGCTATGCTTGTCACATTCAGCTGAAAATTGGATGCACAATTTGACAAATTACTTGCAATATTTTCATTATGTCTGCTTATTGCTGGCCATCCTGACTTCTCTTCATGAGTGAAACTTTTTATCCCCTAAAGAAAAATGTTTAACCTATTTGTACATTAACCATTTTCTTCATGGCATAAACTTGGATTAACATGACCTTGATTATATTTCCACTTTTGCCAAATTTAACAAGAAATTTAGTGTTTTTCATTGCTCTAATTCGAACTCCAATATTCTCATGACAGCCCATATAAACAAAAATAATTATAATGAATGCTATTTAGGAAGACAATGCCACACATTTATACAAATGTTGA
The DNA here is from genome assembly GCA_028023455.1 of Epiperipatus broadwayi. Classification (NCBI taxonomy): domain Eukaryota; kingdom Metazoa; phylum Onychophora; class Udeonychophora; order Euonychophora; family Peripatidae; genus Epiperipatus; species Epiperipatus broadwayi. The sequence continues at coordinate 7,208,055 of JAQFVV010006251.1, forward strand.
TATAAGACACTGATATACGAAAGTTATAAAATCTTACATGGTTCTGTGTGCAGTAAAATATTCTGTACATAAAGACATTTTTTTCTTTCTCTTTTTATATAGACAGGATACTTAATCTGGGCCAACAAAACTTAATCTTATTGATTTATTAAAATTAAAAAAAGTAAAAATTAACATGGACTAAGCAATCATGAATTAAGATATTCCCCACTACCATCGCCAATAACGAAGTCCTCATAATATAATTGTAGTTTGTATTTTTACAATCATATATCTATGCTCATTTGACCAATCCAGATTAATCAGATATTCAGCTAACAATAGCTAGATAACCATTTATCAATAACTGTTGAATGACTGAGTTAGCTATGGGTTGTATACCTGAAAAAATAAATTCTAAGCCTATTTGTGACCTGAAAAAATGTGTAAGATTTATCCAGCCCAGACTCCAGTTCCAGATATTGGAAATTATAAGCAGATAATAACCACTGTGATACAAAAACATTCAATGATTTAAGTAGCTTCATTAAAAAATTATATCTTTTATAATCAATTTAATATTTCATGTAACTTGCATTATTCATTCCATCCATTTTTAATAATTTTATTTAATGTTTCCCACCAATAACTTAGCCTTAAGGTTTAAATAATTAAATAATAATATAAAAAGGCTTATTAATGTTTCAATTATATAGTGTTATTGAATTTTTTATATAGGATAGACAATTTTTAATAGCCCACTTTAACCAAAGAGGATTTCGTCTCACAAGAAATGTAAAGACATTATTCATGAATATCATTCAACTGCTGAATAGTGAGGGTTACAACAATTTTATATTCTTGTTTCATTCTAAGATTTCCATTTACTGATCTATGTTGAATCATAATAGGTCAGTTAAAAATCCTAAGAATATTTACAACCTGAATTTAATTCTAGCTCATAAGCATAGTAGACTAACTCACTGGTCATAATATTATGAGATTATATATATATGTATGTTAATATGGTAACAGGTTATGTTGGGTACATTACACCTATGTACCGGGTCCATTGGTGTGCAGCAGCATTGCTATTGGGTAACTGTTCACAAATGGTATTTTTTTAATAAAATTCTGTTTTCAATTTACAATAAATTAAAACTTATATTATGAATGCCACCTGATAGTTTTCTGTCACAGCTAAATTTTTAAAAACCATTAAATATTAAACTTATCCTCAATATATTCTTAATCATAATCAGTTGTACTTTCAAAAAATCAAGTATCGTGTGTATGTAAAGATTATGCATGCAATCTCATAATAACACATATATGTTAGAAACTATATAACAATAAAATTTATTAAGGTTCTTAGTAAAATAGAGAAAATATAGTGACTTAAACAATGAAATGAATGATTGCCACATTATTTATATATAATATGGGAAATGAAGAAGAAACATATCCATATATACTTTATTTGCCACCTATTTCATTAAGTTGGTGACTAGAATAATTTATTTATGATTAATACTTAACCTAAATGTCAGTGATATAAATATATTCTATTTAACCAAAAATATTTAGAGTACAATAACTGCCTCCTACACTTCAATATTAGCATACTTAACATACAATTATAACAAGAGAAAATGTTTACATCAAACATACTTTCAAAAAAAAAAAAAAGATTCTGCATACACAAGAAGAATATTAATAAAGTTAAAAAAAAAGAAAGAAATTAATTTATATTTCCAAATTTTAATGGATTTTGTGACATTTTTCTTTCAATATTTATATTTTTAAGGTTCACTAGAGACTTGTTTGAAAAAGCACTAGCTTACCTATATTTTGAAGTATTTTAAATGCATGTTACTATCATATAGTTATTGATATTAGGGAAGTCTTAAAGTTCAATATTTGGTCATCTATATTTAGCTTTTTGATTTTTTTTTCCATCAGTACAAAGTTATTGATTTATTTAGCTGTTTCCAATAGCACTGTCATTTCAGGTTTAACACTTTTTTATGATGAGTTCAGGCAATAGCTTTAACAATAATTCTTCAACCAGATATCCATTTTCTCATGGGTTCTACATTTGAGGAATATGTATTAAAGTCCAATTTACTATTACATTTAAAAAAATTTCAATGGGTACACTAAAGATTGTATATTTATTCTGTAGCTATTATAATCATCGCTGCTGGTATTTAATATCACAATACTCCAATGATATATTTCCTATTTTAACAGTTTGTTAGTCTCTCATTTGATTGCAATACAAATGGTTATTTATTGACTTAGGGCAAAAGATTTCTCTTCTTAAACTCCTAATTCAAAAAACTGATTTGATATAGATGATGAATGATTGAAAACGCTGTAATGAATGTATCAAAAATACATTTGCCAGTATTATAACTTTATTATTAGCCATACTACAATTTCATATAGCATACCTCTTAAATTGATTACAATCTATTCACCAAATTGACCAGGAATATTTTTTTTAATCTTGTTGTTTCTTCTACTCAATAGTGTGTACCAATTCCAAATGACAAAAACACAAATATACATAAATATTTTAACTTTATAAATTATAATTTTATAAATTTAAATGGCACTAAAGTAAATATTTTAAATTTAGCATTGAAATTTACAATTTTCTGGAGTTATATATTATATCAAACCTCATAGACACATTTAAATTAAACTAATTTTTACCTGTGTGTTTTAAAGGAAGGTGAAGGAGAATAAGAAAATTAAAATTCGTCTTTAAATACAATATTAGAAATAAATATTAGACAAAAAAAAAAAGCATCTTATAAATCTTATAAATTTTTAAAAAAACTGATTACTATCTTTATATGAACCCAATCGGTTAATCGTTGTCTTCTAATAAAATCTGATTTTAAATTTTATTTGTCCAAATTGCCAAAAGAGGGCAGACAAAACTTAACCTTTTTTTTCTTTTTCCAAAGTTATATTTATTTAGGAATCAAAATATTTATAAATTACGCAGTAATGTTATGTACTCAAACCCATGTAAATATTGCCTTTTATCTACTTATTAACAAAGAAAAAAGTGGGAGGTAAGCTGTCATTTAGAATTATCAAATGAAAAGCTAGTCAAAAGACCCCCCCCCCCCAAAGTTATTTTTAAAACTTTAGCTGAATGTTTGAAGTAATAAATTTTTTTATTTTAAAAAAAGGATAACTATGCAGTGTTTGCTGTATGAATTTATAAAAACTTGTTGCGAATTATTTAAGTAATCAATAGAAATACTTCCGTTATTAATATATTATAATAATATGAAGCAGTATTTTCCAGTCTGAGAGGATGGCGTTTTATCTGTGATATGTAAAGTGCATTATTAAATTGGTATTAATTGATTTGATTTTGCCCTGATCTTTCCTCTGTTTTTAATAATCGTATATTACGTGCAATGCTTATATTATAGTGAATGTACAGTACGTTTACATGTCGTACAGTATCTATAAACATTACTTTGTAATTTGTTTGAATCATCGATTTCTACCAATAGATCATTTGAAAACCGCGATTTACATGCAGATCAGTACATACATACAACCAAAGATTTCATAAAAACAATTGTTTTTATGGTATTATGACATTCTCCAGTTCATACACTATAGGATAAAAATAGAGCAGTCTTTTCCTCAAGTGCTATTGCTAAAGGTAGTAGCCAGAGAGACAACTCGGGGATGAGATTTGAATAGTGTCTGTAATCACTGATTATTTAAGCCTACAGTACTAGCATTAGAAAGAGCTGTTTTTGTTTTGGTATTATATTACATTATATTATACTTCACAAAGTTGGGAACAATTGATGATCATAAAAGTCCAACTACCTCTAAAATTAAGATGCTAGGTCATGTTCAAGTTGTTGCACTTTATTGCCTTATCCTTTTGACCACTTATCCAGTCAATTTTTAGTCCGAGTACAATATAAAATAATTGTTTTATATATATAACTTTGTTTTCTATGTACTGAAAATGTAAATAATCAAATATTTTGTTATTCAAGGAACATAGATCTTTAAGCCAAGATATGACAAATTGAGCTTTGTCTGAGTCCATAGAACAGGGGATTTACAAAAATAATTTAAAGATTATTTAAGGGATTTTTAATAAAAGAAAATTTGGATTTTGAAAGTTTGGTTTTTGAAAGTTTATAATTTTAAAAGGGATGTTTACTTTTTAAAATTTTTTTTATTTCCAATGCAGTAAAAATAAATAATTGAATGGTTGATTACCTGAGAATTTATTTGAAGTTCGATCACCAGAAATGATAAGGTTGAAGCTGCAATCCAATATTCTTGAGTTCAAGAATCCAGCACTACCACATAACAAATCATACAGGTCTTCTAATATAGTTATTCATAAATAATGATATACCATAAATAACCAGAATCGTTTTCTGGTTTGCACACCTGTTATAATATAAACTTTTGCTATTGCATATTTCTTGCAGGAACTTTTCTGCATCAATCTGCCAAATGACATCACTGTATGAAATTGTGGGCATATGTAGCAGATTTTTTTGTAAAGTGCAGTTCATGTATTTGTCAATTTTTTTTATAACAGTTGAAATATTTGAACAACTAGCACTGATTTTTTTTTAACGCAAATGGCATTTTTTCCTTCAAATTTAGTCTGTAATGGTCAGCTATCTGTAAGTTTCGAAACATTTATGTAATGCAGTAAAATCTAAACATCCCATTTTGTGGCAAAGAAAAGAGTGCAAACTCCATCCCAACAGTATAATCTCTCAAAGCCTTGAATGTGAAATACTTTTTAATTAAATTTAGCATGACCCAGGTAATCTATCAGTCATTTTGTTCGATGTTGCTTCGTGCAGTTTTTTTTTTTTTAATTTCTTGAATTTTTTTTTTTTGCAGATTTAGAACTGAGGGGGGAAATGATGAAAGCATTAAGACACACTACTTTGCAAGTGTTTCCGGACTACTTTGAAAAGTGACAAAATGCTTTAGATGAGTGCATTGTATTAAATAGACTATACTTTTTAATGCGAATCAATTTGCAACACCTAAAAATATATATACAATTTTTTATTACAAAATTCCAATTGTTTTTGGATCCCCTGGTATATATATTTAATGATGCTTTTAGAGTTTTTCTATTATTAAAGTTTTTAGCTGTAAAATAAAAAAAATCCATGCAAAGGACTTCTTGGTGTAATTGTAGTGCATCTGTCACAACCTTGGTTTAAAACTGAGATGAATAAACTTGAAATTTTTTTTAACATGTTGACAATTTTTTCCATATAATCTATCCTTAATGGCTTAGCTAACTATCAGTTTTGTCAGTGGATGTTTGGCTATTTTCAACTATATTTATGGAAAAGTACCTAATCTGACAATTGTTTCTCTATGAGGGGCTATTAGAGAGGCCTTTGCCAAGAAATCGGCTTTTTAAATGAGTTTTTATCTTTTCTTATATTGTCTTTGGGCTTACAATGAGCTAAAGATTGGTCCATACTTTGGGAGATTATAATTGCTGACTGATGTTTAGGATGACACAATTTATTTATTTTGTATGACAAAATAGAATTGTTTTAAAAAAACAATCCATTTTTATTCAGATAATAAATATAACATAGTTTTTTGGTTGTTCTTAGATTCTAGTAATTATATCAAATACGACAACTGAACATGTGTATGTAAGAGGTAAGACAGGGCAAAAACTTGAATAACCAAAGCCCAAAGACAAAACTGCAAATTGTAAAGCCCATACAAATAGCATGTTACATATATAGAACCCCATGTATACAAAATAGTGTTGAATTAAAAAAAAAAAACAACAATGTTAGGGTCATATATAAAAAAGCAACAGTAACATTTTAGATGAACAGGTGTTTCTTTTATATTTTATATGTGTGAGCTTTTATTGGCACACTTTGTATTTGTGAAGTTTTTACTTTGCTATTTCTTTTCTGATTTGTCTCAATATGTTTTTATGATTTGAGTTTTTCAAAAAGAGCTAATCAAAGTGTTATCCATTTTCAACCCTCACTTTCATTCCATTATAATGGCTTCTCATTCTTTTATATATTTTTTCATCAAATATCAAATGATAAGTTACCTCAGAGAAAGTATAGAAAAAGATTTATCACTAATTGGTTCATCATCTACGACATGACTCAGATCAAAATCTTTTTGTATATACACTTCACTAAAGATTTTTTTCTTCTTTGAAGTCAATATGATAGCTGGATTGAAATCTCATCAACCAATTTAGGATCCTCGTGCTCATTGTAATCATCTCTTCAGTAGTAGAATTTAAAAGTTCATGATTTAATGGGGGCAAACCCAAGTCTTGATTCAATGGTCAATATCTATGACTAAGTTGAACTATTTAAGCTATTTAGAGAGTCTTTATCTCAGTTGAAATCTCTCGATTCATGTATAATGTTTGCGAATACTAGTTATCTTAAAAAAAAACCAACATATAATAAATAAATAATATATGATAAAGATAGTTTTGGTTTATTTATTATTATTTGTGGCCTTTAATTATAATTTATTATTTCAATGAGATAAATAAAACAATATAAATATTTTTAAAATTAAGGAAGTCTTGAGTGAAATAGAAAACAATGACTAAAGTATATCACAGCTATAATACTGTGATTATGACCTCACAACTTGGCAATTTTTAATATTAACTCAAAATTATAAGGGAAGCCTGTACATTTTCATGTCAAAAAGACTTTTTTTTTTACTATTTGAGCATAAGGCAAGGTTTACTTAACATTTTTAAAATTTAATCTTCAATAAAAAACATATTAAAGCAGAAATAAAGTCATTATAAGTAAGTAAATAAATAAATATTCACATTTAAAAATAAAAGAAAATAAGCCTAAATAATGTTAGCATCCATGTTCTTATATTGTCTTTTAATAGTTTTTATTTTTTAATTAGGAAAAAAGGTTTTTACTAGCTAAATTCAGTCGTAGTAAATATTCAGGGTGCCATGAATATTATGGCAACCATATTGTTTTTTTAATCTGTGAAATTTTAAACAAGTTCTAGTTAGTTAGTCTTAGCCATTTAGGTATGGTCTATTTTCAATATTTCATTATTTTTTTTTTTGTCAAGAATCTCATTAGTTGTGATTTTTTTTTAAAGGCTAAGACTAGAAGAAAATTGTTGGGTCTGTGTTGGAAGATTCTTTGCTATATATTCTTGCTTTAAGAATTAGTATGCCAGATTAAAATGCTAATAAATTACTAATACTAGGTCTGTTTTTATTGAAGACTGATCTGGTTAGAAAGTGATTGCATTCCTTTATAATTTTTTTAATCATATCAGTTATAGCTAGCATCATTCCCAAGATTTCAAATGAGAAGATAATACCACAAGGTATTCAAACTATTCTTTCTAACTTTAAATTTGAGAAAAACACTTATTTATACATTGAATCTGAATATTTAATTATGGTAAATGTATACTACTAACATTACTTTAGCCAAAGCCAATAGGAACAAAATTGCTACCAATAGTTGTAAAATCCATATCATGACAATAAACATGTAGATGCTTTTCCAGATTAACCTGTTCATCCATTTGGATCTGATTACAAACTAATTTAACAAATAGATAATATTGGAGACACTCATTTAGTTTTCAAAGTGCTGACAAAATGAAATTAGTAGTGACAACATTAAGATGTGAAATGAATTAATGTAACAAATTGACTATTGTGAATGTTTTCATCAAGTAAACATTGAAGGTATGAACTATTAGATTATATTTAGATGAATAACTATGATAAAGCAACTGTTTTATGATCATGTTCATTGGATCTTGACTTTTACAAAAGATTTATGAAGTTTATTTTTTGACCAAATGCTGTGTGCAGAAATTTGGGATTTTTTTAGATAATGATACTAAGAGGCTAAAAGTTTTTGAATCATGGTGATAGTGAATGGAGAAGATATTCAGAAAAAACAAACAAATAATGCAGCTGTGTGCCTAATAGAATAGTGCAAATCAGTTGTTCAAATTAGCAGCACAAGATTGAATTAGATGGGGCATTTACTGAAGCATATAACTTACTCAGAGCGATAGTAGAAGAGATGATATTCTTGAAAACAGCTAAGGTGGGAATTTCATTTCACTTTCATAGGTTAGCAATATAGAGACATTTGTTCTTGGAGATCTAGTGAATTAAAGTAATCAGCAGTTTAAAAATTATGAAGTTTTTAATCAGTCTTAGCACTCAACAACTAATGAATGTATAATTTGCATATGCGAAATGCTATTAGTTTTGATAAGAATGTGAATTCTTAATCATGGAAATTGTTCTGAACCTTGAGCTATAACATTTCTTTGTGTATGATACATTACCTAAAAGTTATTCATAATCCTATTATATATAACGTGGGGATAAGAATATAGGTAGAAGAAAATTATTTTAAATTGTGCTCTTCTTTAGAATAGTCATGCTTTTCATTTGCTAGTTGCAAAAAAAAAATTAAAAAACATGAGAACTCACAGCAATTCTCATATTTTACTCTGTTTAAAGGCAGTTTGAGAGCTGTAGAGAAAAGAATTATTGAATAAATCAATTTTTTTTAAATGTAACTTAGTCTTTGTATAGGCGGAGTTTTTATTTCAGGAGTTTTGCCATTTCTACTCACTATTTTGATTAATAATCAATTATTTGGTTTAACCACCTTTAGAAGAAATTTGGAAATTGATTTTATAAGATTCTGATATCATCAAAGCAAGATCTCATCATAAGATAAAATGTTCTCCTACTGCTGTTTTTTATAGGATTTTGGCATATTTAATTAAAGATTTTTATCACAAACATAACAATCTTTGAAAAAAAAAAAAATACAAATTTTATTTAGCTTGTAATTGAAAGTTAATCTTTATTAAATGGGAGTTAAAATGCACTAAATTAAATTTTGAAAATGTGCGCTTTATCTTACGATTTATAACAATAGGTTTGTTTTTCATCCCTAGGTAAAAAATGCTGTCATTGTAGGCATAAACAATATTATTAAAAAAGATTTAATCACTTGTATTATTAAAACTATTATTGAAGTAAACAGCATTTTCATTTTTAAAAATGCACTCTGCAGGTTTTTTTAATTTTTTTTTTTGCAAAACATGTTTTATTTCTTAGATAATTACAAAAACAGAATCCATTGATATCTTAACAAAAATGGGCTTTCAGTTTTTGTTTTTCATTTTAATTTAACAAATCGTGATTTACTGGAATATCAATCTAGTCTAGTAAAATTTTAAATTGTGTTCTAAAATATCAAGTCTTTCTTCTTATTATCAGTTTTTAAATTTTTTATCAATTTTTTAAAACAAAATATTTGTTATATATTTTGAGTTTATGGTAATGAGTTATTATTATTATTTATTTGCCAAAAAAGCATTATAATTGCCTATTTTTTATTATGATACATTTTGTAGGGGAGGGGAGTCAAATTGATCTTGCTTGGGGTAAAGCTATATATAGTAGCAAACAGGGACAACTGTTACTTTTCATATTTTTTCTACATCTATTGTATACCCCAAATGTCAATTCGAACATTTTTTTATGCTTTTAGTTTAACAATAATGAGGAAATAAGAAGCATTACCTGTGAGACTTCAGAGCAACCTAACAATTTCTGATAGATTCAAAAAAGGTTTATAGAATCTTTAACAAACTTCATTGAAAAACAATGTTAGATATTAAAGTTTTTTTTTTTATATGGCAAATAAAATTTGTCTTGATTTTTTTATTCACATGCAGCATGCTTATGTATATTTATATGACTTTTTGCAAGGAATCAAATCATATATCACATGACTTAATTTAATAAGCTTGTATTACAAATGATATATAATGAGCATACCAATAACTCTCAACAAGCTTTTCAGAATATTCCTATCCTTAGACCAGTTCCTAGCTCTGGCTTAGTACCTCAATGACAAAAGACAGAGCTAGAAACTGGTCTGAGGATAGCCAGAGCTAGAAACTAATCTGAGGATTGGGATATTCTGCCAAGCTTGTTAAGAGTTATTGGCATGCTCATTATATAACATATGACTTTTATATATTTAAAAAGAAACGATGCATTCTTACATTTTTAATAAGTTGATTTATAAAAGTAGAAATTGACAGCTCTAAACTATGATTCTTAGTTATAAATATGCAAATGGGTATTTAAAAGTATGAATATCACATCTATAATATGATATTAAACCACTAAACATCACATGATGTAGGGAGAGTTTTGCCTCTGTTACATTAGCGGTTATTTTTTACTTTATTTAGTTTGCACAAATTTATTTGTTTACATTATTTTAGAAAAGGACAAAAAAAGATTTAAATTAATATATTATCATTCTAGTGTTTATACCTTTAAACATATATTTATGTTGTATATCCAAGAACAGTTTTTTTCTTTTCTTCATATTACTCTAGAATTATTCACTATGGGAGATATGGTGCTATAACACCATTATCCTTAAATCAATTTCAAAAATGAACTAATTTATGCATGCAGAAAACAATTTTTGCTCTTTTATATTATTCAAACTAATAGCCTGCAATTAAAAAAAAAAAATCTTAAAATTTTAAATTCAAGCTATTGAGAAAGACATATAATATAGTCTTACATTTATAAAAATGATATCGAGCATTTATTTGTTTGACCTGCACCCTGCTCAGGCTACTGATGCATTATATAATGACAAAATAGATCTACTGTTTACATTTGTATGATTCAAATAGCTTGATGCTGTCATAGAATTGGTCTCAGTTTAAATACATCCATGCTGCGTTGTTTATTCAAGGTATTATTATTATTATTTTCCTGTGTCAAATGCGTTTACCAGGTCAGCTGCTTGGAAGACAACTATGCTAACCACTAGGCTACCAATGCTTGACTACAAGATATTATTACATTTATAAAACTTAGATGTGATGTGATGTATTGTGGCTTCTCCTTAAACGAAGTGAAGAATATCTCAGCAATTATGCCCAGATAACCCTGTTAGCCACTTTATTTTCCATTTCCCACTCTAAATTTTTTCATATTTTGCTCCATCCCATTTCCACAACATAATCTTTGTCAACTCTATAACCTTTATATCTTAAATCCCCTTTATCTTTTCCCAAACCCAGCATAAAAAAACAATAATTCACTTTCTGTATAATCACTTTTTTCATATTTATTCTTCCATAACTTCATTATATGTACCCTTTCTGTTTTCAAGCATTTACATTCAATTAACAAATGCCTAATATTTTCTATTCCTTCTTTACATAATTTACAAAATAAATCACCCCTTTTTGTAGAGCTTGTTTAAGCTATTGGTATGCTCTCTGTATTGCATTTTTGTAATTACAAGCTTATAAAAGTAATGTCACGTTATATATGACTTGCTTTATTAATTATTAAAATAATTAAGTAGATAACTTGTAGTCAGTATCAATTTCTATATTTGAATATATTTTTCTGTACAATTTATACCTATCTCATAACAATTTTTAATATTGAATAAACATCATATGGATGTCAAATAAGCAATTTTTTTAAATAACAGATTTTTCGATTAACTGACACATTTTTTGTCTTTTATGAAATGTATATCAAGATGCGCTGACAATCGCAATATTTTTATTAATAACATGATTAAAAAAATTGATGATATAAAATTAAATTTTATATAATAAAAAAAGAATATGTAAATATATAAAATATAAATGTGTGAAATATATGAAAAATAATGTGTAAAGGAAGCATGAGGTTATCTTATAAAATAATAAAATAACTTTTAATAATATATTAAATTAAACAATTATACATAATTTATGCAGTTTCATAGAATATCTGTTCATTATTGGGCACAGAGATTTCTAGAAAAAGAGTTGTGATTTTTTTACTATTATTGATTATCTATTGTCCAAGAATAGAAATGCACCGCACATACCCGATGGAGTTAAAAATGTCATCGACTGTTTTTAGTTAAAATAGTTTATTTATAGATCAAATCACAACTTATATGACCATTACATCTTGTGGAGTGGAATCATAAACATATTTCCAAAGATGTAGAAAAAATGTCTTTGATTATATGTTTATGATTACTCCACAAGGTGCTAAAAGTAAATAGAAATCAATCCCTATCTTGCGTGAGAGTGGTATAGTGAAAATTAAGTGGATAATCTCTAGTCTAATGAATGTCTAATAAAAATCATCTGATATCACTGCGTTACCAATGCAGGCCATAATGGAGAACAAAATGTCATGTGGAAAATAGTAACATCTCTCCCACTATTCACTGAATATCTAATAAATTTGTTATGTATTTGATGATAAGGCAACACCATTATCACCATCATTTTTAATCATTATCATTATACTATAGAACAGGAGTCCCCAAACCTATGTCCGCGGGCACCAGGGTACCCGAAGACCATTTTACATTGAAACAGTAAGATTCGAAAGAATCTTAAGTTTCACCTTTTTCTGTCGTCTCTCACTGACCAGTCTATCCTGCCCAAATTTAAACTTTTTGGTATCGAATTGTGTGTGTAGCAATATTAAAAATGTATAAATATATGTAGAATTCAGCATAAACACGCACACATTTCGATCTCAAATTAAAGGCAATAAATGGGGATAAAATAATATAATTTAGATTTCTTTTAGTTATATAATTTTGTATAATTTTAATCATTTAGTTTGGATTATAAAGTTCGTATTTATTGCTTTGTTTAAATTTCGTTTAATAATAATTCTAAAAAAATCTGATGTAATATTTAATTAAAAGTTAAATTAATCTTATGTTTCCTTTTTGTCTTTGAAATTTAAAAGCATCGGTCAGTGATAGATAATAGATTAATTAAAGAAAAATTCCCCAAAATGTAATTAGTAAATGTAAAATGTAAACAATAGAATGGCAGCTTTCTTTAATTAAAAACCAACGAAATGCATTGATTATCCTCAGGGCAGATTAAGTAGAACCTAAAAATATCTTAACAAAAATGTGAAAGATCAAGATAAAAAAAGAGGCCATCTTAGACTTGCTGGAGACATTCACTTAAACTTTAGCTTTGCTCTCGATCACTGAGAGTCTCCAAAATATAAAAATAATTTGTTCCTGCCAAGGTATGACCGAGTAAAGCACCTAGATTATTCTCCATTGGGAGATGGCCTATCGGATGCCGAACTTTCCATTGCCCGTCATAAATTCACCATGAAGATCTGCTGCCTGAAATAAATGAGAAAGCTGCTGCTGCTGTTAAAGTAAAATGAAACGTCTAAATACAAGAAAGAATTGCCACTCATGAACTATTTGCTACTAAACCAATGGACTCAGAAAAACTTCTTATAAAACAGGTACCTGTCTGTGTTCAAACTCTAGAGTACTCTAATAATATGCTATAGCTCTTCTTCATACTACTTATCTAAATTATAAAATGTAAAAACTACCATATGTATAACTAAAACTGAATAATTAACTTAATGTGTAAATTTCTCTACTAATCTAGCTTACCTCATTCTATCTTGGGTGCATATTTCTAAAATCTACATTTTATCTATATTTATTATTTAATTATTGCATGCTCATAATTATCTCAATTTTCAAAGTTTAAATCTATGATCGTTTGAAACAGTGAATGCGTGTCACATTTTCATTAATATGTACTTCATCGGGCCGAGGCAGAGACCAGCCCGCCATTCTTATAAACCATAACTAAGTTAACTTTCATATAAATCGACACGCATTCAGTGCATCACTTATTGTAATGCAGGGTCTACTACTTTGCAAATGGCTGACGTATTAGTTATAATAATTCCCAATTTATATAGGTTTTGTATTTATTAAATCATCATGAATAATTCCCGAAAATTACATTTCTTTGAGAGTCACCAATGTTCTTTAGTAACTGTTGATAATGTAGGGCCGAATTAGAAATCTATTTAAATCTTATCATAATCGTTTATACTTATACATGTGTTACGTTTTAAAGATGCGATGATCTATTCCGCCGTAAATATTCCGGATTCTTCAGGGTTGAAATTAACCCCAGTCGTCCTACACAAGCGGGCATAATGGGTGCTCCCGTAGGACTTGACAACGTCATGCAGCCAGCCGGCAAAACTGCGACATGGACCGCTTGTCCCTGGTTATGCTTATGTGACACCTTACTTTGTCGGGCCGAGGCAGAGACCACCCCGACATTCTTATAAACCCATTCGCGGCATTGCAGTTTCAATATACTGCCATTGCATATCGCCTTTCTAAAGCGTACCACGTGTTCCTTTACTTAATTTTATTATTCTATATATTATCACTCCGCCTCTGCATTATCTTCATAATTCACTCTCAAATAAATGTTTGCCCTTAGACATAAAATAAATATTTTAATTAAATAAATATATGTCCGCCGCTACTCTTAAATCTTACTTTAGACTCTTGCATTGCAAAGGTGTAAATTCCCCAAGGCATGCATTAGAAATACTTACTCGAGAATTTTAGGTAGCTAGATTACGCCCTCAAATAAATGAATTCCTTTTGTAAACAAATAAATAATGTATTCTTTAAAATATACTCATGTTGCAAATCCCGCTACTGAAGCTTTGAATCCCTAAAATATTATTAGTCAATGATTTTATTAAAATGTATTAATAAATAATTTTAAACTATATGTCTGCAGTTACGTTTCATTTATTCGATACCCATTCTATCTAATATTTCCTCGATTATGTAAATATGAATGTTTAGTTAATATTAGTTTGATTATTGGCTAACTCGAGAATAAAATCATGAATCTCTTGCATATCCCTGACCACCGTGCCTAAGGAAATATTTACTAATGTCGCATCAGATGCGTTGTTTCGTGGATTGTATTGTGGAACCGATAAACTATGTTCGAACTCAGTACCACGGGTGGCTTCGCTACTCGATGGTGCTGCTGTTCTGTATGGTGGTCGAATTCTGCACTATGTTTACGAGTCACACGTTTTCTGACCGTTACAACATGTGCCCGCCACTATCCGAACATGATAAAAAATTATTTATCTGATACAAATAAATTTAATTTTTAAATTTTCTTATAAATTATTGTATTATATTGTAATCAAATGTTAAAATTTTTATTTTTGAAATAAATATCTTGGTTTGTACATGTGTATTATTAACAATATCCAACTATAAATTTACATTGAAAAAATAAATTGCCCGCTACCTGGGAGTATTATAGAATGTGCTCTTAAGTACAAAAAGATTGGGGACCGCTGCTATAGAATGAAGATCTCTCCAAATTTTAAATTAGTTTCTCCAATCTATAGCCTGTCTTTCCCACGTCACACCAAAAAACATTCTTATTTCATCTATCATATCATGTTGGTCTTTTTCTATGTATTTTACAATTTCTTGAATTCTATTTAAGAGTTCAACTGTCCATCTGGTATCATCTTTTCTCATAATATGTCCAAACCAATCTATTTCAATCTCTTAATTCTTTTAATAATGTCAGTGATATCTGTTTATTCTCTCACCCAAGTATTTCACAATCCCATCTCTTCTTGTTGCTTTCAATTTTAAAATTTGTATTGCACTTCTGTAAATGTCCAAGTCTTAGATTCATAAGTAAGAATTGGTGAGACACATCTATTAAAAGATCTTCCTTTTCAAACACATAGTCATATTTCCTTTTAAGGTTATTTTTACCTTTGTCATACAATAAAAACAAATACTATATACTGTTATAAATATAAAACAATGAAGTGATATTAGATCTGTTTTTATTTATAAATATTTGCTCTTATTCAATTACTTGTTTTTTATTTATCTTGTAAAAGATATTGAAACACAGTAGCATTTTTGTAAATTGAATAATAGTATAAGTAAATATATACTCTTTCAGAAAATTGATATCAAAAATTATAATCTTATCAGTTAGGCAGTGTAATACCATTCAAAATGTATAGTTCACTAATAAAATAAATAAATAATTGTGTACCAAATTGTTATAAATCTATTCAAATACCCGGTTAACTAGATTCAATTGGACATTCCTGGTTATTTACATTTTTTTTTTATTCAATCAATTCTTAGTAATGTGCCTTACAAATATCTTTCAAACCATTCCTTTAAAGAAAAATCATGGCTGTGAAAGTAAAAGAATTCTTGAATGTAGAAGCAAAATTTGGTGAGTTGAGGTTAAATAATTTGCTTTTTGAAAATGCATCCTTTAATGGAAATGAAAATCAAATTTAACCAACTTAAAAATCACAAAATTTCATTTTTAGACAGAATTTTGGTTTAGAATTAAGTTATTTTTAAATCTTATCTTTCTGTTTTTGACCATCAGTGATCTTGCTAATTGTAATTTGATAATGAAGTTTGTTTGTTCTTTTCATTATATCATGCCATTATAACTATTTTTTTTTTTTATGACTCCACAAATGTCTTTCTGTATACTAATAACATCTTTCTAAACCTTTGTAAATTAATACTTTATTTAGCTAACAGTTACACTTAATTTCTTAATGCCATTGGCTGGCAGGAGATTTGAGAATAAAATTTTCATAATTCCAAAATAAATTAAGCATTTTATTATCTAACATATATTCGTCATTCGTATTCATTATAAAATCTGTTGTATTTTTGTTATTCAGTGTTTTGACAAAAAAAAAAAAAAAATTGTCATTACCTAATGTGGAAATATTGGCTAACTGTGCACAAGCTATAATTCATTTTTGATCAAGTTAAAATGTGAACTTTCACTAGTATGTTCAATCTTCAAATTATTGTTTTATTTTAATGAGGGCTAAACAATTTTTTATTTTTAAAAAAGTAACAAAATTGTATTTTTGACAAATATAATGAAATAAAGGACTAGAAGAATATGCTAATGTTAGTCAGCAACTTATCCACTGAAAATAGACCAGTTATGATAAATAAAATATACAATTGTATGATTTGTCAAAAAAAAGAAAAACTTGGGAAAACATGGTTAAAAATGGAGGAACGTTGTTGTAATGAAATAGCTATCTTCTCTACCAGAGAACTATAGCCAAATGTCTTCAAAAAGTACAATTTTAAACTAACTAAATTATGAAAAATGAAGTGATTTATTTAAATATATTGTACCGACACAACTTCATTCCTTAGAATATCAGTCACTTGAGTGCACCACTAGTCTACATATGAGCCTAGAATTATATGGAATGAAATGGTAGTAGCAGGGTTAACATATGGTAACGAGGTGCTTACCATATGTTATGTGTTAGTAAAGGAGCATTAGGTTACTTGAAAAAGTACAAAGAGAAGTAGGAAGACATGCATTAATGCAGATGTGTGGACAGCAAAGGAAGCAATTCAAGGGGAAATGGGGTAGTCAGGTTTTTATATGAGGGATACAAAAAAGCAAAATGAAAAGTTCAGTACATTACAGTTTATAGATAATAAAAGAATAGCCAAAATAGTATTTAATTGGGTTATGAATGGTGAGAAAGATAATGCGGTATGCAGAAGATTTGGATAAAGAATTTATGACAGTATACTTGTACATAAGATGGGGTGATAGTGTTAGGAGAATTGTTGAGTGTCATAGTGGTAAGGAATGGATAGAAGAATAGATGCATTAATAAAGAATAGGGAATTGGAGAGATGGAGAGTAAAAAGAGTTTAAATATATGTAGAAGTAAACAGAATATTGGGTGTGAGTTAATTTATGATAGTAGCAAGGAAAGTACTTTACTGTTTAAGGCTCGAACGGGATCCATAGCAATAGGGAATTATACACATAAATGGAAAAATGAGGGTGATTTAGTCTGCAAGTTGTGTAAGAAAGAGATAGAAGATATTAAGCATCTGTTAATTGAATTTAAATGCCTGAAAGTAGATTTGATACAAATAATAAAGTTGTGGAAGAATAAATGTAAAGAAAGTAATTATACATAAAGTGGGTTATTGATTTTTATGCTGGGTTTGGGAAAAGTTATGGGGGATTTAGATATAAAAGCCATGGAATTGACAAAGATTATGTTGTGGAAATGGTATGGAGCAGGATATAGGAAAACTTAGGGTGGGGAATGGAAAGGAAATGTAAAATGGCTAACACGTTTCTCTGGGCATAGTTGCTGAGAGATTCCTGACTCCATATAAGAAGTCACAGTGCATCACATCATACCACATTAGAATATAGTTCTGGAATCTTATAAAGGAGGGTGGGGTTTTAAATTACAGTGTTATCAGAAAGAAGAAGAATGGACGGGATATAAGAAATAAACAAAGAATAACTGATTTAGATACAAAGAATAGCTGATTTAGATACAAATGTAGATGTGGAGAGGGAATGAGTCTGTAAAATTAATGGTAAGCAAGTTATTTATAAATGTAATGGAGGAAGAGAGTCAAAAGAATTTACAAAAGAGTAGTTAGAAAAGAAGAAATTGTTAAAATTGGGTATTTGAATATGCACGGTGATAGGAGACCAGAAAAGTGGCTGGAATTAAACAAAGCAATTAAAAATGAAGAGCTTGAGGTATTAGCAGTAAGAACAACATATTCTGGAAGACTTGGTATAGCAGGTTATAAATAGAAAGGAAAAAGAAAAAAGGGATGGTGGTATAAGAGCTATGTCAAAAAAATATTTAAATACTGTTAAATGTCAAGACATTTGTGGTTTGAGATAAGATTAGAAAGACAGGAATGGATGGTGGCTAGCTACTGGAAATAAACTATAATGTAATGGAACAGTATCATATATGAATGCCTAATTAAGGATATACAGAGTTTCAAAGAAAAGGGGGAAGATAATAATGCTTATAGGAGATATGAATGGGCCTATTAAAGAAATTGATGATATAGTAATAAAAATGGACAACTTTTGAAGAATTTTTGTCAGAGAGTGAATTTGAGCTTTGCAAATTTATCAAATATTTATGAGGGACAATACACATGGTCTCGAAATAATATATTCCACACAATAGATTATGTATTAGTAGAGAAATAGGGAATGAATAAAGTACAGAAAATTAAGGTGTTTGATAATGAAGAGAGAGTATGGAATAGTGATCATAACTTCTTTGTAATAGAAATGGTTAGTAATATGTTGGAAAATAGAAATAAAAATAGAAATGATAGTGAAAAATTGTGAATAGAGAATGAATGTTAAGAATAAATTAGAAGAGTATAAAATAAAAGTTGAATAAACCATGGAAGAGATGGTTAGGGATGAGTATAAGGACTAGTGTGTTGAAATAGAAAAAATGGCAAATAGGGTTTTAAATGAGAATATTCAGAAGATTAAAAGTAATAAAAAAGTGAGAGTTAGTAAAAATGTAAAAGAGAGAGGGAAATCATGCAGAAAATATAAGTGTGCTATACTTATAAAAAAAGAAGTTGGCTAAAATAGATGATTATAGAGAGAGAATGAAATTGAATAGTAAATTGTTGGAAGTTATTAATAAAAATGGAAGAAATGGAAATAAAAAATGTTGGAATTACTTTAAAAGAAGGAATGTAGGGTGGGGGTAATATTATTAAATCATGAGGGAATAAAGTGTAGCTCTAGGGAAGAATTAAAGGTAATCTTAAATAGGATGTAATGAATATAGAAAAGATGTTAGATGTGAAGGAGAGAGTGATACCAAACATGAAAGCATATAGTAATGAGAATATTAGGTTTACAGAAAATGAACTGAATGAGGCAGGAAAGAAATTGAAAAGTGGAAAGGCAAGAGGTTTAGATTAATGGGCAGCAGAGATGGTAATGAATTTAGGGCATAGGGCAAAAGTAAAACTATTATCATGTTTTAATAAGATGGCACAGAAGAGCAATTTTCTGGGTAGTTGGAATAATACAAAAGTAAGACTACTATTTAAAGGAAAGGGTAGGGATCATAGAAAGTTGAACAATTATAAACCGATAGCAGTAATATCAATGCTGTATCAAGTTTTCTCACATATGGTGGCTGGAAGGGTTGCAAAATGGAAGAAAATAATACAGTGGGAGAAATGCAAGGAGATTTTCAATCAGATAGGCATATAGGAGATAGTTTATTTGTAGTTACACAACTTATGGATATGAATAGGAATACAGGTAGGCAGTTATATATGGTTTTTATAGATATAGAGGTCTATGGTAGAGTAAATTAAAATAGATTATAAGTAAGTTTAGTAAATTCAGGAATGGCTGAAGCTTTAGCAGATATTATTAAGAAATTATATGAAAATAATTACTATACATATCAATTAGGGGATATAGAATCAGTTAAAAGTTAAAAATGGAGTGGGACTAAGGCAAGGATACCCTATGTCACATATTTTGTTTTTGTTGTATTTGAAAGAAATGGAGAAAGCAATAGAAAGATTAGGAAGATGGATAGAGATACCATTAATAGGTAGCAAGGGAGTATATACATTGTCGGGTCTTTTATTTGCGGATAATGTCTTTTTGTTCGCAGAAAGAAGAGAAGATATAGAAGTTATGCTGAGGACATGTGCAAGGGTGAGTAGAGAGATGGGGATTCAATTAAGTGAAGAAAAATCAAAAGTAACGATGATTAATACTGGGGAAAGAGAAGATGTAGAATTTTTATTGGGGGATATAAAGATAAGTGTGGGGAATAGATATAACTATTTGGGAATCATGCTTGGATGAATGGGAGAAAAAATTGATAAATGAAACAAAGAAAAGAAAGGGATTGATAAAGATATTAAGTATTTTCATATAATAAATATGATGTAGCTAGAATTGTATGGAAGGGAGTGGCAATAGTAGGATTAACATATGGTAATGATGCATTATGTATTAGTAAAGTGGTATTAGATTACCTAGAAAAACTACAAAAAGAAATAGAAAGACATGCATTAGATGCAGATGTTTGGATGGCAAAGGAGGCAATTCAAGGAGAAACGGGATGGTCAAGTTTTTATATGAGAGATGCAAAAAGCAAAATGAAAATGTTCAGTAGATTGCAGTTTTTGGATAATAAAAGAATAGCCAAAATAGTATTTAATTGGGTTATGAGTAAATGGCAGGCAACAAGATGGTTGAGAAATATAATGTGCTATGCAGAAGATTTGGATAAAGTATTTGTCAGTATACTTGTACAAAAGGTGGGATGATTGTGTTAAGAGAATTGTTGAGTGTTATAGTGATAAGGAAAAGAATAGAAGAATAGATGCATTAATAAAAAATAGAGAGTTGGAGAGATGGAGAACTATTATGGAGAATAAAATGAGTAAATGTATATAGAATTAAACAAAATATTGGGTGTGAATTAATTTAAGATAATAGCAAGGAAAATAGTTTACTGTTTAAGCCTTGGATGGGATCTTTAGTAACAAGGGAATATACACATAAATGGAAAAATGTGCATGGTTTAATCTGCAAGTTGTATAAGGAAGGTGTAGAAAATATTAGGCATCTCTTAATTGAAAGTAAATGCCTGAAAGCAGAAAGGATACTAATAATGAAGTTATGGAGGAATAAATATAAACAAAGTGATTATACAGAAAGTGGGTTATTGGTTTTTATGCTGGATTTGGGAAAAGATAAGGGGGATTTAAATATAAAGGCCATGGAGTTGACAAAGATTATGTTTTGGAAATGGGATGGATCAGGATATTGGGAAAACTTAGGGTGGGAAATGGAAAGGGAAGGTAAAGTGGCTAGCAAGTTTCTCTGGGCATAGTTGCTGAGAGATTACTGACTCCATATAAGAAGTCACAGTGCATCACATCACATTAGAAAATTTATTTGGGGTGAACAGACATCCATTAACGATGATGAAATTAAATTACTTGCTTCTGACACTAGCCCAGCTTAGAGCATGAGTCTCATAATTATTAAACAATTGATAGACAGATAACAGAAAACAAACGTCAGCCAAATTAATTTAATAATAACAAAGTTTATGAAGATTAAAAGAAAATAAAAAATAATAAATACTTCATCTATGGATATCGTGATAGAGTATTTTATTTATTTACAGTCTTGACAGTTAAATTGTTTCCTTTTTAAAATTAATTCTCTAATAAATAATTTTTTAAAAGTGGTTCTAATGATATGTGGTATATGTGTAAATAACTTTTATTAAAATAAGAAAGAAAAATATTCAGTTTATCTCATCAAACGTCTGAACATATATGCACTTAATATAAAGATTCGTGTATGTCCAGATCCACACCAACCAGATATACAGAAAATAATCAGGGCTATTAAATATGAGAGAGGCATGAGAAATTATTTCGAAGCTGGCCCATGCATAAATAATGAGGTCGGCAATTCCAGCCGCTGGGATCCGTTTTAAAAGAATATGAATTTGATCGAAACTTAGCAGATCAGAGGTTCTTAGAATTCACAATGGTAGCTATTCCAAAATTAGGCCACACCAGAGTAAATAGACTGCAATTAAATAGTAGATCACCATGGCAGGCAGAGGTAATACAAAATAATATCAAGCAGGTAGATACATTGCTAACACCAGTGAAGGAAAAGAAAAGCCATAGGAAATAAAAGTGGTCTTTCTATGAATTTATTTTACGTCCACACACACAAGTAGATCAATGCTTTTATAAAATAGCATGTTATACATAAGCAATATCTTAATCTAAATCTAATCTCACACATGTATAAAATAAACCGATTAACACTATTTAAAAGAAAAGTTAATTTGAAATGTCTTTAAGAATCTCTTTAAAAAGTCTTACTGACTGCATTTGAACTTCAGACTAGCTTTTATTTTACAAGAGAGGAGGGGAGAGAATTGTATAATTTTATAATAATAATTAACATATTCAAAATTTAGACTTCATTACTGAAAACTCTTCACAAAATAAAAGAGAATTTTAATATTTTTTTAACATAATAAATTCTAATTTGATTCATACTCTGTTAAAATAGTAAAACATTTATAAATGACATTAACATTATAAAATAGCATATATATATATAAAGTTTAAAAAAATGCATTTAAATCCAAGATTACTGTTAAAATATGCTCATATACTTAATATACTTAATGAAAACAGTTCTAATCACACCTGACTTATATGAAAGTTTACATTATCGTGTCACTTTCGCTTTCTGCAGATTCATTGTAGGGGTAGCTACTCTTGTCCATTTTGTAGTTGTATCTTATTGTCAGTTAGTTGAGAGAGACTTCCATGTAGGTTGGCATTTCAGGAAGTCAGCTTTCTACATGTAAACTTTAGACATGCTGGCCGATTAGAGTTAGGCTTACAGCATGGAGTTTATCTCATTAAGAGTACCTAGCCTGCATATTTCAGAGAATACCACTGAATAATTTGTACTTTCATTTTATAACTGTTGGCTACTTGTCACAAACTGTGAGATATTAATAATTTTGATGAATTAGCTGGCAATGAATGCCATCTGAATAGCAGAATCAGCATCCTGAGTGCAATCTAGTAGAGTCCAAAAGAATCTAATGAACTTACCATCTAATGAATGAATCTACTGAAGTGAATGAAATAGTATATTTTGGGGAATTTTTATACACCATGGTTGATTGTTTTCCTATGCAAACTTTCTAAAAGTGTCTAGATTAACGTCTTAAAAAAGAAGCCATGTTTTTAATTAAGATATTCATGTATATATTTAAAAAATAAACCAAGTTTTTATTAATTAATATATTTTGCATTCCACACTAGATTAATTTCATTACATGCCTTATCTAGACAATGCTTAACTTTTATATTTTGTTATCACAACAGGTTAAAACTTTTTTTGGAGATTAAGCATTATTAAACAACATTAAAAGTAATCTTAAATGAAAGTTAAGACAATATATTTACAACATTCACTTTTTCTAAAAATAGTATATCATTTTTAGTAAATAACAGAAATATTTTTCAACTTCGTGTGTGTTTGTGTTTATATACATGCTATCACATTTTTATAACACATTTAATAAAAAGAAAATTTACAAAATTTTCTACATTAATATTAAGTAGAATTTTAGCTGAACTCACCTATTTGTCTGCATATATATTTGAGACATAGCAAAGCACCTGTCTATACTGAAACAATACAATTTCATGAATTGTTTTAAACAAATGCAGATAATAAGATTGAGTATCCGTATGGAGTAAATGGGCATGACTTTAATATGAACTAATTGAAATTGCATTAAATCATATTCCAAACAATTATATGTATTTTATTAAATGTGGAGTTTCTCAAGATTGCAGCCTAATTTATTTGATTATATGCACATAACAAATTTTTATGATCCTAATACTAACAATTCATGGATTCAGATTAATGTGAGCTTTGGTTTACTTTTAATAATAGTATAGCTATAAATATAATTTAAAATGTTAGTATCTTAAATGTTTAGTTTTTACAATAGAACTAAATAAATTAATTTATGATGTTATTTTTGCAATCTTGAAAATTTTTTTTACATTCAAAATTTCATACTGTGGTTTGTATGCCAATACATTTTCAATTAGTTGAGATTCAGAATTATGTCTCATGTATTTGCTTTAGATAATTTAATCATATCGTTTATTGTAACATATGTTCATTTTCATTATGTCTGCATTTTTGTCAAATACATTTTGTTTTCAATGTAGACAATTTTTTTTTAATTAACCATTTACAAGTAAGAGGCCAGTAATGATCACTTAAATTAATTAATTAAAATCATTTTTTAACTGTCAGTCCACAAAGAAATTTGACCAGCACAAAATTTATTTTCATTTCTATAATTGTAGATCTGAAAAGGTGGCACAATAAATATGCAATATTGACTTTTATATATTGAATTAAATATTTTTTTATGGATTGTGATTATAATAAAGAATAGAAATAAGGAGATTTTATCCATGTAAACAGAGACAACTTTTAACTTTTGATGTTTTTAGGAAACTCAATTACTATTAATTGAAAATCTGCCTAAGATTAAACAAGTTTTCTCCATTAATCTATAATAACTTTTTTATTGGGGTTTGTTGTTGACATAAAAGGAGGTTCTCTTTTACTTCAAATCTAAGTTGTTAAATGAATTTAAATCCAAAAGCTATTTTTATACCTATGAAAATCTGAAAGAATAACATCTTAACATTCTGCAAATAATATTTTTAATTTCTCCAGAGATTTGAATATGTTCATTTCAATATTTTTAGGATTGTTATTATAATAAAGAGTAGAAATAAGATCATATTTATATATACGTTTAAAAAATAGATAATAAGCATTAAACAAAACAGCATCTTAAAATAAAAAAATGCAACATTCATGTTTGTTTTTCTTTTTGCATTAATTTTAAAAATGAAGAAATAATTAAATATTATCCTGCTTTTTTTCTTCTTTAGCCATTTACTTTCAAGTTTAATATCACTTAAATTTTTTTTAGTAAAATGAATAACTAATAATGAATATTTGGCAATATTTTTTTATGAATTTTACATTTATAAATTTAAAACATTCTCTTAAATGCATAGAAATTTTTATTATTATATAAAATTAGATAGATTTAATGTATTGCTATTATTTATATTTAATGTTTGTTTACATTTTTAGCATCATATGATGCTTTAAAAACGTGGAATGCTATACTTTTTTTTTTTTTATCTTTTAATTGTTTAAGATCTGGACACATTTTTCATCTAATGAATTTAATAAATTATTTAACTATAAGCTTTTTTATATATAATAATGACAAATTTGTGAAGAAATTTGATTAAATTGTTGAATGGGCGCATTGACAAAGTTTTTATTAAATTTTAAGTATGTTTGATTGTTTATTAATTATTATTACATTGTATACTTAGTAAATTAAAATGAATAATTTTTATAAAATGTAAATAAATTATCATACATATTAAAGTTCAATTTATTTGTAATATGTACTTTTATAACTCCTAGATTGCAAAAAAAATATATGGTCTTTTTCCACAGTATCAAAAATTATTTTATCTTTCTTTAGTCCATGATAGCAAAGTGAGAAACACTGATTTAGTTGTCTTTTTAAAAAATAAATAAATGATTACCATTTGACATCTAGTGCTGATCTTGAAATAATCAATTTGGTAATGAAAAGATTTGAAAACCATGCTGCTTTTTAATGTAGATTATTAAAGAAGTTATGCAGTGTTATTTTTGGTTATAAGTCTCAATTCTGAATTTGTTTTTTTTCTTTATAAATCTAGTAATAATGATGGAAATATCAATTGTCTTGTTCTGAAAAACTAATTTGCAAATTGTTTGGCATTTTGCTAATTATGCAATATTTTATTAATTATTTATTTTATTATATATAATAAATTTATTATTTTGAACATATATTATCACAATGGAATATGTACATATACTATAAACTTTAAATTAAACATAGCTCAGTGTATATGTAAATAAAGGGAGTAAATCACTCTTCCCCAGGCTCTGACTTAAAAGTACTCTAAATATTGAACAAAGAATCCAGAATAGAATAGGTGGATTCATTTTATTGTCAATTCTTTGTTCAACGTTTAGAGTGCTTTTAAGTCAGTCTAGGAGAGGGTATTTTACTCCCTTTGTTTACGTATATATACTACATATATGTGCACATTGAAAATTTAATGAGATTTTTTATGTATAATTTTAATTAGAGGGTTGGTACAATATAGCTAAAACAACTGATTAAAAAGATTTAAAACTGAAATGTCATCTAGCAACAGTATTTATATTTGTGTAATAACTAAACAGTGATTAATAGGTTTCATTTTCTCATTGGTTCTTGCTTATTTAAATTAAAAAAATATACAAAGAAGATCTCAATGTTAAATACAAGAATAGTATATAAACATTATGTATAGTATATGTACTTAAGCTAGATGTAATTAAAGGGGATTTGAATCCAAACTTTTAAAGTTCTTTTCAGTCATCTATTCCATCTTATACAATCAATAGACATATGTGTAAAAAAGACAAATGATTTCCAATGTACATATTTTGTGCTGACTCCCCCCCCATATATATATATAATTACATTTCCATACTCTGCCATTCTAGATATTAATTTAAAATAAACATTAAAAGCATAAAGCTAAACTAGTCAATAAATAAGCAAAATTACCCAAATTCACAACTCAACCAGACTAGCCAATAAAATAAATTCTAAAACACTACCAATGATTTCACTGTTACAAGCAGATTTCTCAAATGTAAAGAACTACAAAATTGCAATATATTTCAACTAAACTTTACCCACAATTCCACTTATTTCCCATACACTCTTAATATTAAAAGAACATTTACATAAGTTAATTGCTTCAGAATCATAAATTTTTAATAATAAAGATTCTATAATTCTTTTTATTTCATTTTTCTCAAAAAAGATAACCTTAGCTTCATCAAAATTAGTAGTGTGGCATGCATCTTTTTCATGAATATATAAAGCAAAACCAAGATATTTATTTCTAATCCTACTTTTCATTATCTTTATTCATTCATTTAAGCTCAAACTACTCTAACCACAAAAACAAGTGTATTATTTAATACATTATTCAAAGTAATACCTCTTTTCTAAGCAATTTTTTTTATTTCCAAACAAATTACTATTTTCACATACAATTGTATAAGAAGACAATTTAAATGGCAAAGAAATAAAATCATATTTTTCTTTATCTTTTACATCATTATAAATGTTATTACTATTAAATAAAATACTTTTAACAAATTTATCAGAGTAGCCAACACTCAAATAATCTTTATAAAATTGACCTTTTTGAAACAAAGCTACCCCACTAGATTTATTAAATCTCTTATTTCTATAACAATAATTTCTTAAAGCAGTTACTTTATGAGATACAGATTGATAGCTATCAGGTTTAATTATAGACCATAACTTTTTACTCTTTTAACATAATCAGTACATACCAAATAGTTATGCTTTACGTTTCTAATCACCAGTAGATCTAAAAAATGTAATTTAACAAGATCTGACATATATTTTATAGAAGGATCAAAACAATTAAACTCATTTACCAATTCTTTCAATTTATCATTCGTAACTACAAACAAACAATCATCTGTATATCTAACAAATAACCATTAATCATTTGGAAGAGGAAATTGTTATTAAAAAGTATTGTTTACTGATATTTCCTAGATATGTGAATGATTGTTTGTTTGTATTTGAGAATGATAAATTGAAAGAGTTGGTTAATTAGTTTGTTTTGATACTTCTTGTTAAATTAAAATTTTTAGATTTATTGATGATTAGAAATTTAAAGAATAATCATTTGATATGCAGGCATTATGTTAAGAGTAAAGAGTTAACAATTAAACCTGACAGCTATCAATCTGTATCTCATAAAATAGCTGCTTTCAGAAATTATTGTTATAGAAATAAGAGATTAAATAATTCTAGTGGGGTAGTTTTGTTGCAAAAAGGTCAATTTTATAAAGATTATTTGAGTGTTGACTACTCTGATAAATTTGTTAAAAGTATTTTATTTAATAGTAATAATATTTGTAATGATATAAAGGATAAAGAAGATATGATTTTATTTCTTTGCCATTTAAATTGTCATCTTATACCATTGTATGTAAAAATAATAATTTATTTGGAAATAAGAAAAATACTTGGAAAAAGGATATTTCTTCGAATAATTTATTAAATAATACAAAGGAAATTTTTGATAGGAAGACTATTTCTGGAGTGGTGTATATTATCCATTGTTTTTGTAAGAAGGTATATATAGGTCAGAGTAGTTTGAACTTAAATGAAAGAATAAAGGTGCATAAAAGTAGGGTTAAAATAAATATCTTAGTTCTGCTTTATATATCCATGAAAAAGATACAGGTCACACTATTAATTTTGATGGAATTAAAGAATCTTTATTATTAAAAATTTATGATTCTGAAGTGATTAACTTATTTAAAAGTTTTTTTAGTATTAAGTATGTATGGGAAGTAAGTGGAATTGTGGGTAATGTTAGTTTAAATATGTTCCAATTTTGTAGTTCTTTATACTTAAGAAGTCTGCTTGTAGCAGTGAAATCATTGTTAGTATTTTAGAGTTTATTTTCTTGGTTACTTTGTTTGAGTTGTGAATTTGGGGTAAATTTTGATTAATGTAAAATAATACTTATATACTCTAAGTATTATTTTACATATATATAATTAGTGCTCAGTTTATATTAAGGTAGCAAATCTTCAAATTTTAATGGACAGACTTCACTCTTCTCGACTCTCCAACTGTCCATATTGAAAATTTGATGATGGCATATTCAAAACCCTTGTTCTCCAATTTTGTTGTCATACCCATAATGACTATAAATCATTCTGATCTCCCATATATGTAGGAGTTTAAGACCATTTAAATACTACCACATATACTTAATCTACATGCAATTAGAGGGGATGTGAACCCAGACTTTCAAGCTTTTTTTAGTCATGCACTCCATCTTATTAAACTTTCAATCATTCATTCAGGCATAGTAAAAGTATTTTAAAGTGATCGCTTAACATTTTCACGCTCTCATTTTGTTGTGTTTTGTAAAAGTTTTATATCAGTTTGTGCACTCCAGAATTTATTAGCAAGATTTTTTTAGGTCATGAACTGATAACTGATAAAAAGTTAATTAAAGAATTAACATTAAGGCAATCAATAAATTCTACAAAGTATTTTCTGATTGCAAATATTTCTAGATAAGAGCCCTTACCTTATGTAGAGGAGATAATTAATTGTAGCAGTTATGAGAAAGCTATAAAAAGAGTACTTAACGAGTACATTGGGCCATTTGAGTGCATCTCCAGTTGACTTTCCTGTTCAATTCCAGTGTAGGAGAGATCTAGTGTCAGTGCTTTGGTTAATGTCCAGTGCTCAATGGAAATGTAGTTTATGGGCATAGCTGAATAGGCCCACAGAGATTGGGAGACCATAGCCTAAGGAAATTGTCTGGCTAGCAGCTAAATGAAGAGTTGAGTTTCCAGTAGTTTTCAAGTGGAGTTACTGGTAGACTGTTGCAGAGACAGAAGCTGTAAGGAGCTTATAGATGGTCACAGTGCTACTCTATGATGGGTTCATGTACAGCTAAATTGGACTGTGGCCAAGGTATGCGTAAACCTAGCCCATTGTGAACCACTTTATAGCAGCCAGCCTAGAAGTACATCATTGGAATGGAACATTTGTGAACTGTTGAGATTGTGTTGTTGCAGACTATTTGCTATTCTGATTACTTAAAATATTATGAGTCTTTATTGTATATATTAATTTGCTGGTGGCCCAGTCAAGCACATTTCCAAACACTTAAGATTTGCCCATACATAAACATTTGGGTCGAAAGATAGATGGATTCATTCTGTCTTTTCATAAAGACTTTTATCTTGTGTTTGGAAAGTGAGAGTATTCATTTATAGTTAAAATCCACAAAGTGCATGTGCATTAGCTTAATGGCTAATTATTAATATTACAGTTTATACAACATAGCAGCTATATAAAATAAATATCTTATTTAAATATTTACACTTATAAAGCTTGTGAAAATTTTTTTTATTATAATGTATATACGTACAATAAATTGACAAATGCATATGATAAATATTTATGATAAATGTTTATAACCAGTCGAATTTTTCAGATTTGCAATATACTACTCATAACTTGAAACAGAACGTGTTGTAAATCTGACAAATTTGTTTGATTTCACACACACACACATGTATTAAATAAAAAGAAATAAGTAAACGTGTCTGTATATTTTGCTGTTTTAAATTCCTGTACTTATTTTGTATTCATAATGGCTAAACATCATTAGAATGTATTAAACTAATTGAGGGAGCGGTTATTTTGCTTTCACATGGGATTTTTTTTTTTTATAATCTTGATTACAATCGAAATTATTTTTTTTATTATTGTAATGGAGGTAAGAATTATCTTTGATTAAACTCATACTATAATCATTTTATGTCAGATGAATTTATCCTGCATTTTTTGATTTGTATAGGTTTGTTCCCTCATTAGTATATGTTTGAAAAAAATGTTACACTTTTACACATACATTCTCATATACGGTCATTCTTAGTAAAATAATATATATATAAAGCCGGTGTAATTTTCGAAATGAATTTGAGTAGAAATGTAAAATAATTGTTAGCATGTGCTTTATATATCTGTGTGTATATATATATATGCATTGCACTGCAAGAAATTATGTTAGCATTGTCACCTAAAGAAGAGCGGAGACCTGTGTTGTCTACTAACTTGTGTGTTATTACTAATAGTTGTTTGTGTTTGGACAAGTTTAAATAAAGTTTAAAATTTTCTAGACATTGTCCAAAATATTATTACATCTAAAAAATACAATCATCACAAATATTCTTAGTGACATATAACTTGCATTAAGCAGGATATTGAATGTCTGTATATGCATATATGTATATACTGCCAACCCAGAAAGCATGAAATAAACGAAATGAAAAGTACTTGAAAATATTTATTTTTCGAAGCAGTTCGTTAGTTAAATGGCTGAGGTGACAATATGATCAACATGATATTTAGAAAATTTGGATATATAACATAGAGAGTAAAAATCCATATACCCTGAGTTAGATTATGTATCCAGTTATTGTTTTCCAGGTTCTACAATTCTTGGGGATTTGAACATATGCTTACAATATTTGTTCATTAAGACTTTCACATATGTTATTGGGAAAAGTGGAGATATAAGGGCAGAGAAAATGTGAATTGCATGCAAAAGCTTTTGTAAGGTATTGAACGAATATGTGCTCATTTATTGCCCTGCTCGAAAATGATTATAAGATTGTCACTTAGAAAAGAATGACTATATTTAGCACCAACACCACCTTCACACAAATGTAATTGCTGAATTAGCTGTATGATCATAAGCTCACTTGCCATTATTTCAATTATGATTAAATGAGGCTATTTTAAAGATCATTGCATTAAAATAGTGTATCCTCTATCCATACTTATGATATGGATTTGAATCCTGGCCTGATAAAACTTGAAAAAATTTCTTAAAGTTTCAGTCAAATTCAAGATTTTTTTTTTTAGTTTTCCCATAGCATCCTAAATGACCATCCAGTACTTTGAAAAATATGTGCCTGGCTAGAGTAATATAAAGATGGCAAACACTTCAACCCATCACCCGCCAATTTTTTTGGCAAGACTGGTAATGCTTTCTTTTTTTTCATTGTTTTTTGTGGATGGCTATTAGAGAGACCTTTGGCTCATGCCAGCAATGTGCTATATAAAAGTTATTTTACCCCCCCCCCCCAATATTTATATGGATTTATATTTGTTAAATGTAGACATATTTAATTATGAAATGCGAATGGCAGCATATTTTTAATGCATTCCAAATCAGCATAATTTTTTTGTGATTTGTGCAATATTTTTTTTAAAGTTAGTTTTTTTTTTTTTTTTTAAGTGTTCATTGTTTTTTCTATGAGTTATTTTAGATGAAGTTTTTTGTTTAATCTGCATTCTGTGCTACCAAGCTTAACACAAAAAGATTATATGTTGGGACTGTCATATCCAAGAATTTATTTGTAAGGCTTCCACAAATAGCCTAAATCTATAGATAGTACACAATTCATACATATATGTAATATAATAAATACAACCTTATTTTCAAAATTATTGTGTTTTCAGGTTTGACAACTAAATCAAATGCTCTTTATAAACATTTTAGCATCTTTTCCTTTATTAGATTGCTAGTAAAATAAAGGGTGCTGAAATGTTTATAGATAGTGTTCAATTATCAATACTTGAAAATACACACACACACATATATATATATATATTGAAATGACTGATGGTACAACCATTCTCAGAGTTATATATTCAATAGTATGTGTACTCTTATTTCTTATTATATTTTAATGAAAATATTTTGCAAATATAATGTTTCTTACTATAAGAACTAATTAAGAATAAATTAATCTGTATTTAATCTAAGATTAATAATTTTTTAAATATAAACTTGATTAATGATTTATCTCAGGGTTGCATAAAATAAGAAATCACATTCATATCGGCTTTTTCAAACCAAATTGTGCAAACGCTTTTTGCGAGTGTTAAATAATAAATGAATACCCTCTGACCCATACAAGATATAGAATTTATGCAGCAATAAAAGGAATCCTCTTATTACTACGACTCAAATATTTATATATGAGCAAATCTGAAGTACTGGCACAGAAGGTGTGACTATAGAACAGTCACTTTGAATTACTATATATAACTTATGAATGAATGACGCCGATGAAATTTACTAGAATTTACTGAACGTCATTCCAACTGAAATTAATCATATATATAAATCAGCATTTATTTTTTATAGCGTCTGTATACAATTGTAATCACATTCATATCGGCTTTTTCAAACCAAATTGTGCAAACGCTTTTTGCGAGTGTTAAATAATAAATGAATACCCTCTGACCCATACAAGATATAGAATTTATGCAGCAATAAAAGGAATCTTCTTATTACTATGACTCAAATATTTATATATGAGCAAATCTGAAGTACTGGCAGTAAATTCTAGTAAATTTCATCGGCGTCATTCATTCATAAGTTATATATAGTAATTCAAAGTGACTGTTCTATAGTCACACCTTCTGTGCCAGTACTTCAGATTTGCTCATATATAAATATTTGAGTCGTAGTAATAAGAGGATTCCTTTTATTGCTGCATAAATTCTATATCTTGTATGGGTCAGAGGGTATTCATTTATTATTTAACACTCACAAAAAGCATTTGCACAATTTGGTTTGAAAAAGCCGATATGAATGTGATTACAATTGTATACAGACGCTATAAAAAATAAATGCTGATTTATAAAATAAGAAAATAAATGCATAGATGTAAAGTGTGTTTATTCATCTTACCCAATACTTCATTTATTTAATCCAAATAGAGTTATGTTGAATCTAATATCTTAAATATAACCTTTATTTTGTAAATATGCAGTGATGATGCTTTAATAATGACAAAAGAGAAGTACTAAAAATGAATAATTGCTTTATTACACAATATAAAATAAAATAAAAATTATATAAAATGTCTAATAAATATTATTTGTTTCCTAAATCTAATTTTAAGCTTGGGATATGAAAAGTGCATTATCTCTCTCATAGTAATTTAACTTTCTTTCCTAAAAGTTCTTTATATATCCACTTTTTATTTCTATTTTATCTTTTATTCAGCAAGAAAAAAATATGTTAGTGTTTATAGTACATCATTCAGCTAATTCTTGTGATTTGTTACTTTCTAAAAATAATGCATTTCTTTTCTCATTTTCCTTCTTCACGTTGTTTATATTATGTTTAGTTTATATAAAAATATTAAATCACTTTACTTATGCATTTGTTTCCATAGAATTATTATCTTTTATGCTTATAATTTCACTTGCATTTATCTTCTTCAGAGCTACAAGTATAAAATATAAATGTGCTGCATTATCAAACTATACATATAACAATATTGTTTATATATATATATATGACATTGTTATTGTGACATATATATATATGAAATAAATTAAAATAATAATCAAGTAAAAAATAATAATGTATTTTTTAAAAAAATTAAAAAAAAGAGTAGTTTACTACATAAAAGTAGAGTTTTTTTTTTTTTTAAATAAATTAAGTCTTATTAGAACCTATTGAAATGTAGGAATTTTTAGATTTCTTATTTTAAAAGATTTATCTAACTCTTTTAATTAAAAGAAAAATCCCCAAACATTAAGATGGATTATGAAAACAAAAGAAATTAGATTGTAATTTTAAATATGGAAAAGGAACTGTAAAGTTACTTAGTGAAAAGAATTTGGTTGTCTAAATAATTATAAATTATCTGATCAGGAAAAATTATGCTTATTAGAAATAAGTATTTCCAACTAATAAGATAATAAATTTAATCAATGTGTAATTAAAAAGAAAGAAGATTAAGTAATCAAGCAAAATAATTTGAAAAACTAATTAATAATGTTGGTAGCCTCAGACAATGAGTGGCAAAGGTATAAAATATACATTTTTCTATGGTTCTTTATTCTGATGAATTTTGCTGAAGAATCTATGATTCTGTTGAGTTTTTCATTAAGAGTGTCATCCAGTTTTCTGTCAGTTCAGAAGTAAACTGTTACTCATTCTCCTGCTGGTTTGCTATATGAATGTATCCAGTTCATCCATCCTAAATGTATAGGTATATGCATGGATGACTTAATCTTACCATGCACTTGAAACCACGGAGAGGTGTAGGTTTGATGCTCACTGGGCAGTTTCTTCTACATTTGTCCACCTGACATGTAGTAAATATTATTGACTGCCATTGCTGAGATTCCTACTTGTGACTATAGGCAGATACTGCCAAACAAGATCCAAGCTATATGCTACCCAGAAGAAAGGATTGGCCAGCTACCAAAGGAAGCTAGGAATGCCCACTAATGACCTCCATCAACATTCAAAAGAATAGGAGTGCATTCCAGAAACACACCTAGAAAAAAAACCTAAGTAAATATAAAGATAATGATGAATTGAAATCTAGACCAAGTTTTACTCTTTTTTAACTTTATAAATTAAAAGTAATTGGGTTTTTTATCCCTATTTACAAATGGATTAATCCCTAGCAAAGAATTCTATAATTAATGTGATTTAATTTATTTTTTATTTTGATTATTGTGTTAATGTTTTTGTGTATGTGTGTGTAAATAAATATTATTGTTAATTTGTTAATTTTGGCTTAATTCTCTCTCTCCATATCTCACTATATAACATTTAATTGCCATATAATATTATTAAGTTAATTATATATGTACTTTGTAAAGATCCTTGGTCTGATAGTCTAATTTAAGTCATTTTCTTGCTCTTTGTGCTAGTCAGATAAATCAAATGCTGGAAGCATTTTAAAACCTTTCTTTTGAGGATATTCTAGTCAGTTGACTAGATGGTGCTTATGAATTATCCCAATACAATAGTGCAAGTGCAATCAGTGGTCTGGAAATGTGGCCATGAGTCATATATTTTATATCATCTTGGTCTCTGATCATTGGTATGGCTAATATATAAAAATATTAACTATATTAACTCCTCTGCTTGGATAACTGGACCACAAATATATATAAATGTCAATTTAATTAAGGTCATGTTAGTGTTATTAGCGTAATTCTATTATATTTTCAAGTTGTTTTTTGTTTTATCAGCACCATCCCTCATTTCAACTTCATCTTATGGCAGCCATATATAAAACAGAATATTTATATTTTTGAAGAAGATAATTGTACAGTCAAAACATAAGTATAAAAAAATTGAATCGCAATAAGTGTATAAATAAAATTATTTACCATTTTTATTGTTTCTACCTTTTTCACAAGATGTAGGTGTGTGTAATAAAAAAATGAAGGAAAACTATTAACCTAGTATCAACAGCTGTAATGCTAGTCTATATCCAGTGGTGAAGATTCTATTCTATTTTCTTTGTTTTATTAATTGAAAGTCATCATGTTGACATTTGAACCCTAGATCATGGAAATAACATGCTAATGCTATAAGCTCTTTGAATATTTTGATTTATATAGGAAAATATGCATTGCTAAAACCTTTTGGTGGGGGGGGGGATTTCTTCTAGGCTTTGAATCCAAAAGTTCTTTATTATATCTATAACTTTTTTATTCAAATATTATTTTTCTCTATACTATTAATTGCTTATTGTATCTAGGTCAGATTATACATAATTATTAATAGTTTTTTTTCTCTTTTTTTTTTTTTTGCAAAAGATGGAGCTTAAGGTAGTTTGATTTAAAGTATTTTCAATAACTAAAATTAAAACATTTGATTTATATGAAAAAGGAAGAATTCAGTTAATTAAATGTAAATATTTCAAAAAAATAATGTTTAGTTTTGTATTTCTAAATTTAATATTGTCTTTTCCACAAAAAAGTTTGTTTTGCATGTAAATATAAGAAAATTTATTTGATGCTTTGAATATCAAAAGAGGAGATTCCTGAAAAATTTGTTTGGATGTATGTGTCTGAAAGAAGAAATAGTAAATAAGTTATGAATAATTATAAATAAAACATTTTATATTTTAACATACTCTTAGCCATTAATACTTTTGTTACATTATGAGTTTTGAATTAGTCATTTGTATTCTTTTGTGATTTTTGAGCATTACTGAGAAAATTTCTGGTTGTTTACTCTTAGTGTGTTGA
The DNA here is from genome assembly GCA_028023455.1 of Epiperipatus broadwayi. Taxonomy (NCBI): domain Eukaryota; kingdom Metazoa; phylum Onychophora; class Udeonychophora; order Euonychophora; family Peripatidae; genus Epiperipatus; species Epiperipatus broadwayi. The sequence continues at coordinate 7,245,247 of JAQFVV010006251.1, forward strand.
AACCGCTTGAGGGCGTAATTTGTATGTAAACAAACAGAATTATAATGTTACCAGACATTGTTCTTTTTTTCAACTATAAAGTGCTTTTTTTTATTATTATTATCATAAATAATGAAATTTATCTAAAATAAATAAAAAATAAATTGGATAAACCTTTTTTTTTAATTTTTATTTTTCTAAAAATAAAAACAATATCATGGCGATGCAAATCAAATTTTAACATGAAGAAAAATAAATAATATCTCCAAAACAACATCGTGGCTACATAAAAAAAATTTTAATTTTAACAAGAATAAAAAGAAATAATTTCCCCAAAACAACATTGTGGCCATGCAAATATAATTTGTAATTTTAACAAGAATAAAAAGAAAGAATTTTTTCAAAACAACATCATGGCCAAAAATAAAAATGGTATTTTTGATTGGTCTTGCGATTTTTTTCACGCAAACATGAATTTTAGCGTGATTTTATAAAAATCACATTTACACCTTCCCTATGACAATTTATTAAAGTGTCATCCTTGACTAGAGAAGTGGGAAAAAGTTTTCACAATTTTTATTACCTCATACTACATCAATGATTTGGAAAATAATGACTTGGGCATGCAAATTTGAAGACTTTTGATAGTCTCAATTACAGACACCTTCACAAAATATCATAGCGAAATTTAAAACGGGATTGTTCATATAAACCATGTAACACAAAGCTGACCGTAAGTGGCCGCTGCGGCAGAATAAACATCTTTCTTCTTAGCTGTAAATACCGTAGCGAAATAGGTACTGCAGATAAGTAAACGGACTATTTCTATGCTTAACTATTGATATAGAATGTTATATAGCTGCACATCTACTTAAACAGCTTATTTTTGTGCATTTGTATAGAAATTACATCCTCAAGCGGTTTCAACACGCTAAGAGTAAACAACCAAATTTCCATATTCAATTATGAATAGTTGTGATTAATATTTTTTTCTATAACCAGGAGACTTCTTATAGATATCTTTTGTATTTTTTTTGCTCATGCACATTCCTCAAAATTCTTTCAACTTTTGAAACTAAACATTGAACATGTGCAGATGACAGATTATGATCAAGTTGAACTCTGCTATCTATCATTATGGTATTTCTGTTACATCTTCTATATTTTTACCTGTAACTTATTTACTGATATATGATGTACTAGAATAAAATCAAAATAAAACATTATTGACTTCTATATTTCAGTAAGAAACTATTTTATTATGGTCATGGCTGTATTATATGTGCTTTTTAAATCCATCTTCGATGATACTCTATCCATACCCTTAGAGTAGTTTCTGATTCATATTTTTCATTAATGAAAAGCTTAGATTTGGACTTAATGAATCTAAATCTTTTGAACTTAATATATTTTCTGTTCACTAGCTGTTTTTTATTCTTTTTAAATTGTCAAAGAATAAAACTGTCTACCATTGTTGAGAGCACCATAATAGATAGTTATTAAACTGATATCAAAACTTTATGCAATAAATTTTGGCTTTAATTCTAGCTATACTTAATCCAAGTTCCAGCTTCTCACTTGGCTGTAAAGCAGGAACCGAATTGGAGATATTGATAGGATAACATGATCGAGGATTTAATAAGCATTGCCATTTATTATCTGTTGATTACTCGAACTGATAATAGATGGCATCAGTGAAATAAAAAACATATTTTAAAAGAAAGAATGATTGTACATTTGTTGTGTTATAATATATGATTCAAATTATGATAAAATAAATTTCTAGGAATCTGGCAAATAATTGCAGAATTTCTTTGATCATATTTTAAGTTTGGTCATAGTATGTACACCTTAGCTTGTCTGAGATTAAGAACTTACTGCACAAAAAGGAATGGCTAAGCAATAACAATATTTTTAATAATGATCATATTTTTAAAAAAATTCTATTATCATTCATTTCCCTTAAGGATTTAACATTAAAAAATGAAAATCAAAAATCAGTTATCATTTAACTTGAGAATTTAAGAAGACTGTTTAGAGTCACGATTGCCATTCTATGAAAAAAGACATTAAGGGATATTATAAGTTTTAATATAATCAGCAATATATACATAAATTATACTGTAATCGAATTAATAATGCTATTTTTAAAACACGTAAGCTTTCATAATTTTGTTACATGAGATTTTATTGGGTAAGTGCCAAATATAAAGCTATAATGTATAAATTCTTTCATTATAAAGAAGGCTTACAGAAACATAAAATTTATTGTAAACATCTTGATATTTGGAATTTTTAACATTTCATATTTTGTTATCTATTCTCTACATTTATTCTATATATTTCAAAAATACCTTACTCCTTGCTTGAATATATATGTAAGTAGTCCATCATTGCTATAGGGTTCTGCATGATTTTGCACAATGGAAGAGTGCCTCATTCAAGAACTGAATATATCTAGATTGCTTCTCGGCCGAGTAAATTTTTTTAAAAAAATCTCACTTTGGTATTTAATGGATCACTTTGGTGCTCAAACATAACATGATCTTATGATTTATTAGATGGAAGATTGTTGCAGAGAACAGCATTCATACTTTAATAATTTTTCCATTAATGATTGCTTTCCATTTATTTTTATAGAGGAAAAAGCAGCTATGGGAAAATCTGGTATATTTATTCTCCTTAATTAATTAGATGCCTATTTGCTGATTTCGTTATTGGATGGTTTACAGTGTTGCCTATAGGCTGGCTATCTGAAAAAAAAAATCCTTGAGCTTGATTAGGGAAATTTTTTATCTGAAAAATCTCCGATTTCAACTACAGATTTAAATGCTATGCTCATAGTCAGAGTATGATGATAAGAGTATTTAAAAAAAAATAATGGTTTTTGAATCAGGTTTGCGATTGTCTGGTATATTTATTCACCTTAATTAATTAGATGCCTATTTGCTGATTTCGTTATTGGATAGTTTACAGTGTTGCCTATTGGCTGGCTATCTGAAAAAAAAAATCCTTGAGCTTGATTAGGGAAATTTTTTATCTGAAAAATCTCCGATTTCAACTCCAGATTTAAATGCTATGCTCATAGTCAGAGTATGATGATAAGAGTATTTTAAAAAAAATAATGGTTTTTGAATCAGGTTTGCGATTGTGGAAAATTTGTTTCAATCTGGGTAGTTGAATGAAACTAACAGTCACATCCTGCTTGCCATTTTGATGAGTTCTCCAGCAACTGGCCTTTGAGAAAAATGAAAATGACCATTGCTTTCAATTGTTTTTTTTTTTTTTTTTTTTACAAAAGATAAAGATTTTACTTTTTTTTTTTTTTTAATAATATAATATCTGACCAGTAGTTGTAATAAGTCTACTTTATAAATAAAGTTCATTTTAAAACACAAATATTGTTTGGGGTAGCAACCCATTTGTTTTATGTAGTAAGCCTATTTTTGTGACAGTGATATAATTAACACAGAAAGAGACCTGGAATAATTAGATAGGTGATATTAAGAATTCTTGATTTGACAGCATTAATAAGTAAATATAAAGATCCTGTGTGATTTAATGCACTGATGAAGTGGCAGATTTTGGAGTCAAAGTTTATAGCTCATGGACCAGCTCTAATAGTTTCAGTGTTTGAACACCAGAGGATCAAATCACTCAGTTATTATTATTTTGTCACCTAAATGATTATATGCAAAATACTTCTAAAGATCTTCCATTATTTTATAAATTAAAGCAACTATTTGTAATCCTTGAACTTTATCTGATGATAGAAATTTGATAGTTAAATATATATTTTTTTTATTCTTTCCACACTATCATTTTTGGATCATCAGATTTTGTAAGGCTTATGCTCAGTATTTCTAAATGTGTTCTCTGTATTTAAAGGATTTTTTTTTTTGACGAGGTTTAATTATTATTTCATTGCAGATGTACATTTCTAATTAACAAGCAAAACCATTAGGAATGATCACTTCAGCCTATTTTTTTACATTTACTTGGTGAACTTTATTTTATTAATGAGTTCATTATGACTGATTGGTATATTTAAGTCATGGTGTAAAATTTAGAATTTTTTGTTGTGGATCTTTATTTGGTAAATCAATACTCAGTTGATAGTCAGGCCAAATGTAATTAGTAATCTTTTTAAATTAAATGTGCTAATTATGCATGTGATAACTATATTCATTAGACACAATGAAATGGATTGTTCACTAAGCTTACATTCATAAATCATAAAACCTATGCTTTAAACAATAAAATAATATACATACAAGTCAAACTCATATTTTCATTATGTTCTATTTGGCAATATTTTTTATTTTGTCAGATCTGCTACTGCTTGTGTAACAGTGTGCTCCATGAACTATTTCATTATGCAACAAACTTCTTTGGAGAAGGGGAATATCTAAGATTAAGAGTGCTTTGACAGCTAGAGATGCAGTGTCACAAATATGCAAATGTGAGATAAGATAGTGTTTTTTAATTACAAGTTCTCAGAAGGAGGCACTATTTTTATGATATAAATAATGCTAACACTTATTGAATTCCATAATATTATAGGATTAATTATTATTGTGAAGAAAATTGTGATTTAAAAGTCACTTCACATACTTATTAGAAATGACTCCTTCCCACAACATAATTATCAGTATGTTATGTTTCCTCAAGAAGTCATGATATTCATTCACAAAAAGCGACTGGTTGAGTTTCTAATCAGGAATCTTTAGTTCTCGAGCCTGTTAATTTATAGACTATTGTGCTAAACTGTAATACAAGTAAATCGTCTGCATGATTCACTCAAAGAAAGAAGAGGAAAATGGTTTTGAAAATCTTACAGACTGGATAAAAACAAACTTTCAAGCTCCCTTCAGCTATCCATTCTATCTCATATAACCCATGCACATGATTACACACGTGAAAAAGATAAATGATCTTTAATATCATTAATATATGTATTATCATTTGGTCCAGGTCATTATCTCCCACACTTATTTATAGAATCAGTGCTCGGTTTATATTATGATAGCAAATCTTCACACTTTAATGGATAGACTTCAATCTACTCCACCGTCCATCTCTTTAGCCATCCATACCATTGAAAACCTGATAATGGTATGCTCAAATTCCTTGTTGATGTAGATATTGAGATTTGCTATCATAACTTAATATAAACTGGTTTAGCATGAAATACATATATGGAAATCATTTATCTTTTTCACATGTGTGTGGTCATGTGTATCAGTTATATGATATAGAATGGATAACTAAAGGGAACTTGAAAAGCTGTGTTCAAATCCTTTATATTACATTCAAACTCCAAATATATAAATTATACTTGTATTTCAAAAATATTATTGACTGGATAAAAGAAAATTGGAAAAAAGTCAGTAATCTCTTGGGAATTTACCCATGATTATATTATAATATTTAAAAATATCGTTTAAATAAATTTTCTGTTTTAAGGCTGGTGGTAGTGTTTTGATCACGACTTTAAAGAGGAGTTAATGAGAAATGAGATGGGTAAAGAGAAAAGAGGTGTTAATCATATGATCTCATATCTGTTGTATTATAATAAAATAAAAAGTTGATGTGGAAAATATAAGATATTTATTATAGGAAAATGCCTATACGTGCTTGCCTCTATATACTTAGCTATTACTTTTATATTTAAACGATTGTAAATGTTGGACGTAACAAGCAAAATACTTTTGCAAAAATGACGACCAATATGTATAATAAATATAATTCTTTGTATTGCCAGGCCACTTAATAGAGATATTAAATCCACATGTGTTATACATGTAAAAAGATACATGTAAATATACATATATGCACATGCATTGTGTGCATTTGCAATCTTCCTCAAAATTTCCAATTCTATAATTTAATATTTGATTTCCTCATTAGGTGGCAGCACTAAGTGTTTTTTTTTTAAAAAAAACTCATTCAAAGTTCATTGAAGAATAAACTTGAACATTGTTTCTTGTGTTAAATATTCAATCTCAGAACTGAAAGGGAAAATAAATCATTTGTTTACATTATATTCGATTCGCTTACATTTCTTTAGCAATCTTCAAATACTTTACTTGCACCAATTTTTTTTTTTTTAAAGCTTTATCACGTTTTATTTTATTAAAAGCGTTTAACATCTGTTTTGCTTTTGTGGTCAGGATTATGAGAAGGTTTTTTTTTTGTATGTGTACTAGTCCAGATTAGATTACAGTAAATCACCTCTGACCCAAATGCTTTAAACATACCAGCCAATAGCGGTATTTGTTCAAAAAGTAGCATTAATGCTTGCCAAGGGTCAGTTGCGTCATCAGAAATTACAGGGAAGCCCAGATAGGAAATGTTGGTAAGAATAGTATATTTGCTCTATTCACATCTTAAATTTAATAAAGTGATATTTTACGTAATAAATTTAATATTAAGTTTATCAGATATTTTCAATCTTTTATCTTACCATTTGAAGACCGTATAGAAAATATCAGAGTTTTCTTTCTTTTGTCAATGATGGTAAAGTTTTCAGATTCTACTCCTTTTCTTCTTTTTTTAAATTAGTAGACTACAAAAACTATTTTAGTGCTCTACCTTATATATATAATTTGGTAGGATTTAAAAAAAGTCATGAACTTTGAAATCTTTGTTCGTTTATCATAATATGAAAATATTAAATAGTAACTAATCTTTCTATTCAGTTTTAGTAAAAAAAAAAAAATAGGCGAAGAAACTGATTGCGAGCTGTTTCAAAAATATCTTCTAATCACAGAAACAAATGCAAATGGAGGAATGAGGTAGGGGGTCATCCTGTTAAAGAATGATTAGAAGTGAGATTTACTGTTATTATATATATACTATAAATTTCATATCTAATCATTCTACTGTAAGATATCTCCTTCCTCTCCCATTTATATTGGTTTCTATGCTTAAAAGATTTTTTTTTTTTAAAAAAAAAAAAAATCTCAATTTCTTTGCGTAGTTTTTTTTTTACTAACATTGAATAACAAGTTTAATTATAAGTTTAGTCATAAATATATTGCAAAACCTTTTTTTTTTTTTAATTACTCAATTTGACTATAGTTGTGTTCATTTTTAATGTCAGTCGAGTGTAAGTTTTTCCTTTACATGCCTCCAGGACCACCTATGGTCGTGGCGCGTATCTGCTTTAAAAATGAAATGTCACAGTTTCTGACTTATATGTTGTTTTCAAACACAAGCCATTATACACATAATTAATGGCTGTCAAATCTATGCACATAGTGGCAGTATTGAAGGGCTTAATAAAGCCACTCAGAAATCTATTTCCTAGTTAGACATTCTGCAGGTTTCTTTTAGAATGCTTTCTAAAAAAAAAAATATCCATATATTGACTAAATAAATCGTATTGAAAACAATTATGCAATGTTATTTGATTTGTTTTTTTTTAAATATAAATTAATTCTGACTCAATATATGCTTAGTGTATACAATTCACATTTTATATATTTGCACAATTGTTTATGTTTAATATTATATACATTAGTGCAGTATTTGTCTGTTTATAATTCACATACACAAGCTTACGTATATAATAAAAGTACATATAATTTATATTCATTCATAAACAGATCACATTACACGATATAGATAGATTTATTTACATGTAACATTCATATTTACAAGTATATTCTGGACTTTACAAAAAATGTAGTAACTCTGGAAAGGAAGCATTTAAATCAAAATAAATCAAATCATGTTTTTTGAATTATTCAAAAAAATTATTTAGTCAGAAGAAAGCCTTTGGGTGTAGAAGAATAAATAATTGAAATAAAATTTAAAATTATCAAATTAAATAAATTGCTGTATGCACTATAGCACAGTGATCCGATAGCAGAGCTAAAAATAATAGTTCCAGAGTCGATCCTTAGTTTAATAATATCTCAAAAAACTTTAGTCTAATTAACTCAATGAAATTGTTAAATACTCAGCCAATCACCAGGATGCTTCTTCATCATATGATTTTTGAGCAATTTAACAATATTAAATATTATCATACATCTTTTCTTTAGACATCAAACTCAATTGCTTCCCCAAAATGCCCATAAGTCAAAAATCTCACATAAAAAACAAACAGTTATAATAAGTTCCTATAGGGAAAAAAATAATTTGTTTTTCAAAATATATAAAATCTTGGTTAATAAAAAACAAACATGAAATTGAAAAATGTGTTAATTAATAAACATTTTACTAAGCATATTATTAATGGGGAAAAAAAAAAAACTACTACCCTATAGGAAAATATACTGCATAAAAAAAATTTCAGTAGTTGTAATTCTTTGATTTGTCAGTCCACTATTTTGCTTTTTATGTAGCCTTGGAGTGATATTTTATAAATCACATTAAATTAAAATAAAGCATGTAGAAAAAAAAGCACACAGGTAAAATTTAAAATGTATTTTTGATACACTTTATATTCTAGTATCAAAGTTATTTATTTTTCTAATATCTAACCAATAAAATTGTGATTTTTTTTTTTTTTTTTCAGTGCTGTTAATTGTATGAATGTATTTTTTTTAAAACTATTAAGTATAATAAAAATTAGATAAAGATATAGATGTGTGTATGCTATTACTTATAGTAAAATATATATTCTTGTGCAATGATAGAGTGATGAACAAGCTTAATCTAAGTTCACCCAATGTCTTCCAGTAACAAATGCCACATGATCTTTCATGTGATTAATCACCAATTATTTTTATAAAATATATGCAGTTTTTTTTAAACCATGTAAAATATACGTAATGTGATTAATTTGATTGTCAGATGGTAATGATAGTATTCTATATGTTTAATTTATATATTTGTTAAAATAATAATTCTACCATTATGATAATTGTTGTTTAATCAATATATGCATTTAGTACTAAAACTTGATCTATGAGTAATCAACTTTCTGCACTCATATATTTAATGTCATTCACTTTTGATATATTTAGTAGTGGTTTTTATTAATCATTTGTTTTGTATTAGATTAGAGATTATAATTAGGTTTACACAATATTAAACCAGCCAGCAATTAATAGTCACTAACAAACATACAGTTAAAGCAATTTGTAATCTTTCACTATCATGCACATTTAATAAAATACAGTTTTTTTTTTTATTAGACAATCTCAATTATTCAACGATCTTTATAGAGTTCATAATCTGCTAAATTAAAAAAAAACATTACATGTTATATAAATCAGCATTTATTTTTTATAGCGTCTGTATACAATTGTAATCACATTCATATCGGCTTTTTCAAACCAAATTGTGCAAACACTTTTTGCGAGTGTTAAATAATAAATGAATACCCTCTGACCCATACAAGATATAGAATGTGATTACAATTGTATACAGACGCTATAAAAAATAAATGCTGATTTATATATATGATTAATTTCAGTTGGAATGACGTTCAGTAAATTCTAGTAAATTTCATCGGTGTCATTCATTCATAAGTTATATATAGTAATTCAAAGTGACTGTTCTATAGTCACACCTTCTGTGCCAGTACTTCAGATTTGCTCATATATAAATATTTGAGTCGTAGTAATAAGAGGGATTCCTTTGGGGATTCCTTTTATTGCTGCATAAATTCTATATCTTGTATGGGTCAGAGGGTATTCATTTATTATTTAACACTCGCAAAAAGCGTTTGCACAATTTGGTTTGAAAAAGCCGATATGAATGTGATTACATGTTATAGTATATTTTTAGATCAGCAGATTTATAAGATCTGAGGAAAATAATCATTGTATGGTAGAAACTTTAATAAAGAATTTGTACTGTTTTAAGTGTGTATGAAAGTATATAGTAAGTGCAGAAGTAAGTGGAATAAGAGACTAAATATTTACATTAGGGGGAACAATTCTAGAAACTTATATTTTGGGAGCCCAACCAGATCTAATTCACAATTAGCAAATTAAAAGATTTGAAATATTGATACATTATTCTTAATTATTCAGTGCAAATTGTATATTTAATGTTATAATTTAATTTAAAATGTTTTTTTTTTTTTATAATCGCTAAGATATACTTGGACTAAATTCTAATAAATAGAATATATAAGAACTAAGTAATGCATTTAAATGTGACTTAAAGAAATTTAGTCTTTTGCATGAAAATTGATTGTAGTTTGAGTATCATCTTAATGTCTGTAATATAATGCCCATTGGCTTGTACATATTGTAATGTCATAATGGATTTACTAAAATTTATGCAGCTCTAAATATTGAGCTGCTAATATAAATTATGTCAAGAGGATAGCGAATAATGGCAAACTATCACTGATAATGATCAAGAGCTATTGCTTAATTAAGAGCTATTAATTAACTAGCTTATACACAGAAAAGTTAATATACTTTATTAAATTTGTTGTTAGTTTTAATGAAAGGCAAGTTGTCAGAAATTTTATGCCTAATCATTTTTTTCACATTAAAGTGTTTGTATTTTCTTTATCATTTAACATTTATATACTTCAAAAGTGTATATATGTATATCTACAAATAAAATGTCTATTAACCTTATTTACTTTCAGAGCACAAGAGATGCTTCAGTTTTTTAAATTTGCGTTTTTCGCCCTTTGCTGAAAATTTTGCGAAGCTTTTTGTTTTTAAAGCTTTAAAATTCATGTATGTTTATTTTCTAATATTTTAAATACAAAAAATGTCAATAGATGGCTTGCAAAGCCAAGAGGCAGTCCAACAAATGATCACGAGCTCCACCTATGATGGATAGCCGTTATATATTTTCGATTTCAAATCTTGCGTGTTCACTTCAAAATATTATGGGCTGCGAGAAAATATTATGATGGCGTAAAAATTTCATTTTTTGGAAAGTTTATGATTATATTGGTAACCTATGTAATAATTATTAAAAATGAAAAGTAAATATATATTCATTTTTTACAGAAATGTTTTATTTTTCAATAAAAAATAATATTTTCTTCTAAATATCGTTATTATAGAGATTATAATCATGGGAAAAACTGTCTACAAAATGAGGTCATTCACCTGATTGGTATTATATTTAGCAATATTATGAAAAAATTGTAAACTTTTCAAGCATAATTTGATAGATTTAATAGTTATTAAAAAAAATCGTTTAGATTTGTAAATCAAATTTGAAACAAGGAAGAGTTCATTCGTTTTATAAATTGAATCAGCTCCACCTAAAATTTGCCGATGTGATTATGTTTTGTTTTGAATAAATATATTTTTTGAAATAATTACAGAAATCAAATGGGATTTTTTAAAATTTATTTAATTTCTAAACAAAAATATCTATTGAATGAGGTCAAATTTATTATATTCTGGTAAATAATAAAGGTTTAATAACAAAATGAAAGTTGAAAGCTCAAATCTAGTGAGAACAAAGAAAGCTGTCAGAAAATAGTGAAAATTGGTAGGGTTAATTAAAAACTATTGTAATAACAATAATATATATATATATATAATGGTAATTAACTATTATAGTCTTTCATTCTGCAGAAATACTTTCGATTAATTCCTTAATCCTTCTCAACTGCCATTAAATATAAAAACATAATGGAAGCAAACAACTCAAATCCCACGAATCACTGATTTTAATGTTAGCAGCTTGTCTATTAATTATATTCATTTTATTTCTGTTTATTAAAATTGCCTCCTTAATTTTTTTTTTATTATGGTTTCTCTCTTCATGAGGAATCTTAACACTTTCAATATCAAACTTAAATTTATATTTACATGTTCTTTCATGAACCTCTGAAGCAGTAATTAAATCATTATCATTTTTATTTTTCACACATTTGTATAGCAATTCATGCTCCCTTAATCTTTTTTCAATACTGCACTTTGATTCACCTATATATGATAAGACATATCCACAAAAAATTTGATACACAGCATTACTTTTCTGCTTGACAGGTATCTCACTTTTAGAATTATTTACTAACTTATTAACATTATTTGTAACACAAAATGAAACATTAAACATATCCTTACATATATCCTTAAAAAAAATTCATTTGAGCATATGAAATATATGGAATAGATTTTCATTTTTTATTATCAATAAAAATGGATACCTATTCCATATATTTCAAATGCTCACGTGAAATTTTTTAAGGATGTATATTGAAACGGTCTGGGTTTTCCACCAGAAGAGGGGGGATGCATCTTACAATGGTCAGCCCTAGAGTCTTTGGTTAGGATATTGTGCCTGTTGTGATGAAATATGTAACCTATGGTCATAATGGTCTAGCTCTAAGTTTACACATTAAATTTAGATACAATTTGGACAGGTTCATCCATATCTCACCCCTCTTTCGGATTCCATTATGCCTCAGTATTCATACTCAGGGGGAAATTTGCCTTTGGCTCTCTTCAGGGATGAATTTACACTAGATAGCAACTGTCACACCTCTATACAGGTTTTAATAGATTTAAAGATCCATCCAAACATTACTGTGTTATTAAATAAGAATGAAATGTGTGTGTGTATATATATATCCGGTTATAAGTTGATGAGTGAATGTATAAATGATTTTGATAAATTAGAGACCAATATAATTTAAATCAAGTTAAATAACAAAATAAAAATGCAAAACTCTTTAGCATGATAAAAAGATTATAACTGTATATGTCAAGAAAGTATTTCTACCATATCAATGATTAATATATTCATTATTCCAACCCTTACCCATGGTAGACATACATTGCAAGACACTAACTATTTACAAAACAGATAAAAAATCTTTTATTAAATTAACCGTGAAGCTAACTACTATTTTACAATATTATACAAGTATATGCAGAAAGGAGTTTGCTATTAACTGAAAGGAGACCCTTTGATTCCTCTTGGAGGCCTTAAAGGAACCGAGCAGGGCAAATTCCTAATGTCCACTCCATACGTTCTTGTCGTTGCAGCTGTTATTACTATATGTTTATTCATATAGTATACGAACATGGATGGGCTGCTCACCAACACGCATTAGCCAGCGTGGTGAGTTTATTGGCTTTTTACCTCTGAGTTTAAGATCAAGAAACACCATGGTCTTTCTTCTCAGTGCCTGATAAGGCAGAATGAATGTTTGTGTAAATGATAAAGATTTTTCCCAATTATACAATTATGACAGACAAAAATAAAGCATGGCCCTTAATCCCAGGAGGCTGTAAAGTCACCAACCAAGGCAGCGGTTGGTGGCCGAAGGCGAAGGGTGCTAAGAATATCCTGGAGGCGGACCCAGGCTGCCATTTGATGACGACTTTTTATTTAGGTACTTACAACTGCAGATCACTTTCAAGTGAAGGAAGATTGCAAGAATTAGAAGAAGAACTCTCTTATATTAAATGGGATATTATTGGACTTTGTGAAGTTAGAAGAAAAGGTGAAGAGACAATTGATTTAAAAAGTGGACATATGCTCTATTATAAAGGCACAAATATTGGAAATACAAGTGGAGTAGGATTCATTATAAATAAAAAGTGGAAGAACAATATTGTGGAGATTGATGGTGTATCAGACAGAGTGGCAAGATTAGTTATACAACTTAATAGCAGATATCAAATGCAGATAATTCAGGTTTATGCCCCAACAAGTTCTCACAGTGATGAAGTAGTAGAAGATTTTTATATGGATGTACAAAAGGCTTTTGATCAGAGTAAACAACATTTTAAAATTGTTATGGGAGATTTTAATGCTAGAATTGGTAAACAAATGAAAGATGAAAGTGTTGTAGGTAATTTTGGTTATGGTAATAGAAATGAGAGAGGACATAGACTTGTGGAGTTTGCAGAGAAGGAAAAACTTTATATTATGAATTCTTTTTTTTTTGAGAAAAATGTTAGAAGGAAATGGACATGGAAGCATCCAAATGAAGGTACAGCAGAATTGGATTATATTTTGACTAACAGGAAATACATATTTCAAGATTGTAATGTTCTTAATAAATTTAACACAGGAAGTGATCATCGATTAGTAAGGGGTAAGATACATGTTAATGTAAAACTAGAGAGACAAAAATTATTAAGAAAAACTATATTTACAGTTGATATTCCTAATCTTCAGAAACATTCTAATGAATTTAAATTAGAACTTACAAATCGGTTTCAAGTATTAGTAGATTTTGAACATGATTCAGATTTGAATGAAATTAATATGAAAATAACTGATACACTTTTAAAAACTGCAACAAAGATAGCTGGTAGAAAAAAGCAGCAATTGACTAATAAAATTTCTACTGAGACTAGAGAACTTATGAAGAAAAGAAGGAATATGAAGATATGCAAGAATGATGCATTAAAAAGAATTGAATATCTCGAATTTTGTAAAATGGTGCGGAAAAGAGTTGAAAATGATATAAGAAAGTATAACTGTGAACTAGCAAGAAAAGCTGTAGAAGAAAATAAAAGTCTTAAGAATGTAAAACAACATTTTGGTATTGGTAGGAAATTTATATCTGCAATAAGGAAAAAAGATGGAATTATTACTAAAAAGAGGGATGACATTATGAAATTGGTAGAAGATTTTTATCAAGAATTATATAGTAATAAAGAACAAGTACCTCCTATATCTATTACATCTTCCGAATTGCCCAGAATTTTAAATGAAGAAGTGAGAAATGCAATTAAATGTATGAAAAAAGGAAAAGCTCCAGGTAATGATGGAATTATAATTGATATATTAAAAGAAGCAGGTGAAGAAACAGAAAAAATATTAGCAAAGTTATATACCAAATGTCTAAATGATAAAGATGTACCGGATGATTGGAAGAATGCAGTAATAATATTAATATTTAAAAAAGGTGATAAAGAAGATATTAGAAATTACAGACCTATCAGCCTTTTATCAGTTTTATATAAAATTTTTACCAAGATAATTACAACTCGTCTACAGAGAACCTTGGATTTTCACCAACCAAGAGAACAAGCTGGATTTAAAAGTGGTTTTAGTACAGTAGATCATATTCAAGTATTGAGAGAAGTTATAGAAAGGACAAATGAATATGAGTTGTCATTATGTTTTGGATTTGTAGATTATGAAAAGGCATTTGATTCTATAAACATTTCTTCAGTGATTAAAGCATTGGATCATCAAGGTATAGATCCAGGATATTGTCATATTTTAAAGAATATTTATAAAAATGCAACAGCAACAATTAGATTACATAATGATACTGGGAAAGTCAACATTGAGAAAGGTGTAAGACAAGGTGACTCCATATCTCCAAAACTTTTTACAGCAGTGCTGCAAGAAGTATTTTGTGGATTAAAATGGGAAACTAAAGGAGTGAAAGTAAATGGAGATTATTTAAGTCATTTAGATTTCGCAGATGATGTAGTTGTTTTTGCAAATAATGCTTCCAAGCTGCAGGAAATGTTGCAGGAGTTATCAGATGAAAGTAGGAAAGTAGGACTAAAGATAAATGTTAAAAAGACTAAAGTAATGTTTAATCGATTTGCTCCAAATATGAAAATAAAGATTGATTATGATGAATTAGAAGAAGTTAAGACTTACAAATGCCTTGGTCAGATTATTAATACAGATGGAAACATAATAGAGGAAATTAATCATAGAATTAAACTTGGTTGGAGTGCTTTTGGTAGAAATAACTTGATATTAAAAGGAAATATGCCTATGTGTTTGAAAAGAAAGGTTTTTAACAAATGTGTTTTACCAGTTCTTACTTATGGATCTGAGACTTGGACACTTAATAGAAGATCAATACAGAGACTTCAGACCACTCAAAGAAGTATGGAGAGATGTATGTTGGGAGTAACAAGAAGAGATCGAAAACACAATGTATGGGTAAGAGAACAAACAGGTGTTACTGACCTCATTGAAAAAATTAAAAGATTGAAGTGGAGTTGGGCTGGACATATTGCTAGAAGAGATGATAATAGATGGACAATTGAAATTTTAAACTGGATTCCAAGAGATTGTAAAAGACCCAGAAGGAGACCACATGTAAGATGGATGGATGAAATAAGAAAATGTGTAGGGGTGATGTGGAGAAGAGAAGCTAAAGATCGGAGAAGATGGATTAAACTTGGAGAGACTTTCATCCTGCAGTGGATTGATAATGGATGATGATGATGATGATGATCCATAATAGCCTTGTCTTTCAATTCCAGTTATTCTTGTTCCATCTTCTTTGGGGATCCCCCTCTATATACAATTCCCTAAAGTTCATAGGAAAGAGCGTCTGCACAAGATTTGTCATTTATACCAAAGAAAAAATAAAGATAAACAATTTTTAGTCAATAATAAAAAAAATAACACAAACTCTATCCTGTAATAGTGTATGTGCTTAATATGGAAACATATCAAAAAATCTTACCTCATTCCATATTATAATGATGATGATCAAATGTCAAGTCACTACAGAAGGGAAGCTGACTCAAACTTTATTTAACATAAAAAAAAATATTTTGTCTAACTTAATAATCCCCCCCTCCTTCAATTTCTTGCTTTCAAGAGTAATGGATTCTTCCAAGCTCTAGGCACATTTAAGCTACCAAGTATGGAGATAAAATAAAACTAGAATTTTTATAAACAAATATAAAAAAAATATAATAAATCAAAATGTTCATTAGTTCATCTTGATTAGTGTCCATGAGTTTAGCAATAATGTCTCTTATGGATACAGACTATCTCTCTTCGAGTCATTCTTCCTCGGTCATTCATCACCCACTAAAATTCCTCGGCAATGTACTTAAAACAATGTTTCCATTTTCTGCAGTTGCTTTCCTTCTTGGTCCATTTAGATATTTATTGTAGGACTTTTGATGTTTCTTTAGGCATTATATATGCAAGTAGGTTAAATCGTCATGCTCCCATGGTAGGATTGCAGCAATCTAGCCTTATGGCAATATTAATTTAGTCGGAATACATTGCATAGCATTTCATAATAGATTTACTTTTTCTTAATTTATTATTTGGCATTTACTGACTTATATAAGAAAAAAGTTACTTCATCATTTATATATAAGCTAGCGATGTTTTACTTCTTTTGTCTCCATTTTCAAATAATAGCACTTTTTTTTTTTAATTTCAAACTTTTCTCTGTTTAAATGTTAATTGTAATTTCTTATAATTTTGCACTGTGAAGATTACACGAATAATTTGGAATGTTTAAACAAGTCATCCATCTTCTCTTGGATTCAAACATTTGATATTAATTGTACAGTTATTGTGTCATTTGAAAAATAACAAAAGACCATGGAAATGAGCAGGGTTTGCTTTTATACCCTGCTTAGTTTCTGTTGTTTAGTATACTAGCATTTCCTTTTTCATTGCTGTAACTGTCTATTGTTACACATATTATATTGATTACAGTTAGAAATAAAATTATGTAATAGAATTCTACTTTTATCTTCTATACTTAGTTGCCTAGTGCTTGTTTTGACATTAGATCATCACTATGTTTACTAAGTTTAAGTCTTTATTAATGATGTATAACACATTTATAAATAACTCATTGTTGGTCTATGTATATATAAGAAGGATTTCTTTCACTGGGTTTTTTATTTTTCATTAAACAAGGGTAATTAGTTCATTGTGACATTTGTTTAATTTAATGCTTAATAAAGCAAAGATTGATCACGTATATATATGTATGTTTACAAAATAAAATGATAGTGCATATTCAACTATCTGTTAGTTAAGCTTATGTTTTAACTGAATTTGATCTGGTGATGTGGATAAATAAAGGCTGATTTCAATAGGATTGTAAGCTACCCTTATGATATATATATATAAGGATGTGTTTAATGTTTTGTTTTGTGTTATAAATAATGTTAACAAGTTAGTGAATAATTCTAAAAGTGAGATACCTGTCAAACAGAAAAGTACTGTTGTGTATCAAATTTTTTGGGAATGTATATTATCATATATAAGTGAATCGAAGTGCAGTATTGAAAAATGATTAAAGGAGCACGAATTATTATGCAAGCACATGAAAAATTAAAATAATAATGATTTAATGACTGCTTCAGTAGTTCATGAAAAGACATGTAAAATAAATTTAAGTTTGCTATTGAAAGTTAAGATTTCTCATGAAGAGAGAAACCACAATAAAATTAAAATTAAGGCAGCAATTTTAATAAATAGAAATAAAATAAATATAATTAATAGGCAAGCTGCTAACATTAAAATCAGGATTCATAGGATTTGAGTTGATGATGTTTGCTTCCATTATGTTTTTGAATATAACGGCAGTTAGATAAGGTTGAGGATTTAACTGAAAATACTTCTGCAGATTGAAAGAATGTATATAATAGTTAATTACTATTATATTTATTATTTTTATTGTTATATATATATTGGTTTACAATAATTGTGAAAACAAACGATATAACAAAGCCTTTCTTCATTATAATGAATGGTATTGGCTGACATATTACATTTGTACCTAAGACATTTCAGAACTTCCTATATTTATTAAAGTGTCATATATCTTTTATCAGTGAAATACAATGATATATTTTTAAAAAATTATTTTATTATATGTTTATACATTTAATCTTTAATCGACTGCAGCACTGTTATCAACTGACATTATATTTAAATAAACTATTAATGTGTTATTTTTTATGTGAAAATTAAAGAACAAGTTATTCAGTATAATTTTTTTTAATGCAGACAATATTTATTTTAGTAATTAAAAGCAAATAACTTATAATAGAATACATTTTAATGAATGATATAATTTAGAGCAGATGGTACAATTTTATCACTACCAAACATGAGAACTAAGATATAAACTGGAAGGAAGGCATTTGTATATTTAGCAGTCCATTTTGTAATTCTTTTATAGTTTTCAAACTAATAGCCTGAAGTTGTGTTTTTATATTGAACTATTTCCATTATTTAATATTAAGTATTGAATGTTTTCAAGAAATTTAACTTTATTTAAATTTTCCAATTACATTTAACTGTTAGTAATAGCACACAGGTCAGTATAGGCCCAATGTTTTGATAGGTATTATTCTCCTCTCTTCTTCAGATATTGCTGGTCTGACCAGTACACTACTAGCATGAGAATCGATTCTGAACCTTTAAAGTCTTGATAACATAGCATTAACCAACCAATCCATCCTGCCTTTGGCAGGGTGGTGTCACTTTAAAATTCAATATTGAAGAATCTAAGGATCCAGATTCAATTTCCATGCCACTACTATCACTGGTCAGGCCAGCAACACCTGAAGAAGAGAGGAGAATAATACCACTCAAAACATTGTACATATACTAACCTGTGCGCTTTACTAATAGTTGAACATAATTGGAAAATTTAAATAGAGCTACATTTTTCTAAAGACATTCAGTACTTAATATTAGATAATGGAAATAGTCCAATATATTGTAACATTTTTTATGTTCGGTTAAGCCTTCTATTACGCACTAGAAAGTGTGAGTTAATCAAGCTATGAAGAAGAAAAATATTTCATTCACAATTCTAAAAAAAACATAGCTATATTTCCTGATTAACTCGACCTAATATTACTTAGTATGATGTACACTGCCAGCGGAATCAGTTTTTTTATTTATTTAGTACAAGGCACCAGAATTCTACACAAGAATTCACTGATCTTTCACGTCACATTGCATCGTCATTTACGAAGCAAATTATTAAAAGATTGGGGAACATTTCTTGTCATTTTAAAGCTTTTATATGAATCTTTCCCAGACCTTAACTATAAAACAAGCATATTATCAAATGTAATTTACACATTTCTCACACAATTAACTAACATTAATAAATTTATAATTAACATTAATAATGCATAATGAAAAGTTGATATTAGAAATATTTTATTCTAATAAATTAAAATATTTAAAAGATAAATTGTTAAATAGAATTGGAAAACACATACATGCTAATCCAGATATTAA
The DNA here is from genome assembly GCA_028023455.1 of Epiperipatus broadwayi. NCBI lineage: Eukaryota > Metazoa > Onychophora > Udeonychophora > Euonychophora > Peripatidae > Epiperipatus > Epiperipatus broadwayi. The sequence continues at coordinate 7,265,128 of JAQFVV010006251.1, forward strand.
CGTTAAATGATTAATAAATTCCAAATAGTTCACATTTGAATAATTAAAACAGTTCATCAGGGAGTAGAACAGCAAATGTCTATTGGTATTATGAGCTTATAGTTAACATTAGTCTGCCAACATTTTTAGTCACAAATTGGGTCAGTAAGTTTTGTAGTACAAGTTTATTTCTTGGGTTATGTTCCTGGTCAGTTACAAAATATGGCTTGGCACAATGGTTTTGGAGTAACATCTTTATGGTGAAAGAAGATGTCCACAGCTCCGATTTCTATTCACGCCTGATGCATTGGTTCAGCTTATGAATATTCTTGGATGAGGCATTTATCATATTGAGATAACAGGAATCACATCTAGCCTTGTCCTCTTGCCCATTCACACACGACAAAGCCACAAAAGACCTCACTCATATATATTTGGTTCTTTTTATACCCTTGACCAGTTTTTTAATTTTCAGTGCATATATTTTATCTGTTTTATTATCAGAATACAAGATAATCTTGTATATTATTTCTTATTTTCAGCTATAAAGTCTGTTTTTTTTTACAAAATATTTCTGCCATCTTTAGCATTAAATTTTTTTTACTGATCGAAATCTTTTACATTTGGAATTTCTTTTTGTTTGTAAGTAAGTACTTTTATTCTTTCCAATTCTAACTTTTTTTTTTTTTTAATATGTCACAGCATCTGCCGGGACGCGAACCCACACCAAGGCGGCTGCGATACCTCTCGGCTAACAACGCAAGACACTTTTATTTTTAATTAAACAGATAATATTAAACGCGAAAAAACTTTCATTGTACGTTTAAAAAAAATAAATTTCACTAATTAAAAAAGAAAATTCAATTGCTTGTAGATTTTTAAATTTTACTTTTTTTTTTAAAAAGCTTTTTTTTAAATGTATTACCAAATGCCAATATATTTGAACAATATATATGTAAAACGGTTCAACATAAATACAACTAAAATATCATCACAAACATTTAGGAAAACACTAATAACCTGAATATAAAAAAAACATCTAAGATTTTAAACTTAAGCCAATTTACATACAGAATTAATTAGATCTATATAAGTTTCCATATATTTTACAGTCTTCAGATTTTGCCATCTTCAAGCATTGAATCATAATCTTTATGAACAAAAGCAAATGACAATTGTTATAGAGATGGCAATATTAAAATACTATGTTTTATTTTCATTGACCACTCAAGCTTATAGTAGTAGATGTTTCTAGAGAAGGATGAAGAGAAGGGTACTTGGATGTATATTAGAAAATCATGTGATATTGTCATTGCTAAACTGTCTAGCTAAATGATAGAAAGGGCTTGCAGCCACTATATAATATGAAATATCTAAAATTCACACTTGCAAGCTGAATAGAAATTGTTTCATAAACACTGTCCTTCACTGATGATAGCAAATCAGCTTGAAAATCATGATCTGAAGGTGGAACTAATGATAGAGATAGTGAATGCTTACTCTGACATTTATGTAAACAAACATATGCTTTGACGGTGTTTTTGGTAAAACACCATCTATTGATCATAAATACAAGCATTAGCAAGTTTAACTTGTTTTTTTGTTTTTCATAAATGTACCTTTGAGGTTTTCTTGCAATGATATATATTGCAGAGACTTCTACTATGTGGTGATACTGAACTGATATCAGACCCATATAGCTATCTGGCTTGCTATGCTGAGTTTGAAGACATTACGTGTCTAAAAAATTCACGCAAGCTGAATAGAAATTATTTCATAAACGCTCAGAATTAGTGTTTAGATCTAGTTTCTTATTCCTGTCCTTCACTGATGATAGCAAATCAGCTTGAAAATCATGATCTGAAGGTGGAACTAACGATAGAGATAGTGAATGCTTACTCTGACATTTAAGGAAACAAACACGCTTTGGCAGTATTTTTGGTAAAATGCCATCTATTGATTATAAATACAAACGTTAGCAAGTTTAACTTGTTTTTTTGTTTTTCATTGGATAATATAAAGGAATTGAAGGTGACTGCTAGTTGCATAAGAATGTTAGCTCCATCTTCAAATCCTAGTTCCCATTGACAAAGGCAAAAGTCAGGAATTGTGTTATCTACAAATTCTATGCTCTGCAAATAGAAGTTTAGTGTAGTAATATTTTTCATACCTCTTCAAAACCATCATAAATTCACTGAAAATGTGTCATAAGTGAGATTTTAATTATCAGAACAGTGTAGATATTTTTTCATCTAAGACTACAGAATAAAAATACACCCTATATACAATATAAAATAAATCTACCTTTTTATTAAATAAATTTTAAGTCATTATTTTAAATCATAGCACCATAATTTTGTGGTTTCTTATTCTTATATACTATTTATTAACATTTTAACAAATTGATACAAGGTATTGAATATATTTGATAGTCTGTTATTGAAAATATAGATTGTCTAAATTATTGTAATAGGCATAATAAATAAATGAATGTCATATAACAAAAATTAATATCAGACTTTTATATATGATTTTTAACAATTTCAATAAAAATATAATTGTTAATTCATAATAACACACTCCATAGATGGGTAAAGCACCGCATGACTGTCTTTACTAACCACAATTAACAACAGTAATTCATTTTATATCACTCAATTTTAGAACTATCCATATAATTCTTAGTAATTAGTGGATGCCAGATGGTAGTTGCTAAACAAATCTCAATCCAAATTTCTGGTTATTGATACTTCAGTAGAAAGCACTGGGTGGATATGTTCAATCCAGTGCTCAACACTTGTGGGAAGTGAATAATCATAAAGTAGTCTGGGCTGATTGGCATTACCACATGGAGATTAATGATTATTTAAGATTATAGAGATGGCTCTTGAGTAGACAATGATATTGTAGAATTATTGCTTTTCATCCAGACATTTAATGTAAGCTAGGAATTATGTGATGGTTTTTGATATTTAGTATCATTTTCCAGAATTAAAATCTTAGAAAATTTGGAATTTTATGTCATTGGCTTGAATAGTATAATAAAAATTGAATATGCATGCACATGCTGGATCGATGGTATGCAACCTATTGCTTCTTTCTGTTGAGGCCAATAGCTAGAAACTAGCTTGAGGATCTGATATTTATTATCCATTGTGTACTAAATACTAATATTGTCTTTAGTTTAGAATAATATATTGTTGGTATTATACATAAATAAATAATGGCTAGACAAAATAATAAAAAAATCTAATACTTTTATTATAAGATCATCATTTACATATATATTTGTGTTCTGTATGTAATTGAATTATTTCATATAATACTTGAACAGTGTAAAATAGAATATTACAATTTTTTCATGAAGAAATCTTCATGTTCTTTGAAAAATATGTGGTAGATTCTACCTTACCTGTTCAAGAATGGCCCAAAGAGTTTTAATATTTAAATTGGGTCATTAGGGAAGATACAAGGATGCATTTTTCTTTTTAAAAGACTATTTACCTTCATGGGTTATATGAATTTAAATATCATTACATTGGAAGATGGCCATATTTTCTAGAAACAGTATTTGTCATAGGACAACTTTGGTCCACAAAAATATTTTCATTGTCTACATTACCCATGCATGGTAATGACTGTAGTAAGGCAATGTCAAATTGCACCCAAATCTTGAGTGGTTTTATCATTATGTTTGAAAATTGACAAAATACAACCTGATTTATAGAATTGTCTATAGTAATTTTTTAAAAAAATGGTTAGAAGAAGTATAACAATTATTCCATTTATTTTATCATATATTTGTCTAGGCCTTATATGACTCTGCATCTTAATATTCACATTAAAATCTGATAGCTTTGCAATAGCAGCATGGTTATAAATTGGCTTTTTAGTGAAGATAATGAGGGAAAGTTCAGATGTTTTTTTAACATTTGCAATGATTTTCTTTGGTGTGTATTTTGACTTCAACTTTTCATGATATTCATAAGTTCTTCTCAACACAATTTAAGTGGTAAAAAATAGTCATAAGCACCATGATATCTTATCTTGAAATAGTAAACACTTTATAATAATCTTGGTCTCTAATAATACTCCATATAATGAGGCCTTATCGATTTTAAAATCTGATAGCTCTATCAATTATTATTAATCTAAACTGATGTGGAATCTTTGAAAATATTTTTTACTATTATCTTAACATTCCATCTATAAAATAATTATGATGTTGGTATATATTTTTATGGTATCTGATAGTGAAACTAATTCTTCTAAAAGTTGGGTTTTTGCCATTGGTTGTTACTCAATCTGAATTTTTCTTACATTCCAATTTTAGGATAAGGTGTTAGAATCATTTATGCTAAGAGAATAATTAGTAATAGCCATTTATGACGATGATGTTCAAATGTTTTTGCTTGGTCATAGTATTACTTTTACCTAGTATTTTTCTTACCTACAAGCAACGAATATAATGTACAGAAATGTATACGAAAAATTTATAGCATATGGTATAAAGTTAAGAAAAGAAAGATAGATTACTGCATTAGAATAAATCTCTCTTTTTATCTGAAAAACATTATTTAAATTATGATTTGCTGTTGATGTTTAAATATGCTTATCGCAGACGTTCTTTATTTACATAAAATGTAAATATTTATATCCATTCTTATATATTTACAGTTTGTTGACAAATATTGAATAGTATTCTTATTCAGATCATTGTATTGGCATTTAAGTCTAATTAGGAACAAGTAGTTGGTAAGCTACATACATATGTATATATATTATTGACATTATGAATTGTCACTGCTACTTGGGGGACGGGCATTATTCTTTATTGTTTTATAAATTAAAAATATTTTCCGTTTCATAGTCTTTGCGTTTTGTAAACCAATTAAAAAGATATAGATATCAGATTGATTTTTCGCTACTTCTTATGACTTTTTTTTTAAAAAAAATTCTAAGCATTTTTTTTTTTTTTTTAAATTTAATGCTGAACAATTGTTTAGATGTCAAGCGTTGTTAGCCGAGAGGTCATCGCAGTCGCCTTGCAAGCAAGTAATTGCTTGCAGACGGTTCTGGTTTCGCGTCCCGGCCGATGCTATGATATATGAAAAAAAATTAAAAAAACACTTGTTTAGATAACAATCATGCTTAAAAATAGTACGCTAACTTGGAAAAGTATATATAAGAGGAAGTTAAAGATGAAGTTATTTATATATACTGTATAATGCCATTTTTTATAATATGTATTATACACTTCTCAGTTTATTTACTCCAGAGCCATCTATTATGAACCTGAGTAAGCAATCGAGGCTAGATGATAGAATTTATCCACACAATATGGCTAATTTATTTTTTTTGCTGGAATTATTGTTTTATCATTTATAGAAAAAAGTTTTAGGAATTATTTAAAAAAAAATTATTTTCAGTCAGCAATATTTACTTATTTTGACTTTTTTTATAAAGACATAATTTACTCAGTATATATTGCTTTACTTTTCCCTACATTTTTATATGTAGCATATTTTATAAACTAGCATAATGAATAATAAACACAAAGACAACTTACATATATAATTTCAAATTTTTGGTTGTTGTTTATTTGAAGGTTTGTGTTGAGGGCATATTTGTCTACTTCTATTATCTGAGTTATTAATGTTATTAGAAAAATTCTGGCTTCAATTATATCTTTCCAATGTTAGTAATAAAACACAGATTAGTAGAACATAATGTTTTGAGAGGTATTATGTTCCTCTCTCTTTTTTAGGTATTGCTAATCTGATTAGTGAGATTCTTGAGCATTAAATTTAAAGTGATGCTCCAATCAACTAGGTTTTTTCTGCCAAAAGCAGTAGTTAGTAGAAATTTAATTATCTATATATGATGGATCCTCCTGGATCTCTCTTTTTTTTAAAGGATAAAATTAAGGAATGTTTTCCAAACTTTATGAATTATCAGGTAGGGTTGATTTAGGGGGGTGATTGCTATTGATATGTGAGCAATTCAGTTAGACGATGAAAATAGTCTGAACTTATAACTACAGTTTACATATATTTGAACATGTAAGCCTGTACTGAATAAGTTAATCACTGACTGATGAATCTTAAAAAACATCTTCAATTCATGTAAACTATTAGTGTTCAAAAAAAAAAAAACTAGCTTTCATAGATTAGCAGGGAAGATACATCTATATGCATATATGTGGTCTGATGAGATTTATTCTTTATAGCTTTCATAGATTAGCAGGAAAGATACATATATATATATATGGTCTGATGAGGTTTATTCTTTATATATATAATCAAAATTACCCTAAATTCATAACTTAACCAGACTAGCCAAAAAAAAAAAAAAAAAGAACTTTAAAGCATAACCAATTGGTTTTGTAGCAGTGAAACTATTGGTTGGGCTTTTACAGTTTTTTTTTTTTGGCAAGTCTGTTTGAGTTGTGAATTTGGGGTCATATTGATTATTTATTGACAAATTTAGCTTTACATTTTTAATTTTATCTATATACATAAACAAACTTCTGACTCTAATGTATTTAAAGTGTAAACTTTATTGTTGTAGTCTTGAAATCAAGGAATTAAATAGTCACAAATGTCAAGATTTTGGAATTGACATTTTACAATGTCACCTATATATATAGAATGAATTGTATGAATTATTGGGATTTAATATGAAGTAACAACTAAATGTATATATATGAGTCTTCTGTAATTTAGCCCAATGGTAGATTTGAGAAGTATTTCTTGAATCAAAACTCAACTTATCACTTCTAGTGCTTTTACATAATTTTCAAAGAGACTATTTGATTTTTTTTTTAAATTATAAACCAAATAATAATAAATGTGATTTTTTAAAGTAAACTGTCAATAATTAACTGTAATTTTCCTGTTTATAATCAAATAATGACCATTTTATCAAGTAATTCTGATAGTAAAAAGAACATTATTAGAAAAATAAAATGTGTAATATGTTAAAAGGATTTTAAATTTTAATTAATAAGTAACTGATATGTACAAGGGCCCAGATTTGACTAAGCCAGATGAATACTCAATAAATTATTTGAGAAATAATAGACAAAGAAAGTTTTAATCTTAGAATATATAATATTAGTATATTTTGTTAATAATTCAACTAGAGGCTTGCTGATTGTATTCCATAAATTATCTCAGTCTTAATCATGTGATGTTTAGTGTATTTAATCTTAATCATGCATAGTGTTCAACTATAATGCTGCACTATTCTTATTACAGTATTTTATTTTACTCTGTTAACTCTTCTTTTTTAACTTTTCACTATAATGCTATCTTCAGCATATTTTACTGTTCACAAATTGCTAGTTTTGCAAACACCGTATTGTTTGTACCCCATATTATGCACGGAACTAACTGATCTTTGCTTCTAGATATTCTGAGTTATTTTCAGACACCTGATTTGCATAAATTGTTTAATTATTATTGTCTTGCAAATTAGCATATCTACTGTACTATTATTTTTGCATAAGTTTAATATTATGCATATTAATTATTTTTTAGAATGTAACTTTAATGTCTTTTATAGTGACTAATTTTATATACACACCTAATGTAATTTTATTTTTCATAATGAACTATTATCTTTTAATAATAATAAACTAACCAAAACATTTCAAATGTTGGTTAAAGAAAAGGTTTATTATATGTCTTTATTTTTATTAAACATAAATGAGCACACTTTTGGCTTGGAAAAGCAGATTCAGAGCACTTGCGGGTTGGCTGAGTATGCTGCTGTATTTATTGATGAAGTACTAATTATTTAAATTAACTATTTAAATATTCTATTTGCTTGGGAGATGGATACTGGTTTTTTTTTGTTAATGACATTGTTGTTAGCAATAAATCATGCCCAATTTGAGATGCAAACAAATTGAGTATATGGTAGTTTTGATACAGAAATTATCCATAAATCTGTTAATATATCAAATAGTATTGATATTGTTTCTTTAATATTTAATAAAGAATTTTTGGTTGGAAAAATTAAAGTTATTAACAATTTGTTTTTGTTAAGAATAAGAGTTTAATATTTTTATTAGATCCAATAGCTATTGGCCACAAAAGAACAATTCTAAGGAATTTTTGTTATAGAAATGAAAAATTAAATAGTTCTAAAAATATAATATGCTTTGTTTTTAAAAAAGACAATTTTTTAAGAATTACATTAGTTAAGTTATTCTGATAAATTGATTAAAAGTATTTTGTTTAATAGAAAATATAATATTTAAAGAGATTATGAAAAAATAAGATTTTATTACTTTGCCTTTTAAATTGTCTTAAAATTTTAAACTTACCATTACAGATATTTTTTTATGCATTTAGATGAAAATAAAATATTAATTGTCCCATAAAGCAAACTTAAGAAAAACAATAAAACTAAGAAACCTTTTAATTATTTTCATGTAAATTATAAATTTTAGAATGTAAATTTTAAAATGGAACTTTTTTTTAATTTTAAATTATTCTAACTAAAATTGTGATTATAATAATATATAAATTGTCAATTATTTTTTCAACAATTATTTTTTAAAAACATCAGAATATTTTGTTATTTCATTTCTAATTGAATGCTAAAAGTAAAGATACCCATTGTAATGTGGTTTTTTTTTCTAACTAAATAAATATTAGATTATATTACAGTTTGTTTTAAAATATTTATTTAATAATACCATTGATAAAGATGAAAAGAAAACATATTACTAGTTAAATTTGGTCAATTTATACATATATGTATGTATTATGTGGCCAATTTCTTTTACAAACTAATATTGAAAAATGGAATTTTTTTTTAACAATTAAAAGTAGTTTTACATCAAAACAATCTATTTTGATATAACATAAAAAGATCAGTTTATTTTTAAAATCATATAAATTTCCCATGCTTTTTTTACCCCAATAAAAATAGATTTTTTAAAATAATTTTTTAACTTTTATGAAAGTATTTCTAAAAAAAAAAAGGTCTTATTGCCATTTTAAAAATTTCTAGTGGAAAGAGGAGTAAATTATAAATATAACTTCATTGAATTTTGACTTCAAATATTTAAATCTTACTAATAAAAATATGAAAATTCAAAGTATGTATTTATTTAAAAAAAGTTATACTAGGCATAATCATGTAGAAAGACTCTGTTCAAAATACCTTGACAATAAAGATTTTTTTAAAATTGATTAATTTGTTATCAAATTAACCTGTAATTGTTTGTATCTGCATAAATAAACAGAAATGAAACTATTAAATATCCAAAGTGATACTTAATCACAACTGCCACTATAATAAAAATATATATATATTAGAGCTTAACTATAATATAAATATATATATATTAGAGCTTAACATGCATATGATATTAATACTGAAGTTTCAGCATTGTATTCTACAAAGCATGTTCTATTTGTTGAACTCATTAGTTGACACATTTTGTGTTTTGTGGTATTGATTTTTTTGAAAATATGTTTTCACTATGAATGTGGTATATGAGTTGGGTTTGAACATTTTTATTCTGAACTTTTAAAAATTTGAATTTATATTTTAAAAATTATAGACTAAATCATGATCTCTGGTCATGTTTATCAGCCTGGCTAATTGTCTTTTATTTTTTAATCCTATCAATAGAAATTATACTCATTTGTTATTTCTTTATTTTGTCTAATCTAATACTGTAAAAGTTGTTCTGCAGTTTTTTAAATATTGAATGTTTTCCAGTTTTTAATGAATTCGATATTGTGAAATTTAATTAATATTTTTGCATTTTCATTCTCCTTTTACTATTGTTTTATTATATTTTAAATGATAAATAAAATATATATTTTAAAGACATAAATATATAATTTATTTTCAGGTTTTAGTAAATGCAATCCAGAGGCAGAAAAGGCAAGCATACCAAAACAGGAACCTCGTTGTTCTTGTTGTCCTTATGGATATCATATAGATCTGGATTTTGTTCGATTTTGTGAGGCTGTATCAAATGGAACATATCTTAAAAGCCTTAAGCAAGTTCATCGTACTAAGCGGAAGTTAAGGAAATCAATGGAAATCTATATCAGTCAGCAAGATAGATCAACTTCAAATGCAGCTGAGAAACCATTGGATAAACCAGAGATTCTATCTACTCCAGAATTAGTGAAAGCTGTTAATTTTCAGGATACAAGTTTAGATTTAGAGGACTGTTCATTTTCACAAAATGACTTAGATACTAGTCAAAATAGCTCTACGAGTTTCATTTCTGAAAAAACAGCATCTTATAGTGATGTAAGTTCAGATAGTTCTCCGTCTGTGAATTCTGTGAATTCAAATAGTACATATGGACATTGTTCTCATCTTCCACCTATACCTCCTCGAAGGAGCAGCCTTTCTTGTTTAGAAAATGAATTACCCTCTCTCAGGTCTTTAAATGCTTCAGGTAGAAGTGGATCAACAAGTTCATTATCATCTCAGTCAACTGTTTCCAGCATGAATATTCCATTTAACTCACATGAACCATTATCCAATAAAATTGCTGACACCATAGCAACTCTAGATAGTAGTACTCCACCAAGTTCTGATACATTATCAGAAGGTAGGGAAAGCAGTAGGTCAAGCTCTGGAAGTTTAACGTCAACCTCTCATCCCTCGAGTGTTTGTCCAACTATGTTAAAAAATATTCGTGAACAACTTGCATTAAGTTTAAAACATATGCGGCAATTGGAGGAACATGTAAAGACAATACCTGTCTATCAGGTTCAAATTTCAGTGTTAAAAGAGGAAAAACGGTTACTTATGTTGCAGTTAAAAGCAAAAGGCCAAAAATTAGATAAAAGAACAATTGGAATTGGAAATCATAAGATTAATGAAGAATCTTCATTCAATGAAAAATCTCATTCATTTTGTGTAAGCGAACAAATATCTCAGCCAGTAGCCATGAAATCTTCTGATGATTTCAAACCTCAAGATTGGCTGAAGAGCTTAAATACTTCTAAACTTAAAAAAACTCGTTCTATAGGGGTAGGCTGTGGGGATGTTCATGGATATGTTGATTTGGCATGGTATAAACCTAGTCGGGGTGACCTTCGAAGTGTAGGTGTAGGTACAAGTACAAAGTCACAAGATGTTGGTATAATGGTTATGTCATTGCCTCAGTTATGGTTTCGACATCCACAAGATAATTATTGTGCAAAGTGTGGTACACAAAAAACTATTTATGAAAATTTTAAAAAACCTACTTTACAAATAGGTAAAATCTGTGAATCAACAAGTGACAATTCTAACTCTTCTCCAAGCAGTACTTGCTTTAAATGTCAAGAACAAGACAAAAAAACTTTTTCCTCACAGAGTACTAATTGCTCTGTTGAAACACGAAATGTTAACTGTGTGACAGACTGGTCATTTTGTGAGTCATCATGTTTGTTATGCTCCCGAACAAATGAGACATTAAATATTAAAAATGATCTATGTGAAATATGCTGGAATACTTTACTTAAAGAGCTTGAGAAGTTAAGGATTTCTCAAAGTAATGATGTAAAAAATTCTTTTTGCAATACAGAAACAACATTATTAACTGATGCAAATTGTGAAATTGAGATAGAAACCTTTTTATATACAGGTGCTCTAAAAAATCAAAGTACTCAAACTAATTTATGTGCTACTTCAAATTCTGCAACCATGATTGATTTCCCTACTACTGTTAATCAATATACAAGCATTGATATCATTACTGCGGAGAGTTCTACTAATACAGATAGCTCTCACATTGAAGTCAGCCATTGTGGAATTAATACAGAACTTAATTGCAGTTCATCCATAGACATTGATGCTTTTGTAGATTATTTTACGAGAACAAGAACTTCAATTGATTCTGAAACTAACACCGAAGATCTTTCATTAAATGATGCTGTTAATGATTTTTGTCGACAGAACTCTTTGAGTCGGTCTATTTCTATTGAATCATCTGTGAATACTGATATTAGTATGAGTGATAGTGCTTATGTAATTGATGCTTATTTTACATCTCTCAAAGGAATCTCACTGCCGATGTGTGATGTCGCTACTATGACCGAGACAGATGAACTAGCTGTTATTGATACTTATTTAAATTGTTTGCAAGTTCCATCACTAGAAGAAAAACTGAGAAAGGATGCAGTTCAGATGGATGAAAAATTTGTGGATATTTTTGTAAAATCTATAGAGCTGGAGAAAGAAATCAATACTTGTTCCAAATGCAGCATGAAACCAAAAACTCATGATGCCACCACACAAGCATTGTTTGTAGAATTGCCTGTATTTGCTCCCAAAGTTGATATTGCTGTTGGAGATGCTACTCAGAACAAATTTTTCTGTGATTATTGTAGCAATAAAAGTACCCGCTCTGTTGCAGTAGGGCAGCATAGTATTAAAGATATACTTTGTGATCAATGTAGCTCTCGAAAAGTACGTTCAGTTTCAGTTGGAGATTTTCGTATTATGGATAGTGTTTGTGATAGGTGTAACAATATTAGGACTAAGAACATGGGCAGTGGAAATTCCACTATTTTTGATACATTTTGTGATCGATGTGAAAATCGCCAAATGTGTTCTGTTGGTGTCGGCAGTTCGAGCATCAACAATATAATATGTGAGATGTGTAGTAGTCAGACTTTAACTAACAAGGGTGCTTCAGAGGAAAATATTATGGTTCATGTGAGTACAAATACTGATAGTAGGGAAACATCACCAAATTTAACTCCTCTTGGAGTTACATTAAATGTTTGTGATAAATGTAATGCTGCTATTCGATCAGTGGCTCGAGATTTTGTGGATCATAAAATACCTTCAGAGGAACAATGGCCAACTGAAAATTTATCTGACACTCAGAATTCTGTGTTTTCTTCAGCTAATACTTCTAATTCAGGCACTCTTAAAACGTATGGCTATGATAATCCTGCATTCTCAGATAATGTCAACTTCAAGAATCGTCAAGCATTAATTAATGATATTGATAATATGAAGGAAAAAAGAGAGGAATATAAAACAAATGGCTGGTAAGTAAAAACTTTTAAATAATTTTACAATTTTTAGTTATTGCCTAAAATTAAATTACATTATATGTATGTATGTGTATACATATATTTATAAAGGACTTGAACTCGAACTTTCAAGCTCCCTCCATCTATCTAATCTATCTTATACAACTGATAAACATGACCAGATACATGTGAAAAAGATAAATGATCTCCAATGTACATATTTCATGCTGAACCAACACTCAGCAGTTGATCCAGATCACCATCTCCCACACATATATACAATCAGTGCTCAGTTTATATTAAGATAGCAAATCTTTAAATTTAATGAACAGGCTTCAGTCTTCTTCACTCTCCAATTCTTCAGCCATCTTAATTTATAATAAATTAAGTTTGATGTCTGTATTCTTTCCAAAATATATGCAGTATGCAAATTTATATATATTAAATACAGTAATATTCTTATAAATTTAACTTACATGTGAAAAAGATAAATGATCTCCAATATACGTATTGCATGCTGAACCAGCACTCATCAATTGGTCCAGATCACCATCTTCCACATATATACAATTAGTATTCAGTTTATATTAAGATAGCAAATCTTTAAACTTTAATGGAAAAGCTTCAGTTATCTCCACTCTCCAACTCTTCAGCCATCCATTTCATACATATATTTAAATATATATATATATATATGTGTGTGATAAATTAAGTTTGATGTCTGTATTCTTTCCAAAATATATGCAATATTCAAATTCACATATATATATTAAATACAATAATATTCACATAAATTTAACTTATTTTATTAGAAGTACTCTCAACTATATTCCTTTTAGTCTTTGTCAACTATATAAGGTTAATTATTTAAAGTTATATAATTGACAAAGACTAAAAGGAATATAGTCGAAAATACTTCTAATAAAATAAGTTTAAATTTATATGAGTATTACTGTATTTAATATATATCTATATAAATTTGAATATTACATATATATATATATTGTAACCTCCAACATATAATATAAGGAAGTGCAAGTAAAAGAAAACAGAAGATATAAATAGAGCATGAATATAGCATGAATAAATGAGTAGAACATGAGTAATAGAGGTTAACTTCCACATCAACAATAGATTAAACACAAATCTGTGTGTAAGCCAAGAGCTGGCTTAACTAGCATGAGCATGAGTGGACATGGAAGAGGACACAGTGCATTACCAACTTTATATTACCTTAAGTTCTCTATAATCGGACATTATACGAAGCATTCGAATTAAACCAACCTTTAATACATGAATGATAATAATGTTAAAAGACATCTATTTAATTTATAGTTATATTAAGTGATTAATAATCAGGATAATATCAACAAAAAGTCATAAGACAGTAAAAGTATGTAGAGTGGTAAAATAAGGGATCTCTCAAGAGAGAATAAAGGTTCCATGTTTTAAACTAGGAATACAATTTGTATGGCCTAACTCTAGAATTTAATAAGAAAACAATGTTAACATTTCAACAATGAGAGTCTTCTAGATTTGCATTGTGGTGTTTTGGGGACAGGGTTGGTAAATTTGGCATAAAGGATAAAGTGAATCAAAACTAATTTTAGATATTTCCTGTATATATTTACATGTTTGTTTAATAAAGGTTATTGCTTAAAATAAAATAAAAAAATCTATCTAGTGAATGAGTATGAATTAACATAATGAAATGAATGATAAATGAGTAAAGATGTAGAAGATAAAAAAGTAATGAAGAGCAATAATAATTGACTATTGTAAATGAATAATGAATAGACCTAAGAATGAGGAAAAGAAGAAGGGGATATGTTGAAAATGAGTAGTTAAGGTTATAATGAAATGGGATCAATGAAAGATGAACAAACTGTGCTGGGATAATAAAATGAGGTGATGATGTAATTAAAATAAAATAAAATATGAAGTATGATGACAATGTTGATGATGATGATGATGAATGAGATTTTGAAACATTAATTTTATATTACTAAAATAAAAGCAAAAGGGTTCTAAATTTAAATAATTAAAGAAGAAACTATAATGAATCAATAAAAGAATAAGAATGAAGATAGAGACCAAGGTAACGCATTCCAAATAACTTAAGAAATAAAATCTAATAGCAAAATCAAAGCAAAACTATTATTCATTAATTTAATTTCTCAGGATCCATATAATTTTTAAATTTCAATATTTTTATGATGTATATCTGGATCAGTAAGAGGGATTTTAGTACTATCCAAATATAGAAAATTGAGATGACTTATATTACATAAAGGGAATTACTAAAGAATATCTAATTACTGGTAATAATAAAAGTATACTCTTAAGTTTTATAATAAATCAACAAATCCATAGCAATAAGGTAAATATAAACATATTAACATTAAATATCTTGAAATATTTTAATCACGATTATAACAATACCAGCAGGACAATTTTAATATCATCTACGAATAATTTAGATTTGACCACTATGAACAATATGACCAAATTCTGTGAATGAACGTATTTTACAATTTATTGAAATATTATTCTTTAAAATTAACTATTTAGTTTTTAATACATCTTTTTAAAACAGCATTTCTGCATGATAATAACAATGTGTTAATCAGTCAACAGTAAAATTTTATATATACTCTAAAGATAAGAGTTTGGTAAAATTGATTAATGATATGCTGAACATATAATAAAACTGAAATACTGAGTGATGACAATGATGATAGCAATAACAATAATGTGTGGATACTATTAAGCAATAAGGTTACTGACAAACATAATAAATTTCCAAAAACAAATTTTATTTACAATATTTACACATTTCAAAAATCAACAATATATATATTCTTTATCAAACTTTAGAAAGGAAAGTACATAAAATAAGATTTTATTAGCATAACTATAATATTAACAGAGAAAGATCTTGGATCTAATCAAAAAGTATAATACAGTATTACCCTTTTGTAATATTCTTATTTACACCCATCCTTTGATCTGAATTTGTTTTAGCTTACGACTCCAGTAGGATATTTTATTCACTATATTTAGGTTTATTAAATTTCTTTACTCAAAATTAAAAATATAGGTAAGGTAATCATAAGATTACTGCTAAATAAATGGTAGACAGGCAATATCTAATGCTAGGCAGTTCAGGATATTGAATATTTTCTCAGGCATTAATAACCACACTTCTTTTACCATATTAAGAAGACTATACATTTCTTAATTTTATTTGTCTAGGACATTGGGCTAGTAATGTAACATAATTCTACTTAAAATAAATCGATATTACCGTAATAAATCCTTATTTAATTCCTTAATATCATATCATGAAACTTTTCTCTAATATTATTGAAAATTTTAGTATATTAATATTTAACTATAAACATCAAATAACAAATTCAGCATGTGTATTCAAGATCATGTCAAGTAGATAATGTACTAGTACAATAATATAATACTATAACTTAATACTTAATAGGAATATTACTATTTACAATCATCATTTGCTTAATGCTAACACTGTTCACATATATCATTTATACCTTCAAGGATGATTTCATTGTTACTGAATAATAAATTGTCAAGACTTAAATGGGTGAAATTCAATGCCATGTGTAATATATATCCATGAGTATATCAATGCTGAGCCAATGCAAATAAGTACAAAAGTAATCCCTTGACTACGGATTGTCTGAAATCCCAGTGCCACTATTTGGGAATTCCTATAGGGATATGAGGAAAAAGAGGTGGTTAATCCTCTAGCTAAGAAAATACATGAAAATTCTTCATAAGAATATATGCTTTGATTGGCTAAAAAATCTATGGTCATCATATGTTATTGGCCCATGATGATATTTCATATTTTCACACAGTGTAAGGAAAGAAGTATGCCTTACATAAGATGATAAGGATATAAAGACAAATAAAAATAGCAATACAATATATCATAATTCTCTAATATGGCAACAACCAAATCTCACCAACAAACAACATCTATCTTATAAGTGTGAACACCAAACAAACAGAATATAATCAAATTAATTAATACATGGTAATTAAAATAATAATTATCTACTCAAAAACAATCTCCAACTATAATAATTATTATCGGTAATCACTTACTTAATACAATATGAAACATAATATTAAATATGCCTAGATTTGATTAACATTGAATTTTACCTCACAAAATCCATTTAGTAATTGCAGCTTTATCAAAAGATATTAGAACAAAAATATAGTAACATTATAAAGTTTAAAAATTTATCTCAAACTATTATTACCTTTCCTTGTGATCACTTTTAAATATAAACCCATATTTAACTATAGTTATTATTGTGAATCTCATCATAATTTAGTTTATGTTCCCTATAATCAAATTTTAACATAAATAGACACCCAATTTGTATTTTCTCTTGGATCCCTTTTGTTTATAAACAAACTGGTTGCCAAACCTACAAGTATTAAACACATAAGATTATAATAACATACAATAATAAAAATATATATATTCTCAAATAATTCTTCACATTCCTTCTGTGAAAAAAAGAAAGACTTTTACATTACAATTTATACTGCTGAATTAATCTAAGCCTCATAATAACTTTGGGTTCTTATAGCATTTTCCCTCCATAAATGTCTTAAGCAAATTATTTATTCTTCCTGAGAATACCAATTGAATTATGGGACAAACCAAATAAACATTTATTAATTAAATTATTATCAAGGGAATTGTCAAGTCACTAAATAATTACAGTTTCTTCTTTTAATATTTTAAAATGGATGAAAATACAATGCTATAGATGAATGCTGATTTCAATATTATTATAGTAGATGATTGTATAATTTTAAGGCACAATTTAGTTATCCAATAAATATTTCTATTATAATTTCTTAAAATTCATAATATTATTAACATGACAAATTATACACTTGGAATTAAGTTGAACAATGAAGTAATATTGACAAATACTATTATTCTGTTTAATAAACATAACAATTCTGCCTTGGCCAAGCAATATTTTATACTTCATATCTGATTTTTATTAAGTTTAAGCTAATTTATAGCATTTAATGTCATAGAATTTCAATAAAATGCTTCGAAAATTTTAGCACTAGTATTACATTTGTTCATAATTGATTAAACTAATACCAATATGAATTATTATTATTGCTAATTATGCATAATAAAATAACTAATTATTTTCAGGCATTCCATAAAACTTCACCACATTAGACACCAATACTATACATGTTTAATTTAAGGTAATATTTCATTTGAATAAAGGTATTTTAAGAGTGTATTAGGAAAATCAGCATTTAAAATTGTATGCAACTTTTAACATAGTTCGCTTTCCAATTTTTCTTATGAATGAAAGTTCCAAGTTTATTCTCTATTACAATTTAAAATTTCTTGTAGCAATGTTTATTACATATCGTACGGTTGTTATAACTAAAACACTTATGAGAAAATTGATGAAAATTCAGGTTTACAAGTATTTTGAACTTCTTATAGTTAAGTTTACTTTTGGCAGCCATTTTCTTGATATAACTTTTTTTTGATAGTAAAGTCCAATTTTAAATTATCAGCTGGTGGTCAACAACCTGTTCTGAAGGAGTAAGATCTTTTAAAATTTACTTCATGGTTTTTTAATTAATAATAAGTACTTTATACTTTTTATTACAGAAGAGTAATATATTTCAAATAATTTAGATACATTACATAATAGATAGGCTTCACTGACAGTCATCTATCTTTCCCAACAATCTACAATAGTCTCCCCAAATCTATAATAATCTCCCCTTACTTTATTTGTGCAAGCCTATTTATAAACTTTTCGTCAAGGGGATGACTGTAAAAGAATAAACCAATCAGATTATTGTAAGTGATTAAATTTACCTAAAATTAATAAATCTCCACCTTTAAACATGATGATAATTAATTCTATAGTAAAAATATATTTAATGATTAATTATACTCATCATCAACCATTATCAATCCACTGCAGGATGAAGGTCTCTCCAAGTTTAATCCATCTTCTCCGATCTTTAGCTTCTCTTCTCCACAACACCCCTGCACATTTTCTTATTTCATCCATCCATCTCACATGTGGTCTCTTTCTGGGTCTTTTACAATCTCTTGGAATCCAGTTTAAAATTTCAACTGTCCATCTATTATTATCTCTTCTAGCAATATGTCCAGCCCAAACTCCATTTCAATCTTTTAATTTTTTCAATAAGGTCAGTAACACCTGTTTGTTGTCTTACCCATACATTGCGTTTTCGATCTCTTCTTGTTACTCCCAACATACATCTCTCCATACTCCTTTGAGTGGTCTGAAGTCTCTGTATTGCTCTTCTATTAAGTGTCCAAGTCTCAGATCCATAAGTAAGAACTGGTAAAACACATTTGTTAAAAACCATCCTTTTCAAACACATAGGCATATTTCCTTTTAGTATCAAGTTATTTCTACCAAAAGCACTCCAACCAAGTTTAATTCTATGATTAATTTCCTCCATTATGTTTCCATCTGTATTAATAATCTGACCAAGGTATTTGTAACTGTTAACTTCTTCTAATTCTTCATAATCAATCTTTATTTTCATATTTTGAGCAAATCGATTAAACATTACTTTAGTCTTTTTAACATTTATCTTTAGTCCTACTTTTCTACTTTCATCTGCTAACTCCTGCAACATTTCCTGCAGCTCTGAAGCATTATTTGCAAAAACAACTACATCATCTGCGAAATCTAAATGACTTAAATACTCTCCATTTACTTTCACTCCTTTAGTTTCCCATTTTAATCCACAAAATACTTCTTGCAGCACTGCTGTAAAGAGTTTTGGAGATATGGAGTCACCTTGTCTTACACCTTTCTCAATGTTGATTTTTCCAGTATCATTATGTAATCTAATTGTTGCTGTTGCATTTTTATAAATATTCTTTAAAATATGACAATATCCTGGATCTATACCTTGATGATCCAATGCTTTAATCACTGAAGAAATGTGTATAGAATCGAATGCCTTTTCATAATCTACAAATCCAAAACATAATGACAACTCATATTCGTTTGTCCTTTCTATGACTTCTCTCAATACCTGGATATGATCTATTGTACTAAAACCACTTTTAAATCCAGCTTGTTCTCTTGGTTGGTGGAAATCCAAAGTTCTCTGTAGACGAGTTGTAATTATCTTGGTAAAAATTTTATATAAAACTGATAAAAGGCTGATAGGTCTGTAATTTCTAATATCTTCTTTATCACCTTTTTTAAATATTAATATTATTACTGCATTCTTCCAATCTTCCGGTACATCTTTATCATTTAGACATTTGGTATATAACTTTGCTAAAATTGTTTCTATTTCTTCACCTGCTTCTTTTAATATATCAATTATAATTCCATCATTTCCTGGAGCCTTTCCTTTCTTCATACACTTAATTGCATGTCTCACTTCTTCATTTAAAATTCTGGGCAATTCGGAAGATGTAATAGATATAGGAGGTACTTGTTCTTTATTACTATATAATTCTTGATAAAAATCTTCTACCAATTTCAAGATGTCATCTCTCTTTTTAGTAATAATTCCATCTTTTTTTCTTATTGCAGATATAAATTTCCTACCAATACCAAAATGTTGTTTAACATTTTTGAGACTTTTATTTTCTTCTACAGCTTTCCTTGCTATTTCACAGTTATACTTTCTTATATCATTTTCAACTCTTTTCCGTACCATTTTACAAAATTCGAGATATTCAATTCTTTTTAATACATCATTTTTGTATATCTTCATATTCCTTCTTTTCTTCATAAATTCTCTAGTCTCAGTAGAAATTTTATTAGTCAATTGCTGCTTTTTTCTACCAGCTATGTTTGTTGCAGTTTTTAAAAGTGTATCAGTTATTTTCATATTAATTTCATTCAAATCTGAATCATGTTCAAAATCTCCTAACACTTGAAACCTATTTGTAAGTTCTAATTTAAATTCATTAGAATGTTTCTGAAGATTAGGAATATCAACTGCAAATATTGTTTTTCTTAATAATTTTTGTCTCTCTAGTTTTACATTAACATGTAACTTACACCTTACTAATCGATGATCACTTCCTGTGTTAAATTTATTAAGAACATTACAATCTTGAAATATGTATTTTCTGTTAGTCAAAATATAATCCAATTCTGCTGTACCTTCATTTGGATGCTTCCATGTCCATTTCCTTTTAACATTTTTCTCAAAAAATGAATTCATAATATAAAGTTTTTCTTTTTCTGCAAACTCCACAAGTCTATGTCCTCTCTCATTTCTATTACCATAACCAAAATTACCTACAGCAATTTCATCTTTCATTTGTCTACCTATTCTAGCATTAAAGTCTCCCATAACAATTTTAAAATGTTGTTTACTCTGATCAAAAGCCTTTTGTACATCCATATAAAAATCTTCTACTACTTCATCACTATGAGAACTTGTTGGGGCATAAACCTGAATTATCTGCATTTGGTATCTGCTATTAAGTTGTATAACTAATCTTGCCACTCTGTCCGATACACCATCAATCTCCACAATATTGTTCTTCCACTTTTTATTTATAATGAATCCTACTCCACTTGTATTTCCAATATGTGTGCCTTTATAATAGAGTATATGTCCACTTTTTAAATCAATTGTTTCTTCTCCTTTTCTTCTAACTTCACAAAGTCCAATAATGTCCCATTTAATATAAGACAGTTCTTCTTCTAATTCTTGCAATCTTCCTTCACTTGAAAGTGATCTGCAGTTGTAAGTACCTAAATAAAAAGTCATCATCAAATGGCAGCCTGGGTCCGCAATCAGGGGATTCTTAGCACCCTCCGCCTTCGGCCACCAACCGCTGCCTTGGTTGGTGACTTTACAGCCTCCTGGGAATAAGGGCCATGCTTTATTTTTGTCTGTCATAATTGTATATATGTGGGAAAAATATTTATCATTTACACAAACATTCATTCTGCCTTATCAGGCACTGAGAAGAAAGACCATGGTGTTTCTTGATCTTAAACTCAGAGGTAAAAAGCCAATAAACTCACCACGCTGGCTAATGCGTGTTGGTGAGCAGCCCATCCATGTTCGTATACTATATGAATAATCACATAGTAATAACAGCTGCAACGACAAGAACGTATGGAGTGGACATTAGGAATTTGCCCTGCTCGGTTCCTTTAAGGCCTCCAAGAAGCATCAAAGGGTCTCCTTTCAGTTAATAGCAAACTCCTTTCTGCAGCCTTAATTATACTATTCAACACAAAATAACTCTAATTTTAAGTCTGTTGATAAACTATTGTTTAATAATAAAATATTAAAATACTTCTATAGTCTTATTTAATAACTATTAAATTATTGTATTAGAAATATTGAAATTAATTTATCTGATATGTGAGTATGCTCACACACAATTTGACAGAGGGCTAACATATATGTTGAACAGTCCAACTCTCTACCATTCTAAAGAGATTTATTTACTAAGTTTATTGATTTTTATTCCTTAAAATTAATAATTATTAAACCACACCACTGATTCAAATCACAGATTTAATAATTAAGATTATTTATTGTTGAACAAAATTAAAAATTTTATTTAATAGAGGGATAAAATATCGCTTGAGGAACATCAAGCCTAACGTAAAATTACAATATATATTGTAACCCTCCCCCAACACCTATCCTATCTTTCCTATCAACAAATACCCGGAGTGACAGTTCTATTGATAATAGAATAAACTACTAGTCTGATCTTGCTTTGAATTATTAATGAGATTCTTATAATGCTATCCTACTATAGCTTAGCTCAGTGGGGGCTACAGAGATCTATAAGGTGTAAAATGCTTACTAAACATAGGAGGAAACATTATAAATTAATAGGAGTAAAACATCTATTAAGTTTTAAAATAAATAACTAATTGAAATTGGTAAAGCTCCACCATTTAAATTCACAAGTTATAGTTTAACCTCATCTCCCATCATCCAAATGCATTGAACAACCTTTACTGTATGATAGAATTAAATTAATAGTACTAATTAACTCTACTGTATGGTAAAAAGTTAAAATTAAATACAAAATAAAATATAGCACTACTTAGCTTTATTGTACAGTAATTTAAAATAAATAACTAAATTAATGTCTAATCTAAAATAATAAGAGAATATCTCAGGGAATTAATTTATTGTATAGCTTAATTTTAAATCTATACTTTATAATAACTAATTACCATCATAAAAATAATAATACAAATTAAGCATTATTCTAATAAAATAATAATAATTAGACAATGAAAGAAATAGGGTGCATTTTGATTTCAATTCATCATTTAAATAATAACCAAAATTTCCAGAGAATCATCAACTAGTCAAGCACTTCATATGGTGTTTGGATCAAGAAAACATATCATTAGATCTGAACATGTTCATCATTAAATTATGGAATAGTGAAATCATATATTGGATATGTAAGTGTGTGTGCTTGTGTGGAAACATAGCACACGAATGCATGCCAAAGAAGAACTCTGAACAAGGTTTTAAAATAAATAAAACATTTATTACAAGATATAACTAAACAAACGTTTTGCATTTCTAATTTACACATATACACATTTTGGATAGTTTCAATATCAATGATTGAATAGTCTACATGAGAATAAATAACATTAAAATAAACTTTCTGGTATTTTATTCCAACATATACCAGCTTTCAGTCAATTCTGATAAGCTTATGAAAAGAAACATTATAAACACTACACTAGGATAATTAAATATGAAATTAAACTTTTGTATTTTATTTCAAATATACGCAAGCCATCAGTCAATTTTGATATGCTTATGAAAAAGAAACATTTATAAACACTAGCACTAAAATAGTAAGATATGAAATTAAACTTCTTGGTATTTTTACTTAAAATACACGCAAGCTATCAGTCAGTTCTGATATGCTTATGAGAAAGAAACACTTATAAACATTAGCACTAAAATAGTAAGATACAAAATTAAACTTCTTGGTATTTTTACTTAAAATACATACAAGCTATCAGTTAACTCCAACATTCTACTAACCAAATCAACACTGGGGTAGTTCAACATCAAGATAATACAATATGGGTTTAAATCTAAAAGTAAGAGGTCAAGCTATCCTTCATAAAATAAATTGATTAAATAATTCCATTAATTAGCTATACTTTCTTTCTTTTTGCTTGCTCATTCAAAATGAGGATGAATCAGTCTGAGAATTGATGATATAAACTTAAAATAATTAGTATGATATGATTTGAAATATTGATTTGAGACTCACAAATCAGTTGGTAGATTTTCCCCATACCTTCAAAATTAATAGCCTCTTATGCATGTGTCTGAATTGCGCTACCTGTTATAAAATAATTAACATAGCTATATCCAATCGGTTTACTTATGAAATTGAGATGCAATTCCATAATATGGATGATGCTATGGCCAACCAAGCCCTAACACTAATTCTATTTCAGCTGTTCTGTGAAAGAAATCAATTCTACCTTTATTCTCTTTTTTATTGGCAAACTACATTACACTTGGCTATGAATAAATGATGGGAAAACATTCCAAATGAATACATGAGGGACAAGAAGGCTTCCTTAACTCTAATAATTTAAATAACAAAACACAGTGACTCCCTAGTCTAATTCAGAGGCTTAAATGTAGGTGTGGACTTCGTCTCATCACTGAAAAACAAGGGAAATACACTACTTTACTTCACATAATATAATCATCATAACACACAATTACTTAATCTGAAAAATATAATCCACTCATGATGAATTTGACTGAAAGTTTGTAATGATGGTATATTATACGATGTGATATGTTGGACTATTTCCATTTATGAGTGAATGCTGGATGTATAGAAAATTTTAAACTTTATTTAAACTTTCCAAATACAAACAACTTGTTAGTAATAACACACAAATAGACAACACGGGTTAGAACAAATGCTTATGAAGAATGGTTATCCATCAGCAGTCATCAGAAAAACTTTCAATAGACAACACAAAGAGACACCAAAAGTGAAAACAGTTATTGGTATGGTAGTGTATCCATACATACCAGGAATGGCGGACAAACTAAAGAAAATCTACAGTCAATATATTAGAACTGCTTTCCAAAGCCATACCACACTTCGGGGATTGCTTACTTCTACTAAGCCTAAACTGGAAATGCTGAAGAACAAAAACTGCATCTATGAAATACCATGTGAATGTGAAAGGAAATACATTGGTGAGACCTGTTGGCCTGTTGAACAGCCATTGAAGGAGCACAAACTAATGTTTAAAAGAGAAAAAAGATATGTCTACCATAGCAGATCATGTATGTACTAATAACCATATGCTTAAGTGGGAAAATACAAAGTTATTGGATAAAGAGGAAAAAATGCATAGAAGAAAATTCAAGGAAGCTGCTCATATGACAATGGTAAATAATCCTATAAGTCAACCCAGTGTGGCAATACACAATGTATGGAAGCCTCTAATTAATCTTGCTCTTAGGAAAAAATAAAATAAAAATAATTATACTCGTCAAAAAAAAAAATTGAAGGACTCAGGAGGATTTGAACCAACCCTCATATATAAATATATCAAAATTCTATTATATGTTGTCTTTGACAGAATAGCTCAGTTGGTAGAGCATTTGCCTTAAATTCGATATACAAGAATCTAAAGGTGTGAGTTCAACTTCTAAGTGAATATTGTCACTGTGCATATAGGCCAGCAACACCTGAAGAAGAGTGGAGAATAATACTACTCAAAACATTGTGTAATTACTAACCTGTGTTGTCTATTTGTGTGTTATTACTAACAAGTTGTTTGTATTTGGAAAGTTGAAATAAAGTTTAAAATTTTTTATACACCCAGCATTCACTCATAAATTATGGAAATAGTCCAACATATCACATCTTACTCATGATGAATATTTCAATAAACTGAGGGACAGTTCTCTCAATCCCTATAACACAATATATCATAAACACTTTTGTTCTCTATAGCCACAAAATACATTTCAATCTATAGCATTAAAAAAATAAATAAATTCACTTTTAACTAAATGCCTAATCCTTCCACTTCTTTTGGCACATCACACCATCTGCAACCGATTTGAAAGTAAGTCATTCTACTTTTAATTCAACAATTATATAAATGGATTAAACAATAGACAGGTATACATGCATAATAACGCATAAAGCAATTTCAAATCACATTTGATAAGGAAATATTGTAACAACCTTAATTAATAAGTTATATAAAAAAAATGAATCTCTCATCCCTGACGAATTGTAAATATTTTAAATTTGAAATATAATAGTTACTGCTAAATAAATCTCATCCTTCTAGCAAAGCAAAGGTAAGCAATGCTTTTATGTATTTAATATTAACTGATAAAATTGAAGTAAAAAAAATTGATTTGTGACAAACTACAAATCATTTAAATTTGAAGCAAAATAATTATTGAGAAATGGACCTCATAATTTCATAAAAACACAAAGATAAGATAATTTTTATGCATTTACCACTTCTTAAAATTAGCTGTTAATTTCCTAATAGCAAATAGATATTTCTATAAAACTATATTAATTACTTTTGAACATATGCACATTTTACCTTATTACATTGAATCACTGTGTAATCCTCAATGGGTAAGTGTACCCAAAATTTTTGTAATCTTTTATTAATAAAGGTTACTTTGAGAAAAAAAAAACTATATTAAAATAACTAATTACCCAGTATAATATTTCTCCATATTATACTTTTCTGAGATGTTCTTGAAGAAAGAAATAATAATTAAATAATAATAAAAAAATATAGGATAAATTGTTGGTCTACCTATTCTATCATATGCTAACAAAAAAAAAAAGATTAATTTTTTTTTAGCTGCAACATAAAAGTTCATTTACATAGTCTGTAAATAACAAATCTTGATCATGTATGAAAATGATGATAGTTGTATAACAATAGATATTAGTAAACACATAAAAATTTCCTGCAGGGCAAATAATACGAATTGGATTCAATTAAAGAGCATTTCAAAAGTTTTTAGCAATAGCTAATTGAAACTGCTGGCAATATCACATATGAAACATTTCATGATGGCAAATAAATATTTATTACTGCATATGTTTAATAATATTTTACGGTTTAATTCATGATATTTATCAAGGCTGAATTATCAGCAGTCATCCATCAAGCACATAGCTGATTAATTCATAACCCCCACTTCAGCATATATAAGTTTATTGATAATATATTTTAATAGCAAATCAACTGCAAATGAGAACAGTAAAATAAAAATATTCACATATAGTGTTCATGTATTCCCACTCGTTCTGTTATAAGGACATTCAAATAGAAGTTAGTGATTCATTAATTATATGTGCCACACATTCTGTTCCTTAATTCTAGAGACACAAATGGTTAGGTATATTTCTTGTCAATAATAATAAAGCATGTTATAATAAGTTATCTGCACACATTCTTTCTTTTAAACTTTACTCCTTTATAGCTAGTATAAATTATTAATACAGAGTCTTTGAAATGTTTTATGAGAATGTCCAGCGTAAACTTTGCAGAACAATAGCAAAATTCACACATTCCAGTTATTTCTTTAATATTAGAGATTAAAATTAGGCAAAGCAAATATGAAATATAGACACATATATCAATTGTTTCTTTAATATTAGAGATTAAATTTAGGCAAATCAATTTTGAAATATAGACACACATATGCATCTCAAATGATGATTTTAAATCTAGATTAGTCAATTGGAAGTAGACAAAGATATACCTTGTTTTTAAAGTTGTTTACATCTGCATCCTAGTCTTCACTTTCCAAGAAGAATTTCTTAACTCTTTTTATCCAGAAAATTAATACAATTTTATACTTTTGAGTTTGAATTATGAAAGAACCAATTTGTAGAGCAATAAAAACCCTTTGTGGAGAGAGAATTGTTGTAATAAAAGAAAAGCCAATCTTTTTCTAAAAGTATCCCCCTTTTATATGAGATTATTCCTTAACCATCTGCTTCTTCCACTAATCCAAGGTCATTCAAAAGTTCAACTCTAGAAACAAAGGTTACTCCTCCTACTGCACTGGGATAATTAGTTGTAAATATGCAATAAGCTTTTCTGTCTTGAAAAAGAAAAGAAAGAAAAAAAAAATCATTTTGTCTTTTTTAAAAAAAAATTATTAATTAAACTGAAACAATAATAAAATATTCTGCATTTCTAAAGTAACAAAAAAAAATGATTATTTTAGCAAATAAAATAATTGATAGTGTATTTGTCTATTTGACAATTCACTAGTCCATTGATCTATTAATTCATTTAAAATGTGTTTAAACTGGTTATCCAAGCTATTGATTATGAAATTAAATATTTTAGTGTAAAACATGATATCTGGTAGTTTAATGCAGTACATGTATGAAAAATGAAGTTGAAAGATGGTAGAGCATACATGCATATACATAAATGCTGTACTACAGGTACTAAACTAGCCTAATGAAAATGGAAACTTATATGACCATTAGTCAAATATACTGTACTGATTATACTATGGACTGAAGTATCAAAAGCAAATAAACCAGAAAATCGCCAAAACAAATACCAATACTGTCTTGTAGACAAATAAGACAACTTGGATCAATTTAAAGTATATACTAACAATTTCTGTGACAAGCCACCCCTCCCCCCCTTTCTATCATTAAATATTTACCAAAAGAAAAATACTATCTCAAAACTTTCAAATAATACCTGCAAGTGCTTTTTAAACAGAACTTTAGATTATTAATGAAAAAAAAAATTTAATTTTAGGTTATTTCTTTTTTTTTTTTAGTTAGATGCAACCAGCTGTTACTGATACAGTGCTATTTAATCACAATTGGTTTCTGGTGCCTATCCCGAAGGTCACAATATATATAAAATCTAAAGCAGTTCTATATTGCTCATTATAAACTATGTTAAACTATTATAAATGAAAAATTAGAACAAAACGCACTAAAATTTTAATTAGTTTTCAAGAAAATTCATTGAAGTTTTATATAATAAGTTATTAAGTTCAATTATGATGTATCATATGGAAAACCACAAAAGGTCTGTATGCAGTCCACTATAGGGCATGCTCTAGGGTGTGTTTTATTATCAATTTAAATATAATCCAATCTTCACATTTATTTATTTATTAGTTTGTCTGATATAGATTTGAAATTCATTTTAAACATCTGGGTAGATCTCCATACATGTATATATGATGGGGTTGCTTGCAAAATGTATATACATACTGAAAGGTATCTACATATTCAGATGGATATTTGAAATATTTTATTTGTAGTTAGGAAAACCAAGTCATACATCATGTGACTTAATTAACTTGTATTTAGAAATGTAATATAATGAGCATGCTAATAGGTGTAAACAAGCTTTATCAATAAATACCACAAGAAAAAGCATTTACAATCTCTAGCTAGAATTATCCCTATCCCCAAACTGGTTTCAAGATAATGTCTCTCACCAGTGAATTTGTATTTTAGGTCTAGTGTTTGAATATCGTAGCACCTCACTGACGTGAGCCATTAGTTCGAAACTAGTTTGGGGCTAGAGATAATTCTAGATAGAGATTTTAAATGCTTTCTCTTGTGGTATTTATTGAAAAAGCTTGTTTAGAACTATTAGGATGTTTGTTTTATTACTTGTAGTTATACATGTTTTCAAATATATTTTAACTTATATTAATAAAATATAAGTTAATATGTTTTCAATGGTATTACTCTAATAAATAATTTTCAAACATCCAGGAATTTGAGAGGAAGAGACAAATGTTGTTGAAGTAGTAGACCATGCAAATAATCACATGTGCCAGTCTAGAATACTAATCCATAATTAATCTTGCCCTTAAAAGGAAATAATGGAGGACTCAGGAATTCACAGATAAATATATAAAATTTCGATTAACTTATTTTGGGCAGAATAGTTTAGATGGTTAGAGAATCACTTTGGATTCACTATTCACGGATTTGTTCAATTTCCTTTCTGGTCAGGACAGAAATACTTAGAAAGGAGAGCAAAATAATAATACTCTAGATATTGTGTTTTACATTAACTTGTATGTTTATTATTAATCATCAGAATGTATTTGGAAAAATATAGTTTGATTTTTTTTTTTAAATCATTTAAAACTTCAATTAGATGATGGAAATAGTCCAATATATATTAAAAGTAAATTGCAATAAAATTTTTGTATATATTTGTTTTTCATTGAAGTACAATTAGAAAAAAGAATTTTTTTTAGCACTAAAATAATTATATCTAAATAGTGTGGTGGTGTATTAGATCCAAATAAATTGTGGACTATGATATGGAGTTCACTTTTTGCCATGGCTATCACAGAGCAGGAAAAGACAACTGGAAGAACATGATGTAACAAAAAAGTTTATTAAAATTAAATAAATTGCATTATGATAAAGAAGTTTCTAATTCGTAGTCCAATAAGTACTTGACTGATTTGGAAATAATAAGTAAAAAAAAATGGTTTTATTTTCTTCTTAAAATAAACAAAATAATTGTAATTTTATGTAATAACTGAATCTTGTTTTCAAATAGATTATTGAATCTGTATTTTGTTTATATTTATACCAGCAATTCTCTGCTTAAGTAAAATTGAATCAAATAAAGTTGGATTTACACAAACAAATCTCTCTTGGGATATATTATAGAATTTATTTGTATTTCAAAAGTATGTATGTGAAAAAAAAATCTGATATTTATAAAATTCATCTCAAGTAAAAAGTTGTAGAATGTGATCACTTATATAAATAGAGGACTGCTTGTATACTCTAAATAATTTATGTTGTATGGTGTAAAATAAGGGTCATATACGATGTGTCCATAGTTATAGCATGAAATTTTGGACTTGTAGGTTTTTAAAATATCAGAACATGTAATACAAACATTTTTCATATTAAAAAGTGCTAAGTATAAAATAGATTAAATATATATATATATTTACATTTTTCTGCATATTTATTTCTGTGATGCAAAAGGATATGTTATATTTAAAAGTTTATATTTCATTTTATTATAATTGTGACTCTGTTTAGCAGTGTTGATGACATAAGTTCAAGTAGTGATTCTACAGATTCTAGTGACAGCAGTGAAACAGAATCGACTGAAAGTCCTGATGAAGGATCTTATGACGGTCTAGAAGGAAACATCATACATGTGTGTAAGGATGATGAGGCCATACGACAAGGAATGCCTGGAGCCATGATGTTCGAACAATTCAAATCTGGTGTTAGACAGAAGTAAGTTGATATATATATAAACAATCACTAGTCTTACAAATAAAAGAAATATGTTGAAGTAATATTAAATCTTTAAAATTCCATTTATATGCACATATTATTTTATTAGTCACTTTATGTCTAAAAAAATGATCCAATTTCTAAGGACTTTTCAGAATCAGTCATTTTTATTCAGCTGCTACTAGAAACAACTAATATCAACAACAAAACTACTTTATTCTTATATAATTACCTCTAATGTTAGTGACAATTGTTAAATAAAAGTCTATTCGTAATGAAGCCTATTTAAATATAGCAAATTCGTGTGCAAAGCACAGATAAATACCATCCATCTTTTTCAAATCTTGCATAACTAAATCTGTATCAAAATATATGAAGATTGGATTAATATTTTGATCATAAAGGAACTATTGAAATATAAATGATGCTTTGAAGATGCATATACTTTGACAAATATTTTTCATTGATAAAAAAAAATGGTGGATTTTTTTATTTATTTTCTATTTGAAAGAGTCGACAAAGTTTTGATTTAATTCCTTAGTTATTGAAACATCTTTAAATATGGAAATGAAATAGTTATACAGTATAAAATATTGAAAAGTGTTTCATTGATTATTTTCTCAGTGATTGTCCATTATTTAACAACTAATGAATATTAATTTTATAATTAATTAGAGGTCGTCTCAGTGGTCTATATATCATAAATATAAAATATTTATTTTAGTGTCTTTAGCTATGATGAGGATACTCACTTTGATTTAAAATTCAACCTGAAATTAAGCCTATTGAACTGGACTTTCTTAAATATGCTTTTGAATCTTATGTTATTTCTGGTTAGATGTGCTGCAAAAACACAGTTTGATTATATATATAGAATATTTAAAAGTTTTTAAACTATTTTGGCCTTTAATAACTTAAGTTATATAAGTGATACAAATTGATAATAAAGAATATTGCTCAATTACTGAAGTTTAAATCCTATGTAATTATTTTTAGAACTGTGATAACATTTATTATTTATTACAAAGTCAGTTGTGGATATAGAAAGGTTGATGCTGAATAAAACAGATTGGAAAAATATTGATGTTTTTGAACAGATGTTGATGACGAGTTTTTGAATATTAGGGTTAACAAGGAAAATAATAATAGAGTAGATGTCCTTTACATTAGATCTGAACCTTCTATTCTTAATTTGATTATATTATGGGATGATATTTTTATTAGAAAAACATATTGGTAAGAGAAGACAATAATGATTCATAATGAATTAGATTGTATATATTGTCAAAATAATAAATGTTCTATGAATCAGGCTTTTTTTATATAATTTTTATCATGTCATTCTTTACATATGGTAATTTCAGTCTATTCTCCTTTGTTAATGGAGTCACATAGCTTTGTGACATCTGGAAATGTCATCTTAACATTTTCCCATTATTCTGAAGTTCTTAATAGCATCAAAAAATTCAAATGATTACTAGAGCACACAGTTTGTATATCAGGTCACAAAAAAAACTTAATGGCTTTAGGTCAGAATGTTCTAATTGATAATGGGAGATCTATTTTTGATTTACCTGAGAAATTCATAAGCCCAATTTCTAAAAAAAATGAAGCTTTCTAATGTTTATAATAGTTTTGTAATATTTATACATGCCTTAAATTATTAAGATATATAATAAATATATTTAAATATTTTGTTCCATCATATACACTTCAAATATATGAATAAAAACACATAAAAAGATAAATGGTTCTCAAGATGCATTTCTAGGTGAACCAGCATTCTTCAGTTAGCCTGAGTCATAATTTTTTACATATGAAAGGTTGTGATTTGAGCCAACTGAAGAATGCTGCTTCCATCAGAAATATGTCTTGGTATGCATTTATCTTATTCAGATATCTTTATTCTATGCTTGAAATGTTGGTAGAGTAATAGAAGTTTTAAGTATATCAATTACACATGAGGATAAAAGTGAAATGGAGTTTAATTAATGACACTAATTATAAAGTTGTGTTGAATAAGAATAGTTATATTAATATTTAATTTTTATGTTTATATTTGGACTAAAATGATATGATAATCTCTAGCCTAATAAATGATTTTAAAATAATTATTAATATCTATATTGCGATATCTACATACAATATAGTCTCGCATGTATCTAGATTATTGATCCTCAATAATAATAAAGAAGGTTTTCGTTAAAAGAAATATAAAACCAATAAATTAAAAAAAAAAAAAGAAATTAGGAAATACTAAATAAAGATTGAAGATTAGAAAAGAAAGGGGAGGGGTGTATAATGAACGCGTCTCTTTCTTTCTTGGTAAATAAAGTTATTGTAAACGTATTGATCAAATAAAAAATGCTAATACATAATTTAATATTCGAAATGTTTTAAAAGAATGAGAGAAAATAATGGTAACTGTAAAATTGGAAAATGTGAAAGTTGTAACAAAATTCCAGTATAGATTGGTATAAGATAAGGTAATGTAAAGGAATATTGCAATTAGCAACATTCCAGAGAACAATAGGAGAACGAATCGAGATAAGCAGAACTGATTTTTTTTTAGTTAGTTAGTTTTTTTTTTGGCTGGCAAAACTGGGGAGAAGAAGGCAGAAATCGTGGAGAGAATAACGCGGACATATTGTAGGAATATTAGCGAACTTCGTTGGGTACGCTAACATGAGAGGCTAGTGGCACATAACGGACGTTTGCTCGGTCTTCTCCGTCCAAACGTTGGCTCACTACCTAAACATCTGATATGCTGCCGATAAGAGACCGCCATCATGGAACCAGATATGCCTGGATATTCGTTCGATGGTACCTAAAGAAATGAATAGGTATTAAAGTTTCGGAAATGGAATGAAATCAAACCCACGCCAGCGGACTATAAAACTTTACACTCCACTTACTGGACGACGGAAGAACAAGCAACCATCTCTGCAAAAGAAGGGAAAGCTCCCACTCGATGGTTGATCCGTCATTGAGGATTCCGTACCTAGGTAACTTTTGTTAATACATGCATGTCATAATTATTTTGTGAACAAAGAAATCAATCAGAAACTAAACTGTTAAATTTTGCGCAATACTTCGTTCAATAGCTAAAGAACTTATGAGCTTTACTATCATAATGTATGAGACAAGTAACAATTGGGTTACGCTAGTGGTTTAATGAGTTATTTGAATTATATTCTTTACTATTTTATTTGTGTGCATATTATGTTGGTGTGTGGTAGATATATGTGTGTTTTATTGTTTATTATGTCATTTATAAATAATCGATTACAAAATTAAAAATTATTTTGAAAAAGAAGTAACTAGTCATTTTGCAATTTGTCTTTCTTTGCCAAGCGAACAAATATTTAGTGTATATTAAATCTAGGTCATTCGAACTGACAAATGTTATTAATTTAAGAATCATAATAGAGAAATAGAAGTGGACAAATAAGTCATTTCCGATTGTAGAAAAAAAAAATAGGGAAAGGGCTATAGTCGATATTCTTTCTGTACCGCGATAGTCTCGGGAAAATTATATAAATATTCCAAGCGCTGGACAGAAATAATTGTTTGATTCAAATAATATGCCCAGCAGAGAAGAAGCGTTTAATTGGGAAATATAATGCTGGGGCAATATTTATATACCGTGTCAGTGTTCAATTAAGAATATAGGCTCAAGTTTTGGGTTTATATTGGCTTCTTGCTTGTGGTAATAATCGTCTATAGTGAAACGTTCAGTCACGTGAGTGTAAGTGGAAGGGTTGGCGTTTTACGAATGAGCGATTTGTTACATTAATGGGGGCCAGTCCGGGATTTTGTCACATTCGAGGTAATAATCAGATTGAATTAAATTATAGCGCCCTGATTAAAATAGATATACATATGTGAGGTCCATACAGCAAAGGTTAAATAGAGTCAAACAATCGTAAAATAGAATTTAGACTAAGAAATGTTAGGTATTAGAGTAACATTGGCATCATTGATAAAGCTATGCAAATTAAAATTAATTCAACTATCTTGATTAATTTCAAAATAGGAACAGTTTTCTGAATAGTTTTTCTTTTTGAAAAAAAAAAAAAAAACTTTTAATAGTTATATAGTGGGTTTTAAAGACAGTAGAATAGACCTAAGATCTAGATAGAAATACATACAATAATAAAAGGTCGCTTGGTGGGGGAGAAAAGTAAGGCAAAAGACAACCGAATTTTACGAAAGAGAGAAAGAGACGGGGTAAGACTTTCTAGGCACGATCTACGTTATATAAAAAAAGGGGGGGAATTTTATTATTTAAATAATAAAAGTTTGTAAGTTTAGGGGATCTTTGAAGCAGCATAAACAAGTGAGTTAATGAATGGAGATGGGGAAGGCCAGCAAACGTACCTAATATTGAATAAAATTAATAAAACAGGATCGCAGTTAATAGTAGTAGTAATTAAATAAGTACCCAGTAATTGATAATATTTAGTTGGAATCAATGCATACGAGATCGAAAACAAAAATGGACGATCAAGTTGAAACAGAGAAAGTTCCCAGTGAAGAACAAACGGAATCATCCGGAGAAATAGATAGTGAAAGAGAAATAGAAACTAATAATGAAAATGGAATAAAAAATAATAATAATAAACAAGAACAGAAAGTTAATGTAGAAAATTATAATTTAATGAGAATGTTGGAGAAAATGGTGGAGGATCAGCGGCAGTTTATAAAGGAGATAAGGGAAAGAGATGAGCAGAAAGATGAAATGAATAGGAAAATGACAGAAAATCAGCAACAGTTTATGAAGGAGTTAAAGGAAGATAATAAGAAAATGTTAGACGAGTGGCAAAAACAATTAATTGACAAATTTGATCAAAAAACTGAAGAGTTGAGTAAAAAGGTCGAACAAACCTCAAGTCAGGTTGCTGTTACGAATGAAAGGCTGGACGGACATGCTGAATTACTCGAAAATTTAGAGCAGCGAATCACAGGAAATGTACATAATTTAGAACAAGAGGTTCTGATGAAAATAGATGGAAGGGTGGCGCATATAAAGGATAAAATAGAAACTGTGTCGAGAGGTAGAGAAGTTCAAAGTGGAACGAGATGGAAAGATGGAGGAGATTACAAATGGTAACGAGAAAATGATAGAGAATCTAAGAATAGATGTCAATCAGTTAGCGGTTACGATCGAAGGGCTAGAGTTAAAAGTGGAGGAAGGGAAGAGAAGCATAGAAAGTGGGAAGAGGGGAGATGAAACTAATAGTAGGGAACAGAAGAGCGCGAGCGAATGCGTGTTTATCCACAATGGAAATAACCATGTTGGCTCGGCCAATGTGAACCAATTTTTAAAAATTCGGGTCTTCTCTGGTCACATGGGGGAAAACCCCATAGAACATCTTGGCAGCCTTGAAAGATATGGCATACTGAACAGATTGAGTGAAGAAGCCACTATTGCCATCGCATGCAGTCACCTACAGGATGCTTCACAGGAATGGTGGGACTCGTTATTTGAAAAACCAACAACATTCGTGGATTATAAGGCAGCTTTACTCACTAGTTATTGGAGCGAAGAGCATCAGGAGAACATCCTGCATCAGATATCGCAAGACAGATGGAGACCGGGAGAGACGTTTACTCCATTTTTTCATCACCAGGTGGCGAAATTACGCGCACTCACTGCTAGTCCATTATCAGAGAGGCAGATTATTCGAATAATCAGACATAATTTGCCGCATAACGTCGAGCAGATGCTGATAGGCACGGAACGGAAAACGGTCGAACAGGTAGCGGAACTACTAAATGCGTTTGACAGCGCTCATTCTGGTCATAAAATAGAAGATCAAGGATTCAAACCTCCGAAAGATCCAATGATAAATATGGGACCAGTTAAACCCCAACGAAAGTACTGGGAAGATAGTGATAGATTTTATGGCAGCTCGGATGGAGCGAAAGGGCCTAGACAGATGGAAAGGGATCAGAGAGTGAAGTATCCGAATGAGGATAGAGGCTTCAACAGACAGAGGGACAATAGTCCATTCCCTAGCACAAGTGGGTATATCCCCAATAAAAAAAATAAAGAACCTCCAGATAGACACTAAAAATAAAAGGAAAAGTAACGGGACAGACACATTTAATCGACTAAATGATAGCGGCCATGGATGTTGAACATGATAAGGGGAATGTACGGAGAATGGGTAATGGTGAAATAATAAGAGTAGAGAATGCATGAATGAGGTTCTGGATTAGAGACAAATGCGTGCGGATGTAAGTCATGTGGGGATTGCATTTGAGCTTGGTCAAGCCGTCTCGCCGTACATATAAATCCGCAAGGGAGTATGTGTGTTAATCCGGTCTATACACATAAGGATAGACAGGAAATAAATAAATAAAAATAAATAAACAAACATAATGAGGACTCAGCAGAGATCTGGGCTCATTATCCTGCTTACTGGGTGAAACCCCAAAGGTATTGAAAAGATACTAAGAATTAAAAGATATTGAACTCAAAAGACCAGGTGGAACAGGCTGTAGAAAATCAGGCTGTTCACAAAATCGGACTCCATGAATGCGGATTGGAAAAAAAAAAGGGGGGGAAGAATCAACTCTTTGTAGGATAGTGTTCGGTGGAGATTAAAAGTGTTTGGGCAGTGAAAATCAATCAAATGGAATGAAGTTAGTTTGAACCTAGTTGTCTCTCCAAGATAATCTCATCATCAAAAAAAAAAAAAAAAATAGGGAGCGGTGTAATGCGATATCTACATGCATGTATCTAGATTATTGATCCTCAATAATAATAAAGAAGGTTTTCGTTAAAAGAAATGTAAAACCAATAAATTAAAAAAAAAAAAGGAAATTAGGAAATACTAAATAAAGATTGAAGATTAGAAAAGAAAGGGGATGGGTGTATAATGAACGCGTCTCTTTCTTTCTTGGTAAATAAAGTTATTGTAAATGTATTAATCCAATAAAAAATGCTAACACATAATTTAATATTCGAAATGTTTTAAAAGAATGAGAGAAAATAATGGTAACTGTAAAATTGGAAAATGTGAAAGTTGTAACAAAATTCCAGTATAGATTGGTATAAGATAAGGTAATGTAAAGGAATATTGCAATTAGCAACATTCCAGAGAACAATAGGAGAACAAATCGAGATAAGCAGAACTGATTTTTTTTTTAGTTAGTTAGTTTTTTTTTTGGCTGGCAAAACTGGGGAGAAGAAGGCAGAAATCGTGGAGAGAATAACGCGGACATATTGTAGGAATATTAGCGAACTTCGTTGGGTACGCTAACATGAGAGGCTAGTTGCACATAACGGACGTTTGCTCGGTCTTCTCCGTCCAAACGTTGGCTCACTACCTAAACATCTGATATGCTGCCGATAAGAGACCGCCATCATGGAACCAGATATGCCTGGATATTCGTTCGATGATACCTAAAGAAATGAATAGGTATTAAAGTTTCGGAAATGGAAGGAAATCAAACCCACGCCAGCGGACTATAAAACTTTACACTCCACTTACTGGACGATGGAAGAACAAGCAACCATCTCTGCAAAAGAAGGGAAAAGCTCCCACTCGATGGTTGATCCGTCATTGAGGATTCCGTACCTAGGTAACTTTTGTTAATACATGCATGTCATAATTATTTTGTGAACAAAGAAATCAATCAGAAACTAAACTGTTAAATTTTGCGCAATACTTCGTTCAATAGCTAAAGAACTTATGAGCTTTACTATCATAATGTATGAGACAAGTAACAATTGGGTTACGCTAGTGGTTTAATGAGTTATTTGAATTATATTCTTTACTATTTTATTTGTGTGCATATTATGTTGGTGTGTGGTAGATATATGTGTGTTTTATTGTTTATTATGTCATTTATAAATAATCGATTACAAAATTAAAAATTATTTTGAAAAAGAAGTAACTAGTCATTTTGCAATTTGTCTTTCTTTGCCAGGCGAACAAATATTTAGTGTATATTAAATCTAGGTCATTCGAACTGACAAATGTTATTAATTTAAGAATCATAATAGAGAAATAGAAGTGAACAAATAAGTCATTTCCGATTGTAGAAAAAAAAATAGGGAAAGGGCTATAGTCGACATTCTTTCTGTACCGCGATAGTCTCGGGAAAATTATATAAATATTCCAAGCGCTGGACAGAAATAATTGTTTGATTCAAATAATATGCCCAGAGAGAAGAAGCGTTTAATTGGGAAATATAATGCTGGGGCGATATTTATATACCGTGTCGGTGTTCAATTAAGAATATAGGCTCAAGTTTTGGGTTTATATTGGCTTCTTGCTTGTGGTAATAATCGTCTATAGTGAAACGTTCAGTCACATGAGTGTAAGTGGAAGGCTTGGCGTTTTACGAGGGAGTGATTTGTTACAATATATAAAATGGAAGTTGTCAAATATGGGAGGGTAAGAAATTTGATTCTTATGGATTAAATTGTAATAAGATGCTTAAACAACCAAGTTCAAATTATTTTATTATGTTATGAGATCTAAGAGATCTGAAAATTCAAATTTAAGAAAAAGTATTTTATAAGATCTTCAATATCTCAAATTTTTAAAACCAAATGCTATCGTATTTATATTATTATGGTCTTGGATAAATTCTAATAGTCCTTATTAAATGAACTCTCTACAGTTTTTGTTTTTTTATTTATAGATATTGATTTAATCATTTTATTTTTATAAGTACTGCAGTTGATTGTGAATTGTATCTACAAACAAAAATATAAATAGTCTTTTTTAATTTACAAAAACAGTTCATAGTAAATAAATTACATTTTAAATAGCTCATCTTCAGAATAAAGAAAAAAATTAAATGAGATAGAATATTGCATTTATTGGGAAAGATCTTACCAAGTAGAATTTTGCTTATCCGCCTATTGTTTTAGCGACATGGATCAAACTTGCACGTTATTTTAGGCAGCTTAGGATTTCTAAACATAGTTGAATTTTTAAAAGTAATTAACCCATAATCTATCCACACAGTTATTATTGTCTAAATAATGGTTATTTAGATACTATTAACTAGAGTAGTTAAAGCAGGGGTCCTCAACCTTTTTGCACTTAAGTGCACATTCTATAACACCGGCAGACGCAGCGGGCACCGCTTATTTTTTCAATGTAAATTTATAGTTGGATATTGTTAATAATACACATAATGTACAAAAAAATATTTATTTCAAAAATAAAATTTTATTAATGTTTATATTTTTACCCTGTAAAAGTATAGTATGCCGTACAATTTGATTACAATATAATACAATAATTTATAAGAAATTTTAAAAATTAAATTTATTTGTATCAGATAAATAATTTTTTATCATGTTCAGATAGCGGCGTGCACACGTAAAATGGTCTGCGTGCGCCATGGTGCCTATGGGCATAGGGTTGGGGACCCCTGAATTAAAGAATAGGCAATATTCACTGATTAGTTAAATGCTGAGAATTGAGGATTGGTTTTTATGGCTGATTGAATTAACCATGAGCCAGCTTTTCCAAATCAAAAATTATAAGCTTGGAAAATTAAAGTTTTACTGAAATTCAATCCCCTGATTATAGTTATAATTGTTATATGCACTAATCTCAGAACTTCAAATTACAAAATGGTTTTTTAAAAATAAATTTAGCAGAATATTGTGAATAGTAAAAGATTTATATGTTAAAAGACAAATGAATGTTGTTTCAATCTTTATATTAATATTGGATTTCATGTATAAAAGACAAATGAATGTTGTTTCAATCTTTATATTAATATTGGATTTCATGTATAATTTATTCCAAATTTATTATTTTTAAGGTTTGAACTCAGCAAGGAAATGAAAGATGCTTGCATAATTCTTAATAATTATCTTCTGTCACCCAAACGAGGATCTTCTAAAACAGTGGTAAGCATTATTTTATTTGGTATTTATGTAGTTTGCCTACCAGAAGCTTGCCATCCATTTTTTTAAAATAATCTATTTCCAGGAGCTTACAACACATGATATAAACAATATGGCTGACTCGAGTTATCGTATTCAATAATTATATATTTTTTTATTTATTAAAATGACAAAGAAGCACAAAAGTCCAAAGAGTTATCATTCAAAATTTTTAAAATGAAAATACAATAAATAACATTTTTAAATAACACATCATTTAGTAGACTATAACAAACACGCAGACCGATATTTCTTTTTGGGCAGACACTATCTCATAATTTTGAAAATATTTCACTGAAACACACAAAAATCCAAAGAATCGTAAGCAACATTTAAATGCAGTAAAGAAAATAAAAATAAATTATAATTAAGCAAAATATCACAAACGTGTAGGCAGATGCCACTTTTTGAGCAAGCACTATCTGGCATTTTGAAAATATTCCACTGTATCTTGTTCTGCCAATGAAATATTCCAAATCTTAATCATATTTCCAAAAATGATACCAGTAAAGAAGGAATGTTAAAAAAAATTACGATAATTTGTCACTTGTTATCTGTTAGCCTCATGGTGATAATTTTGAAAGTATTCCAGTGCATCTTATTCTTGTCAATGAAATATTCTGAATTTTGTAATTTTAGACACAGGTTACCGAATGCTTAAATAATGATCCCATGTGGCACGTGCTGATGTTTGAACATTATGTTCTAAATGGAATTTATTGAAAAATATTTTCAAATTTTTTTAAAATTAATAATCAATTTAGAATTGTGAATGGAATTTATTTAAAAAATTGGGATTAGCCCTGCCATAAATTTCATTCCCAAGATAACATCAAAGTGGTAACACTCGGTGAACACTTAACATGAGGCTAACAGATAATGTGTGACAAATTATCTTTTTTTTTTTAACTTTAGTTTACTCATGGTTTTTTTTAAACATTCTTTACTATTTCATTTTTGAAAACATGAATAAAATCTGGAATATTTCATGGATAGAACTGGAAATATGATTAAATTTGAATATCATCAGCAGAGCAAGATGCAGTAGAATATTTTCACAATTATAGTTAGTGTATGCCTGAAAATTGATGTCTGTCTACACTTTTGTTGTACTTTGCTTAATCATGTTTTATTTTCTTTACTGCATTTACATATTATTTACAATCCTTTGATGGATTTTTGTGTGTTTCAGTGGAATATTTTTAAAATTACGGAATAGTGCCCACTCAAAAAGTGATGTCAATTTGCATGTTTATTATAGTCTGCTAAATTTTTTTTTTTAAATTTATTTATTGTATTTACATTAAAAAAATTTTGAATTATAACCCTTTGGACTTTTGTGGATTATTTTTAAAAAAAAATTGGATGGCAAGCTTCCGACAGGCAAACTACATAACTATCTTTTACTTTTCTATCTTAATAATTTTATGTGTGCTCACATATACAAAGAAAAGAAAATATATAAAAAAAAAAATGCAGTAGGTTTTTATTTTTTAGATATCCTAAGGCAAGATGAACTTTTAACAGCAATGACCTGGATATTTATATCCTCTTTGTAGTGATGCAAGGCTTTGTCTTCCATCAGGGAAATAGATTTTGGCTACTTTTGAACCTTATCTATGTAATCCTTTATCTTTTCATCATTGTTAAATAATAAATAGCACAATGCTTTTTATTTAAAAATCATTTAAAAAGTAAGATTGAGGTTATGTAATAGATATGGAACACCAAAATTTAATGTCTTGACTAGTTTTTATTATTGCATTGTGCCAGTTGCACTTGTCTGATTCTTGTTACAATTTGTTATTGATAATTAGTCCTAGTGACCACTCCTTATGATAAATTTTGTTAGCAAATTATCTTTGCATTTTTATTTATTTTTTCATATATTTGTATACAAACATATA
The DNA here is from genome assembly GCA_028023455.1 of Epiperipatus broadwayi. Taxonomy (NCBI): domain Eukaryota; kingdom Metazoa; phylum Onychophora; class Udeonychophora; order Euonychophora; family Peripatidae; genus Epiperipatus; species Epiperipatus broadwayi. The sequence goes on from JAQFVV010006251.1 coordinate 7,308,322, forward strand.
ACCTGTTATATAATTAATATATTACAGAATTGTATTTAATAATATTATAAATGATGACACCATTTACACATTCTCTATTTGACATTATTTAAATGTTATAAGATGTAATACAATAACCAAATTTTGAATTGTGGTTACAAGACCCACAGAACTAGTTTCAGGGAGAATTTTCTTCATTATCTCTGCCAAACCATAAACAAGAATAGATGTTAATCTTACTTATGTTATTCAGAATTTTATAACTTTTCAATAGACCAAAATAGATGAAATAATGCAGAAGTACTAAAAATCCCAGCGAGCTATATGTACACTAACTGTCAATATATAGCTCACTGGAGTTTTTCAGTACTTCTGCATTATTTCGTTTATTTTATTCAGAATTTTATAAAATAAATAACATCTTTTTCTGTATATATATATAGTAAGGTTTTTAAAAAAATGAAATTGATTATAATTTTTACCTATGTAGAATATAATTATTGAGTGCTTATTAACTATAAAGAGCATTATATTTAATAGTTGTGAGTGCATCTTTTTTCAACATTGAACAAAGTAAATTAAACCTGCTTAATAAGATTCAAATCTGTTCAAATTTGTAGTTGTGATATCGAAGTTTGGCTTAGTTAATGAAGTTTCCTACAAACTTGTATTGTCTTACTTCAGAATTCTGAATTTGACTTTTTTTTTGTTTAACCCTATCTAAATTAAATAATGAGCTAATAGAGGATATGTAAATACTCTTATATTGTATGCCAATATGCATATAATTCAAGAACCACAAATGAGATCTCCATTGTATATCCATTTTTATGTTTAAACAAACAATAATTACATTTAACTGTTTGCAATAAAACATTTATTGTAAATATTTTGGACAAGTTATTAATTAAATAGGAATATAATAAAGTTAATCATATATTTAATTTGGACAAAACATTTGCAATAGTTTACTATTTGAAAGAATTATGCTTATATGTCTAAAAAGGAAGGCTTTTAACAAATTTGTTCTACCACTTTTTCCTTATCTAACACTTTATGAATTAACAGTATAGCGACTTCATGTCATATAACAAAGTTTGAATTAAATATATTTTTGTATTAGCAAAGAGAAACAGAAAGCAAAGTACATGCATGAGAGAATAAAATGGCTGAAATGGGCTAAGCATAGCTTAAATGTTAGGAAGGAAAACTATTAGTTGGGTGCACTGGAATAAATTCAGATACTATTTTGCAGTAATTCAAAAATTATTGAAAACGATTATAATGAAAAAGCATATATATGTGTGTGTGTGTATATTTATAAAACATATTTCAAAACTTCCCTCTACTTTAAGCATATCAACTTGTCTGGATTTGAAATGCAATCTAAATTTTGAGTTATGATTAGTCCAGTGATCAAAGTATTACTGTTGACAATGGTTATACATATGTAAACACTGGAATAATAAACTTTCCAAATGCTCTTTATACTAAAGCACTGCTCTCTTTTTTAGATTGCTTTGCCAATGAAAAATGAGCTGCTACATTTGCTTTCTCAGTTCTTATAGAGATAGCAAATCTGACAAGTGATGTTATTCATGATTAGCTTTAAATCAAAACCAGATGTAAACACAACCTCTTTTAATGTATCTAATTATTAAACTTAATATAATTTTTTATTAGAAATTACTCTTTCCAGAATTACTTGAATCAAGATTTTAAATATAAATGCTAGAAAACCACTGAAGTTGTAAACTATGAAAAATTAAGGACTACTAGACTAGTTTTTGCAGTTAGGCACTTTCAGCAGAGTTAAGTTTTTCAGCACACTTATTCACACTTAAAGATAATAGAAATATTTATCTACACAGTAGATTAAACTATTTTTATTAATATAATTACATAAGTATGTATATATCTTTATATATATAAACATATCCAGTAAACTTTGTGTTTAAACTAAATGTAAAATTTTGAAGTACATTATATGAATATAACTTCAATTTGTTTATATCAAGTATATAATTGTAAAATAAGAAAAACATATATATATATATATTTAAAGGAATGTATATACAATAGAAAATCCTATATTGCTGATGATAAGCAGTATTTATTTAAAAAAAAAAAATAAAAGAAATTTTTGTTTTTCATAGAATTTTGCATGATTATGATTTAATTATTGTAGGACAATCCTATGTGGTTTAGGGCAGTGGTAAAATGTCTGTCTAGTATTTCTGGTGCTTCTTGAACAGTTAAGCCATTTAATTTTTTTTCTTTTTGTAGAACAATATGATAGAACTCACCATAATACATAAATTAAACAAATATGAATGATATAAAAATATGAAGAGTTTTCACTGTTAAGAATTTGTTGTCATTACAGCATAATGTCAATCTTTCTAAACTTAAAAGAAAATGTGGTTATAGTTTAAATGTAAAAGTAGAGGTTATAAAAAGTGAATGAAATATATCATCTGCCATTTGAACATAAAATATCCTTACAGAAAGGAGGCTGCCATAAAAAAATATGATAAGAAATAGTTGGTAATCATCTACAAATAAAAGCCTGCATTTAAAATAATAAAAAAATTTTCAAATAAAAATTTTATGCAAGTTTATCAGATGAAATAAACTTTTGATTCTTGAATGATTATATTTCAGAACAAATTTTAAATATCAACTATAAGATGAAAAATTAAAAAAAAAAAAACTTTGTCATTTTTTAGAGTATTATAAGATTATTTTACACACACAATGTAAAAAAAAAAAAAGATAGTTAATTTTAATTTATAATATAAAAATTCTAAAAAATATTGCTGAAAATTTAGATCATTTGTTTGAAAATTAATATATATATAAAAAGATGTATTTTGCTAAAGAAATTTTAAAAAGTGGGAGACAATGTAACATTTCAATAGCTTTTTTCTTTTAAAATGAATGTGAAGAGGGAAAGTAAACTTTAATTGTATTTTTTTCTTATAATTAGTATTATTATTCCCATAATAATTTGATGCCCCCCCCCTTAAAATTAATTTGATTTTTATGCAATTTTTCTGGAGCAGAATATAAAAACTTTTGACAATCAATAATATTTGTAAAAAAAGTGTATTCATTCTAAATGAATATTATAATTTTATAGTCTTATCATGTTTTTGTTTTATTTTACATTGTAAACAAGGCAACATAAATTATAATAAAATATAATAAAAAAATTAGTTTTTATTTTTAGTTGAAGCAGTTAAAAAGTCAAAAAATTATATTGAATGAATATATGTTTTCCTTTGTCACTTTCAAATAAATAATTTGTTATATATACATGAGGGGAGACTCAAAAATAAATGGAACTGTTTTCTGATAAATGCGCCTATTGTCATACATGCTTCGGCTGTATCTCTAGTGGTGATCCTTTTTGCATCAATCTGTCAAATTATGTTACAGTGTGAAATTATGGTGCCATGTAGATATTTTTTTTGTTGTAAAGTGAATTTTACATATTTGTCAATTTTTTTGTAATGGCTGAAAAGTTAAAATAATATGAAATTTGTTTTCTTTTAGGGAAAATAGTTGTAATGCTTAAAACTGATTACAAGAAAGCTATTCTGGGGAAAACACAAGTTTACAAATAAATTTAATGAAATTGTCAAATTTATCGTGTATAATGTCAAGATAATGCTGGTATTTTTTTTTTATTGATGCAAATGGCATGGTTACATGTTTTATCTACAAATTCTAAAACATTTGTGTGATTGGCAAAATATAAACATAACAGTTTTGTGGCACAGTGAGGAGGGCATGTTTCATTACAACAATTCCTCTGCAAGCAGGCTTGAGAATGAAACATAAATTCAACATGATCCAGCTTATCTATCAATCATATTCATTCGATCTCTAATCATATGACTTCTTTTTATTCTCTTGAATGAAAAATTGCCTCTTTTTTTTGTTGTTGTTGACTTAGAAGTGATAGAAAAAGCCAATACAGATGTTAAAAGACTTCACTTTGTGTTTCTGGACAAGTTCAAAAAGTGAAAACACGTTTAGACTAGCCTATTGTATTAAATAGACAGTACTAAAATTCCCTTTATTTTTAAGTCTTCCCTTGTACTTATGAAAAGCTTATAGAAAAAAACTATTATTATTTTTATTTAGTCAGTATAGACAAATCTTTAATCCCTTAATTACTTTATTTGAATACATATAAGGCTCTTTCTCTTTTTTTTTCATATATTTTTTCTGTTGTATTTTTCAATGAAAAATAGAAGTTCAAAAAATTAGAATATTCTTAAAAATGAAATATCAACTTTGCAATTATATATAAAAAAAGAGTAAACTGAAATAAAGCATTCAAAGCAAAGAATTTTATTTCAGCAGTTTAAAAAAATGTATTTAAGATAAAAATAAAACTTATTCCTAATGAAGTATTTATGTTTTATGTAATTTTCTTTAAAATGGAATAAAGTAAAAATGGAAATAATATTAAAAATCAATTTTACAATTAAATAACTAAAAAACAATAGTTATTGACAAAAACATTTCTATTGATGTCACATGAATTTTCTGTTGATTAATTTTCTCCTAGAAAGCATATGTAACATAAACAAATATAAATATCATGTATAATTAAGACAAAATTATTTAATATTTTTGTAAAAAAAATATAGTTATTTTTCTGTTATCACAATGTGAACAAAAGCTTATATTGTGAAAGTATACAGTATACTTTTTTTTTCTGCCAAGGTTAGTAAAGAATATTATTTATCTTCTCTTAGATTTCTGCTAACTGCTAATATGTAGGCTCTATATGTAGAATTAAAATCTTAATCAGTTAAATGATTTCTAATCATGAAAATTACTCATGAAAATTACTCAATGTTTAAATTTTCTGTTAATGTTTTACCATCAACTAATTTAAACAATTTTCACTATATCAACTGTTTCATTTAACCTGCTGCATGAATAGAACATTTTCATGAAAACTAAAGATTAACAATAGGATGCATTACATTTTTCACTCATTCAAATAAAGCAAATAAAATTGTTTTATATAAAATGAGATACTATTTATTTGTGATTTGTAATTAGAATATCTAGCTTATAAAGGAGATTTGTCCCTTTTTATAGTTTATATTTTTGAGTCTATCAACCACTAATATCTTATTTCACAATGAGTTTAAATAACATTTTGATAACTATAATAAAAATAATCAATATTATATAATCCACCCCATTCAAAAATTTGTCTGATTTTTGTTACATTTTTTATTGTATTAGTATGTGTATGTATATGTTTTGTTTTTTCATAATATATATGAATACCACCCATAACACAAGAGTTATTTAGTTATAAAAATAAAAAATGATAATCTCACTAATGTATAAACTTTGGTTTTATTAGTCTACTTTTATCATACCCAGTGTGGTTTGATGCAATGGTGGATCTAAATATCCTTGTTGAATTCAACCTGTTATTTCTGGTATTCAGACATCATATGATTTCAAGCAATTAACCACTCAATTAATTTATGTTCAGAATTCATTGTCAGCATATTTCACATTGCTTATTCTGTATATTTCAAAGTGATAAATATGTTTCATTTTTAAAAAATGATTCATACTTCTATTTGCAGTTGACAAAATTACTGATTTTATAGATCAACACACTCTGTGCTGGTTATTAATAATTATCTGAATTGACCTTGAGATAGTGATCTGTGCATTTATGTATAAGCAGTTCTTTCTTTCCAGATGATAATCATTTACATTTTAAATATATTTTGATATTTTACAATGCAAAATAGAATGTTCAACATGGTCTTTTTTTTTTGTAATGCATTTGTATCTTTTTTTTATATATTTAATTTTTTTTATGTATAGATTCTATATATGTTTGTTAAAATATCTGCCTGAAAATAGATATTGATAACTAAGCAATATGATGCTATGACCAAGTAATATGTTATTATAAACAAAGCGCAAAACAATAATCTTTAACAAAGAAATTAGAGTATAAGCCAATAATCTATCTAAGCAAGAAAGCTTCTTAATTCTATGACAGGTCAGCTCCATTAAATCATTAAACATCATATGATAACAATTCTTTATGCTTCCACAAGCTGTTTACACAGAGGCAAAATTCTCCATACATTTAGCAGCACAAGCCAGAGTAATCAGTGAATGCAGGAAAGTATGTGATAAAATCCCTATCTAGTGTCTACTCATCCAATATCCCTAGACTAGTTTCTAGCTTGTGACTTATCAGTAAGGAGCCTTGGATCTGAGAGCATTGCATCTAGATCTTAGAATCTAATGCAACTCTCCAACAGCCATCTTTTATCTTATTAACTAACTATAAAACTTTGAGTTCAAAATGAAAATGCGCTACTGTTTTTAATTCAAGCTCATTAGCTTGTATAATCATATAGATCTGAACTCAGTTCAGTTTATCCTTACTTTTTGATGTCTTTGGTTCTTTAATGACCATAGTCACCATAATCCTATCGGGCAGGATTGGTATTAAACTACTAAACATCATATGTTCACCATTCTTTATGCTTACACAAGCTGTTTACATGGAAGCAAAACTCTCAATACAGTAACAGCACTCAGTACAAACCAGAGTAATCAATGGACAAGTAGGCACTAGATAGGGATTTTATGTACAAATCTTCCTGCATCCATTGATGACTCTGACTTTTACTGAGTGGTGCTACTGTATGGAGAATTTTGCTCTATTTAAACAACTTGTGTAAGCATAAAGAGTGGTGATCATGTGAAATTTAGTGGTTTAATACCAATCCTGATTAGTAGGATTATAGTGACTATGGTTATTAAAGAACCAAAGACCAAAAAGAATGGAAGCTGAACTGAATTTAGATCTTTACAAGCTAATGAGCATTTGGACTCTAATAAGATAAAAGGTTGGATGCTGGAGGATTGCATTAGATCCTAAGATCTAAGTGCAATGCTCTCAGATCCAAGGCTGTTCACTGATGAAAGCCACAAGCTAGAAATTAGTCTGGGGATATTGAATGAGTAAGCACTAAATAGGAATTTTATGCACAAACTTTCCAACATCTATTGATTACTCTGACTTGCACTGAGTGGCACTACTGTATGGAGAATTTTGCCTCTGTGTGTCAACTCCATTAATTGTTATTCTTAAAATGAAGAACAAAAAAGACTTAAAAAACTAAGGTTCCAAATTTAGGCTATAACCCAAAATAATAAAACTTAATTACGTTATTACATGAAATACACTTTTTGATACATGTTTTGCTATTTATACTTTTTTTTATTTAAAATTTTAATTCAACTTTTTTTGTTAATCTATTTTGGAAAATTATTTGTATAAAATATTTATTTGATTCACTTGTAAGTGGATCTACTTCAAGACATTTATAAATTTATTTTCTGGCTTTTTAAAATTGTATATAGGCACATGATAATCTATTTTCATTATATTTTACCTTGCTGTATAATTTGAGCAGCTGGTTTAATATATCTACAGCATTTCATATTAGGTCAAGGCATAGTATTTGTATAAATTTTGGCTGGAATCAGATTTTAAGCATCTTCCTGTACTTCATTTGAAGAATCACAAAACTCTGAACAGACTTCTCTTGGATTTAGGAGCTTTGAAGTTTGTTTTGCATATTGACTTATATTTTAGCTTTTTTGATGAAGATTATTTTTTATCTGTGTGAATTGTTTTTTTTTTTATGTGTGTGTATTGAGGATGAAAGGAAATTATATATATATAGCTTAAAAATAATTAACTCTAAAGCTTCAGTAATTAATGTATTATATGTTCGTTTGTTTCATTTTTTTTAATAGAATGTTAGTCTGAATGTGATTCAGAAAGAATGGTTTCGAGCATCTAGTCAAAAAACTGCCAATCCACATCAGGTTGAAGACTACTTGGATTCTTTTGAAGACATCTCCAAAGAACTGCTGTATAAAATTGTTAATATGGCAGATATAAATGTAAGTTAATAACTCTTGAGTTTTCATTTTAAATATAAGATAGTTAAATGTACAATTTTCTTATATGCATATATATTTAATATAATTAATTCAAACTATAAAATTTACATGCTTGCATGAATATGCTTTACACATATGGGCATATATTACCTATTAATTATATTTAAAATTAATTTGAGTTTAGGAGACAGGACTAATAAGTACCACAACAGATGATTTAAACCTATTATAGAGTGAAGTCTGTGTAATATGTTTCCAAAAACAATTTTCTTCAACCTATTCTATTGTAAGTTTTAGTAATCAATGAACAGTAGATGATATAGCAATGTAATATCCTCATTTTAAGATGGGTTTCTGGCTTTTGCCTTTATTGGTGAGATCTAGAATTCAGGGTTGTAATTAATACCTATGCATCTGGTAGCCATCTTTTATTTTTTTGTAGTATTCATGCTAATAGTCTGAAATTAAAAAAAGCAAAATCTTAAGTTTTGAATCTAAGTTAATAAATCTGACATGAAGTCAGTTTCTATATATTTTAGAGACTTTAGTTTTATGCCACCTGTGGGCTTTTTCTCTCTTTATAAGTAAACAAATGAGAAAGTCATGTCATATTTGATTAGTATTAAACTTCTTAGCCAAAGAGTAGGAGTCTATAATTGGGTTAAAAATGAAGTTTCTAATATATATAAAAACTGATCTGATCTCAGATCTATATAACTATGTAATCAAGTTAGTTTCAGTTCAGATTTTTTTTTTTTTGATTTTAGGTTATTAGTTCAAATAATATAAAGAAGCAGATAATGCTGATTGATACACAATCACATTATAATTCAGCTTTGAAACCTAATCTTCACTGACAAAGGCAAAAACCAGAAGCTGATCTTGGGATAGAATCATACTATCTAGAATCCATTGATTACTTCAAATTTATAGTAGTTGCTCTAAAAAAAAAAAGTGAAGAGAATTTTATAATAATTACATTAAATATTTTAACTATAATATACTTTTCTTTTTTTTTATTATTTATTGTTAGAACAAAAATTCACTTGTAGTAGGTTTTTATAAAATTGTAAACAAAGTTAATTTAAAAATACAAAATATAAGTCTTAAAAAATCAGTCAGTCATATATAGAGACTGTTGAAAATAATCTTAACTAAAATAATTGATTTTTAAACAACTAATTATTAATAAATGTTATAAAAAAAAATCTGTAGAGACTCCAACCAGATTATGGTGCTGAATTGAGTTCAGACTTATATGAGTATATAAGCTGTTGAGCTTAGATTGAAAATATTATTGTGTTTCAATTTCATTCTCATAGTTTTATAGTTAAGTAGACATAAAAGGTGGCTTCTGGAAGGTTGCATTAGATCCTAAGATCTAGTTGCAGTGCTCTCAGATCCACTGACGAAGGGCACTAGATGGGGATTTTATGCACAAACCTCTGGCATCCATTGATTACTCTGGTTGGCACAGGGTGGCACTACTGTGTGGAGAATTTTGTCTGTTTAATAACAGTTATGTGCTAGCATAAGAGATTGTCAACATCTGATGTTTAGTAGTTATGTACTATATGGTTTGTATTTAGCCACAAGTATATATGGAAGAGGTTTCTAAATTTTCATTTCTGATGCTGATAAGTGTAATAACTAAAAATGGTCTTGACTCTACTGATGAGATTCCAATAAGTTCTAAGTGAACCAAATCCAAAGATTTTACTGTTTTGGATCTGGAAAAAAAAATTATGTAGAGACTCATTAAAAAAATAAGTAAAAACTAAAATAATTTAAAGTATTTTAAAATAAAAATGACTATTCTTAGCTGATCATTTCTATTGTTATTATATGAAATGAAGAATTTGTGTTGCCTTATCTTCAAGCACAATCTTAGGAATTCAAATTCATTTTTCTTTTTTAATTTATAACTTTTCAGTATCATCTATTTTTTGTTTCTAATTGAGAATTTAAGAAAAGAAACATCATTAAAGCTTATCTTATTTTAATAACTTTATGAAGTCACAACTAGTAAATAAGACTTTATCAAATGTCAATACCTTAATTACATATAATCTTTTTTAATATATATTTATTATATTTCTCATTCTGAAATCCACACTGAATTTTGCCCCCCCCCCCAATAATTCTTCATAATTAAGAAGATTCTCTATCTTTATTCATATCTTTATTCCGTATGTTGTTGTTTTTGTTTTTTTTATATTCTCTCTTTAGGTGCTTTTGGGTATTAACAGATGTACTGAGTGGTTGATAATAATCATATCTATAGTAACAGTGAAGAAAGTCACAATAACCTTTAGTATACTATATGGAATAGAATGCCATTCATATTAGGATCAAGAGTCAGTGATAATTTATTAACCCATAATAGTGTAATAATTCACACATCCTAAAACAACACAGTATAAAGATAAAAGGGAACCCTATAATAAATTTTGATCTAAAATGATAGTTAGCCGATTTTTTTTGTCAATCTGTTTTTTGATAGTTATTGATAGTAAAAGATTTACAGATCTTATCAAATGCATGTGTCCTTTTATTTAATTACTATTGTAAAAAGACATTTCAAAACTCCTTATTATATGTATTTAAATATAAGACTATATAGCAGCTTCATTGGAAATGCCTTTCAAATATAGACCAGCTGAATCTCAGAAGTTTTTTCATAAGCAGTTTTTTTTTTTTTAGGTAGCCATCTAGTATTAATTTATAAATGGGTATCTAACTCTTACTAAGTAGAGAGTAAAGATTATAGGTTAATCTGGGTTCATCAATTCAGTGGCAGTACAGTTTCTGTAAAAAACAAAACAATATGACTGGTAATATAATACTGTCTTTACTGCTTTTGAAAGAAATACCATATTACTACAGTTGTTAAACCACAATTTACCTCCATGTGAGTTCATTAGTGGAGTAGCCTATCAGTGAAAGTATTATCTTATTGTGTCATTGTTTCAAGCTTTTGTTATACAGTTTAAATATTAACATAACCAACAATAAACTATGGCAATCACTTCTCAAACTTAAAATATTAAACTTTATAAATTTAATATATAACTTTTATTTCTGAAGATTAAATATATGTATATATTACTACATGCAAGTGGTGCATGCAAAAGAAATATTTTATTATATATATGTGTAAATCATTGCTATACATTTTTATTTTTTATTTTTAGGGTAATACTGCCATGCATTATTGTATCTCTCATGGGAACTTTGATGTAGTCAGCCTTTTGTTAGATTCTAAAGTTTGTGATATCAATAAGCAAAATAAGGTATGTAAATATTAATCTTAAATTTCCATTTTATGTTCATTGTATATGCATGTATTCACAGTAATATCACACAGATTAATGCTTAATATTTGAATGGGTAATGTTTAAGTATTTTGAATAAATCGTTATAGTACCATCTGCATTTATATATTTATAGTTGTACTATCTTAATTAGGTAAGAGTGGGGTGCGGGTGTGGGGGACGGACAACAAAAGCTAATCAAATATAAACTAATTTTACAATTCTTTCAACTAATAATTTATTTATTTTTTTTAGAACATATG